>CAJGYO010000008.1:28524814-28852661 GCA_904845875.1 Miscanthus lutarioriparius
CACTTTTGGTGGAAAGGCATGATGACAGACATTGTAGGACATGTGGCACGATGTGACACCTGTAATTGAGTCAAGGCTGAACATCAAAGGCCTGTAGGATTGCTAAAACCTCTTGACGTTCCCAAGTGGAAATGGGAGAGCATATCCATGGATTTTATAGTTGGATTGCCCCGTTCACAGAAAGGCAACGATTCCATCTGGGTGATTGTTGATCGTTTAACCAAGATTGCTCACTTTGTACCAGTGAAGACCAAGACCAATGCAAAAAAAATTAGCAGATCTATATATTGAGCATATTCTCAGACTGCATGGAGCACCCTCTAGTATTGTATCTGATCGTGGTCCTCAGTTTGTGTCCCGATTCTAGGAAGCTCTGCATAAGTCTATTGGGACTAAACTTGATTTCAGTACCGCTTACCACCCGCAGACAGATGGACAGACAGAACGAGTAAATCAGATCTTAGAAGACATGCTTCGCGCTAGTGTGCTGAATTATGGATCTGATTGGGAGAAATGCTTACCCTATGCAGAATTCTCTTACAACAACATCTACCAAGCCAGTATCAAGATGTTGCCGTTTGAAGCTCTGTATGGCAGACCTTGTAAGACACCTTTGATGTGGTCTCAACCGGGTGAAAGGTCATTCTTTGATTCCGCTAAGATTCAAGATGCCGAAGAAGGAGTTGCTCAAGTAAGAGAGAATTTGAGGATTGCTCAAAGTCGATACAAGAGCTATGCTGATAAAAGGAGAAGAGAACTTGAGTTCAATGTGGGAGACTTTGTCTATCTCAAGGTATCTCCGCTACGCGGGACTGTCAGATTCCATGTGAAAGGCAAGCTTGCCCCTAGATTTGTTGGCCCATACAAGATTTGCAAGAGAATTGGAAAGCTTGCCTACAAACTTGAGTTACTTGAGGAATTGACGGGTGTACATTCCGTATTTCATGTATCCCAACCACGTTAAATGTTTGAGAGTGCCCGATGAAGTGATCCCGACCGATACACTTGACATTCAAGATACACTTGAGTATAGAGAACATCCTATCGTAATGCAGGCAGAGATACCAAAGAAACCCGAAGCAAGACTATTCCTATGTGCAAGATCCAATGGAGTAATCTGCTTTGAGAGAGAAGCAACATGGGAGAAAGAGTCCGACCTCCGGCCACGATATCCTTACCTCTTTGAAGAGTACGTTACGCTTTAATCATGAGGGACGAGATCCACATTAAGGGGTAGGATTTGTAACAACCCGTAAATCCACACACCAAAAATACCAACTACAAATTTTTTTCTTAAAAACCCTATGTGATGATGAGTGACATTGTAGAAACCCAACCTAAGAGCTGCATTAGAAGTAACCCAACCGAAGTTAACACATAAGCATGGCATATCATTTGTTGATTATGTTATTTAATTTCTAACAAACAAAGTGTTGCATACATAGTTAACTCAAATTATGATTTGGATTTTCATTTGCTTTATGTTATGCTTAACCACTCCATTAAAATAATAAACCATAAAGTAATTATTAATCAAATCAAAAGCATAAATGCTTAAAAGGGAAAACAATTTCTATTTTTGTATAACCAAAACAACATCTATTTTGTTATGCAAAAATAGCTAAACAAAAATCCCTAAACTCCAATGAATAAGTTACATCATTTTTGAATTCAAATTGAAACCAAATTTGAATTCAAACCAATGGAAAAGAAATGAAAAATAGAAAAGGAAAAAGAGGAAGTGGGCCTCATGCAGCATTTCGGCCCAAGATAGCCATTTCATCGCGACCGCTTTACCACCAATAAGACTGTATGTGCAAGCCGCCCACCACCATGTGCCACATGTGACCATGATGGTCGACAAGTCATGCCGCCTGCCATACCGACAAACTTAGCTATCACTGCCACTTGACTTGACCTCAACGTTAGCCACACGTCGCCTCGCTCGCAAGCCCTCCCGCTTCGCCGATGCCGTTGTTCATTGGACCCCATGTCAGCTCTACTGTGCTTCTTCTCCACGCCGCGCTCAACCACCGCGCGACCAAACGCCGACAGCAATGGCAGGGGGCGGGCAAGGGGGTCACGCCCGGGGCATGCCCCTGTCTCCTTGTGCCGCGCCCACACAACGACGCGCGCACCGTTGGATGCAAGCGTGCGCCTCCGATCACCCCTCGGCCTCCATCCGTCGATCACCGAGCTCCATGGCCGAGCTCGGCTATAAAAGCCCTAGCCCCGGAGCCCTAGTGCTCGTTCTGTCGCCCCGCCGCCATCGTGGTGGCCATCCACTGTGCACCCGAGCCAAGAGAGAGGAGGGAGAAGGGGAAGAAGGGGGAAATACGCCAAAGCCACTGTCGGGAGGAGGACCGGGAGCACACCGGAGTTCGGAGCACCGCCACGGGTCGGCACTGCACGGCTTCCAGAGCTACATGGCCGCAACTCATCACAAAGACCGCTTATCCTATCGCTCTACAACACCACGGTGAGCCTCTCTCGCTTTGGGACCCTCCTAGCCCCATGGACGCCGAAGCCGAGCACACGCACACCACGCGCACGATGATCGCCGCCATGGCGCAGCCCACCATCGGTGCATCCGGCGCGCCTTATGTTGGACCAAGACCAAGACACGTACCAGAGGATCACCATGACTCACGGAGGTTAGCCACATGGACCGAGTCGTCGATAGCCGGCCATAGCACCCTGGCCACGAGCACCGGACCCGACCAGAGCTCCGCCAGTAATCGCCACCGCAGACCCGATAGCAGAGCCGCCCCCACCTCGCTAAGCGCCACCGGGACACTCGCCATGGTAAGGCCGAGCCATTGCCCACCTTAGTTGAATGCCCGTGCGACTAGAAGGGGCTCGCCGGCGAGCACCGCCACGCCGAGCCACCGATCGCCGTGGCCAACACCTTGGGGAAGCTCTAGCCGCCCCTTGACCCCACAGACGCAGTCGCCGTGACCCGGGGAAGCTTTTCCCCTCTCCAATCAGACACCAGCACTGCCACGGGGGCTCACTGGGCGCTCGCCGCCGACGGGAGCACCGCCGCGGAAGAAAACAGGGGAACACCCCCCTCGCCGACCGCCCGAGCATGAGCTCGGTGCACATGAGCCAAGTCAGGGAGAAGAGACGGTGGACTTGGTCCACCATGCGCCCTGCTGTAGGTCCATGGACCATGAGCGCTGGTCCACCGTGAACCACACGGTGTGAGCCACGCTGTGGACAAAGCCCAATAAAGGCCCACGACCGCGACGTGGCAGCATCACAGCGTGCCACGTGTCCGGGTCAGCCCGGCCCAGACCGGCCCAACCCGAACCCACCAGAGCCCAGTTCGGACCTAGCCCGTATTAACCGTTGACCGGTCAACGTTGACCATTGCCCTGGCCCCACATGTCAGTGACACAGTGTTGCTGGACCCACACGTCAGATGATGACGTCATGCTGGCGTCGTGATGACGTCACGTGGGACCCACATGTCAGAAGCTAGCACAGTCATGCTGACATCACGCTGACATCAGCTGATGACGTCAGCAGCCTTGGCCCCACACGTCAGTGACCCTAACCATTGACCAAAGACGTTGACTGTTGACTCGCCGTTCACTTTGACCGGACCCACCTGTCAGTGACTCAATAGCCTCTGGCCCCACCTGTCGGTGAGCATGACGTTGATGACGTCATGCTGGCGTCAGCTAAACCCCACCTATCAGCTCGGAACCGTAATGCTGACATCAGCAAGCCACGTGGACCAACCTCAGCATGACACGTGTCAGCCTAGGATTAATTCAGCCATTTTCCATTTTCAGAAATAGATTTAATCTTCGGAAATTCATAACTAATTCATACGACCTCGGAAAAATATGAAACCAGGACCAAAATTCATATAAAATCAAGCTCTACACCATGGACCCATGTTTGAGTGCATTTGGTTCTTTTGAATTTTCATTGCTTCTTTGTGCTATTCTATAGACGTCGCTAACGCGACTATAATGCGGTCGTTTGCAGACTCGGAGGAGAACCGGACGGACGAGGATCGTGAGTACCATGAGGAGTACGGAGACGACTACACTGAAGGTGCCACATCCCACCCAATCTCGTAGCACCTATTACGCATGGCTAAAGTAGAAATGATAGTGCTTACTTTATTGTCATATCACACTATGGTAGGACTTGCATGGTAGTATGCTTTCTTGATGGCCTCTACCTTGACGCAACCTTTCCCCTTCTCACCCTACTATTAGGCTAGTCACACGCTTGCTATTACATTTCATTGCTTATTACTTCTACTACGCTTGCGCTATATTGATGCGTGGTGGAGACTTGTGTTAACCGAACTATGGGGAGAGTGCTGCGTGTGTGACTTGGGTGCGTGGAGGGTGAGGGTTGTGTCGACCAAGTTAGAGTATACGACGAGCCTGGGGCAAGTCTTACCGTGGAGTGCTACCTGGGCACCCCTAGAATGGATACCTATGGTGGGTAAATGGTATATGAGGTGGCCCTAGGTGTGAACCTATGATGGGAGGAGCCTAGGGTGGAGGTGCTGTGGTGGCACGGTAAATGGAAACCCTGATGAAGACATTCTGGCTTGGTCATCCCTAAGGACTTACTAGTACTCAGATTCACCGGGAAGCCTTACGTACCACTCGCCCTATATGGTGTGGGACGGCCGGACTACTTGGTAGGGTATTGCCACTACTGCTAGGTTGATAGCGAACAGTGTGAGGGAGGTACGAGGTGCGGAGGATTTCCCCCACACCCTTCCGAGACTTCATGGAGACCTTATGGACCCGGCTCATGACTAACAGTTTCAGCCACCCCAGACCGGACTTGGGGTGTACCAGGGCTGAATGGTAGAGTGGCATTATCCTAGGCTAGCAAGTGGCCGGAATCAGCCCAGTTAACGACGGTCAGCGAGGAAGGCGGATCTTGTGGTTATGTAAAACCTCTGCAGAGTGTATGGTTGATCGATCGATACATATGCCGACTTGTCGGCTATGGACCTTTCCTGGGTTTTGCTTAAACTAGATAGAGAGATGAGTCCTTCTTTTCTCCCCTGGGAGTGAGTGTTCGGACGTAGCCAGGGGCTATGAGCCATGAGACAGTGCCGAGAGGGAGTTGGCCTGTCGGCTGAGCGATGGTATGGGTGTGGTATGGTGATGGTGTGGATATGGTGGTATGTCAATCCCAGGATCGAAACCTGGCTCGGGAATGGGAAAGGGGGTGGAATGTGTGTGAATGGTGTTAAAACTTGACCAACTATTATTATGAACTTGATATGCTAATACATAGGAAACCCCAGCTTTATAGGTTCCTTTTGATTATATCCAACTTGCATCCAATTTCCACAAAGCAATGCTCATAGGGTTGGGAGTGGCCAGTATAAATCATACTGATAAATTTTGGCACACAGGTTCTGCTGAGGAGTATAGCTCCGAGGAGTTTGACGGTTGAGGGGTTCGTTCCTACGCTCGAGTTTGGCGATCCTATATTCAAGCTGTTCTAAATGAATGCTACTTTTTGATTCCACCAATGCGGCGATGTAATAATCTATGTACTTCCATACTATTTGTACTCTGATATTATCATTGTATGGATGTGATATTCAACTGGAATCTGGGTAATATGATCTACAGCGGTCTTATTACACTTCGACTCTATGGATTTCCCTTCGCGGAAATCGGGGTTGTTTCACCTCCTCCTTCGGCGACAGCGGCCTCTTCTTGGCAAAGGCGGTCAGCACCATCTCATCTATGTTGGATGACCTCTAGCTCGACATTGCACTTCAGATTCACGAACGGATCTATGAGTTCTCCTCTCCCCCGCATTACCCTCTCTCACTTAGGAACCACCGTGACATACGAACGCGCTCAGTGAGAATGAGAAAGGAAGAGAGGCAGCGGCTCTAGAACAGGCGAAGGAATGGGATGAGAACTCCCCTCTCCCTCCCAATTTAAGGAAGAGGCACAACAGCTGAGGGAAGGTGAAAGGTTGGGACAAAAAACTCTCTCCTTTCCCCTATTCAATGCATATGGGAAATCGATGCTAACGGGAATCCAAGGGGACACGCCTAGACCGACGGGACATGCTCTGATCGACAAGACGTCGCTCGGTGAAATAGGACGTTGCCTGGGCATGGACCACCACTACTGCACGTCGGGCATGAGAATCAGGGTGCACCCGCTTGTAGGCGACTCTCCGCTTCCCCAGGCAGGACCACGGAACAACCCAGCGACGGAACCTCCATCAAAGAGGGGCCCAATGGGCCTCCTGGGTCAATTAGACAGCCTAGGTAAAATGACAAACGAATGGTCACCGAAAGATAAGCACCTCTGTTTACTTTGCGTGTTAATCTCTTTACTGAGCCTCCAACCCCAGCAACGGCAGGGGTGCGGATATGGCTCGGGGGCTACCGAGAGTGTCTACTTGTTTAGACATCCTCTTTGCCTGACCCCTCCTTACGTTGAAAACTAGAGATATGGTGTGCGGGTGTAAAGCTTTGAGTAAAACTGGACGAACCGCTAGACCCTACGCCCCAGCGGCTATGGTGTTTTTGTTCACCAGCATAATCGAATTCATAGTTCCCCGTACCCCAAGCTTTAGCATCCGCCTTCTCGCGAAGGGTTCGGAGGGGTCCGACTGCAGAACCTCCTTCAAAGGAGAAGCTATCAGGTCGCCTAATGTCAATCGAACAGCTCAGATCGTCGCTGAGAAAGAGAAACAAAAAATTGCGATGCTCGTGCAGGTCACGCCGGCCCCGTCGCAAACGTCAGACCCAAACCCCATAAGGACATGTCCGGTAAGAGCTTCTCGTCGCTCATGCCGCCAAGGTAACATTACTGACCCCCGCTTTCATTTCAAGTAAATCGTACATGAATCCCATACATCCAAAATGTTGCATATGCGATTGCCGCATCTGAAACGCTTCGTGTCGCGTCACGAAACGGTAGTTGCATCATTCGATATGAGCGGCAACTGACCGAGGTTCGAAGGCCAGTCCACGAAGGGCTCGAGGCCGCCTCGCGTCAAACAGAGCCAGGGGAAAAAACCGAGATGAGCCCCAGTGCCCTTGCCCAACCCCGCTTAAAAGCAGACAGGGACACCTTGACCTATCTCGTTTGATTCTAACCTCGAGCTAAACCTACAGAATCTCCATCAAGGAGTGGCCAACGGGCCACCTGAGCCTATCGAACGGCTCGGGCATCTACTAGGAGGTGGGTTAAGAAGTAGTGGAATGCCACATGAGGGCTCTGCTGACCCCATCAGCGAATGATGGACCCGGATTCCACACGAACATGCCCGTTAGCGAGCTCATTGAGCACGACACTCGAGCCGTTGGGATCAGGCAAGACGTACTCATGAACCCAAGCGTCGAGCGTAGCCGAGGCAGGCAAGGGATCGGGCGAGATGGACTCGTGGACCCAGGCGTCGAGCGTAGCCGAGGTAGGCAAGGGGATCAGGCGAGTCGAAGTCATGGATCCAGGCGCTGGGTGCAACTCTTCCTCCCACTCTACTACTAGGGTGGCGCTGACCACTTGCATGGTGGCGAGGGTTTGGGTGAGACAGACTCATAGACCAAGGTGTCGGGAGTAGCCGAGGGACAGCCGAGGGATCGACTGAGATGGATTTGTGGACCTAGGTGTCGGGCGTAGCCGAGGTAGGCAAGGGGATTGGGAGAGTCAGAGTCACGGATCCAGGCGCTGGGCGTAATGAGGGATCAGGTGAGATAGACTCATGTACCCAGGCATTAGGCGTAGCCGAGGCAGACAAGGGGATCAGGCGAGTCAGAGTCCTTGATCTAGGCACTAGGCGCAACGAGGGATCAGGCGAGATGGACTCATAGACCCAGGGATCAGGCACAGCCGAGGCAGGCAAGGGGATTGGGTGAGTCGGAGTCATGGATCCAGGCACTAGGCGCAATAAGGGATCGGGCGAGATGGACTCGTGGATCCAGGTGTCAGGCGCAACCGAGGGATAGCCGAGGGATTGGGTGAGATAGACTCACGGACCCAGGCATCGGGCGCAGCCAAGATAGGCAAGGGGATTGGGCGAGTCGGAGTCACAGATCCAGGCGTTGGGCGCAACTAGGGATCGGGTGAGACGGACTCATGGATCCAGGCATCGGGCGCAGCCGAGGGATCGGGCGAGATGGACTTGTGGACCCAAGCATCGGGCACAGCCGAGGTAGGCAAGGGGATCAGGTGAGTCGGAGTCACGGATCTAGGCGCTAGGCGCAACGAGGGATCGGGTGAGATGGACTCACGGACCTAGGTGTGGAGCGCAGCCGAGGGATCGGGCGAGACGGACTCACCGACCTAGGCGTCGGGCGTATCCGAGGCAGGCAAGGGGATCAGATGAGTCAGAATCATGGATCCAAGTGCTGGACACAACGAGGGATCGGGCGAGACAGACTCGTGGACCCAGGCGTCGGGCGCAGCCAAGGGATAGCCAAGGGATCGGGCGAGACGAACTCACGGACCTAGGCGTCGGGCGCAGCCAAGGTAGGCAAGGGGATAGGGCGAGTCAGAGTCATGGATCTAGGCTCTAGGCGCAACTAGGGATCGGGCGAGACGGACTCATGGACCCAGGCGTCGGGCGCAGCCGAGGGACAACCGAGGGATCGGGCAAGATGGACTCACAGACCTAGGAGTCAGGCGTAGCCGAGCAGGCAAGGGGATCGAGCGAGTTAGAGACACGGATCCAGGCGATGGGTGCAACGAGGGATCAGGCGAGACGGACTTGTGGACCTAGGTGTCGGGCGCAGCCGAGGGACAACCGAGGGATCGAGCGAGATGGACTCAGGGACGGAGGCATCAGGTGTAGCTGAGGCGGGCAAGGGGATCGGGCGAGTTAGAGTCCTAGATCTAGGCGCTAGGAGCAACGAGGGATCGGGTGAGATGGACTCGTGGACCCAGGCATCGAGCACAGCCAAGGCAGGCAAGGGGATCAGGTGAGTTAGAGTCTTGGATCTAGGCACTAGGCGCAACGAGGGATCGGGTGAGACGGACTCGCGGACCCTGGCGTCGGGCGCAGTCGAGGGACAGCCGAGGGATCGGGCGAGATGGACTCGTGGACCTAGGCATTGGGCGTAGCCAAGGCAGGCAAGGGGATTGGGCGAGTCGGAGTCATGGATCCAGGCGCTGGGCGCAACGAGGGATCGGGCAAGATGGACTCACGGACCCAGGCGTCGGGCATAGCCGAGGCAGGCAAGGGGATCGAGCGAGATGGACTCATGGACCTAGGCATCGGGTGTAGTGAAGGGAGGCAAGGGGATCAGGAGAGTCAGAGTCACGGATCCTGGCACTGGGCGCAACGATGGATCAGGCGAGATGGACTCATGGACCCAGGCATCGGGCATAGTGGAGGGACAGCCGAGGGATCAGGTGAGACGGACTCGCAAACCCAGGCATCGAGCGCATCCAAGGCAGGCAAGGGATCGGGTGAGATGGACTTGTGGACCCAGGTGTCGAGCGTAGCTGAGTTAGGTAAGGGGATCGGGCAAGTCAAAGTAGTGGATCCAGGCGCTGGGTGCAATGAGGGATTGGGCATGATGGACTCATGGACCCAGGCATTGGGCGTAGCCGAGGGACAACCGAGGGATCGAGTGAGATGGACTCATGGACCCAAGCATCGGGCGTAGCTGAGGCAAGCAAGGGGATCGGGCGAGTTGGAGTCATGGATCTAGGTGCTGGGGCGCAACGAGGGATCGGGCGAGATAGACTCGCGAACCCAGGCGTCGGGCGTAGCCGAGGGATAGCCGAGGGATCAGGCGAGATGGACTCATGGACCTAGGCATCGGGTGCAGCCAAGGCATGCATGGGGATCAGGTGAGTCAGAGTCATGGATCCAGGCACTAGGCGCAACGAGGGATCGGAGGTGTTTGGGCGTCCAGAGCCTTCGAGCCCCGTTGGGCTTGGTAGGGGTCGGTTTGAGTTTTCGTGCGTTACCCCGTCCATGGTTTTTGCAACCAAAGGGGCTGGGCTAACGCCGTTTGCCTCGATGGCTCAAGTGACGTGCTCGGTGAGCTCGCTAATGGGTAGGTTCGAGTGAAATCCGAGTCTATCGTTAATGACGGGGTCGGCATAGCCCTCATGTGGCATTCCACTGCTCCTTAACCCGTGTCTCAGTAGATGCCTAGGTCATTTCGGAGACCGACCCAGGTGGCCCGCTGACCTCCCCTCGATGGAGATTTTGTGGGCATGGCTCGAGGTTAGGATTGAACGAGAAAGTTAAGATGACCCAGTCTGCTTTGGAGCAGACTAGGCGAGGGCCGCTCGTGGCTCATCTATGTTTTCTCCCCAGGCTCTGTTTGACGCGGGGTGGCCTCAAGCCCTTCATGGGCTGGCCTTCGAACCCTGGTCGGTCGTTGCTCATGCTGAATGAGGCAACTACCATTTTAGGACGCAACACAAAGCGTTGTGATGCATTTAACTGCATATGTGAAGCTTCGGATGTATAGGATGAATGAATGCGCGCATGGATGAATGTGTGAATGCGTGCATGAATGACAGCAGATGAATGAATAATCATATAAAGAAATAGTGGGGGTTGGTAATGTTACCTTGATGGCTCGAGTGACGGGGTTTGAGGAGCTCCTATTGGATATGTCTGACCGGGATCCGCGCTCACCATTTGTGACAGAGTCGGCATGGCCCACATGGGGCATCCCTCTGGTCCTTACCTGTCTCTTGGCATTCACCTGAGCCGTTCTATTGACTCAGGAAGCCCATTGGTCTCTCCTAGGTGGAGATCCCATCGTTGGGCCCATCCAAGTCTTGCCTAGGAAGGCGGAGGGCCATCTGCGTGTAGTCGCGCCTTGTTTCCCACGCTCTGTTTTGTCAGGCAAGGTGCATCCCCTCGGTCCGGGCACGTCCCTGTCGTACCCCATCCATATTGAATGGGGAAAGGGAGAGGGTTTCTCGCCCTAACCTTTCGCCTTTCCTCAACTGCTGCGCCTTCTCCTTAAATAGGGGAAGGGAGAGGGCTTTTCGCTGCAATCCTTCGCCTTTCTCCAATTGCTGCCTTTCCTCCTTCTTCCTTCTCACCAAGAGTGCTTGTGTGTCATGGTGGTTCCTAAGTGAGAAGGAGGGTAAGCGAGGGGGAGAACTCATAGCTCCGTTTGTGAATCCATAGTGCAATGTCGAGCTAGAGGCTATCCGAAGCGGTGCTAGCCGCCTTCGCCAAGAAGGGGCTGCTTTCACCGAAGGAAGTGGCGCACTGGATCCTACACGGGCTCCTTAATGAGTGGGGCCTGGAGCTGCAGCACCTTAATCCGACTGGGGCGCTGCACGTCACCGGCTTCGTCACCTTCTGCGAGGCCTTCCTCGGGATGGAGCCGCTCATGGATTTTTCCCGACGGATCTTCACCGGGAGAGCTTTGTTGGAGGGGAAGCCACCCAGGACCACGCCGGTGGGGGTTTCACCCCTATAGCTGCTCAGGTCGGCCAGTTCATAAAGTTTGATGAGATGTCAGAGACATCCTCTAGCTATGGCGGCCATACTTCGGCAGGCAGCATCCCTATCCAGGAGCTGCTCTTTTTGTATGGGAAAGTCCAGAGCTCCATGCTCTTCTATTGAGCATCTATGGGTGCGACGCCCTTGAGGTACCCATTGCGCTCGCCGAAGTCGAGGGAGCGAAACCAGGCGGGGCCCTTGAGGTACACGTTGCGGTCGACGGAGCTATTGGATGATGCCCATGAACTTAAAAACTTTGTTGAGGTACTTGGTGCCTACCTCCGGAAGACACCTGGACCTAGACTTTGCCGCTATCTGCAGAGGGTCCATTGACGATTGGAGCGCGGACGCCATCTATGCGCTCGGGGAAAGCTTGCTGCCGCACGCATAGTTTGGTGGCCAAGCAAGTCTCCGCGTTGTGGGTGATGGAGGCTCGTCGTGTTAGTGTGGCAGAAGGCATGCATCAAGAAGACATCACCCAGCCTGTGGATGGAGTGGAGGTCAGGTTAGAAGCTCCGTTCGAGCTGAGTGTTGCCCTGTCGGAGGGCGAACAACCTTTATCTTCACCGGTCGTGTCGTCAGCCGATGCCGCCAGGAGGCCACAGTAGAAGTAGCCAGCATATGTAATAGTTTAAGTTCATGGGGGAGCCCCTGTGTGAACAGTTGTATTGATGAATACATCAATTTTCGTTTTGTGATGAATTACTTCATTCGGGGAAGCTTGTCCCGTCCGTTCCTTATTTTTACCTTAGCATAGCTTTGTTTTTATTCGTTCCTTTTTGCACCTGCCCGTTCGTCTGGTAGGCTGCAACCTTAAGAGTCTGGGCGTGGCCTGAGAGGCTCAGCTGCTCATAACCGTAGGTAGAGACGTGGTGCGATCGGTCAGAACGTTGAAGCAAAGTTACGTAAGATAATTAAAAGAACGGACTACCCTTTTGTTCGGGTAAAAAATGTATTTACCATATGATAGTAAAAAAGAGGTGGTATCACACCCTCGTGGAGCCCCCGAGTGACCCGGGCCAAAAGTGTTTGGGCCGGGGTGCTTTGTAGGAGTGAACGTTGAATGAAGAAAAACGGTAAAGATCGAATTTTAGGGGAAGGAACGACGTAACTGTTCGATGTTCCAAGTGTTGGTGAGAACGTCAGCGTTGTCGTCCTTTAGTCGGCAGGCACCCGATCAGATCAGCTTGGTCACCGTGTAGGGTCAATCCCCATCGCCTTAGTTTCATCGAGTGGGCGGAAGGTAGTCGAAGAGGTTGGCTTGTTTTCATCTGGGACTGCTGGGGTTGACAACTCCCTATGCTACGGGAGCTCAGAAGAGTTGATGACTACAGTGGTGAGCTACGGGTGGTATGGGGCTTCAGGCAGCCAAGCTTGTGGATCGGGGACTCGCAGGTTGTCCCGAAGAGGAATGCGCTGATGATGTTTGCGTCAACGACATCAGGAAGGGAGTTACACTGCTTTGAGAACCTATAGATGTAATCTCGTAGGGACTCACTAGGCTCCTATTGGCAGCTCTTGAGGTCCTAGGAGTTACCAGGGCGGACATACATCCCCTAGAAGTTCTTGATGAAGACCCTCTTGAGGTCCACCTAGTCGTGGATGCTGTTGTGCGGGAGGAATTCGAGCCATGCTCAAACATGTTCCCCCACGTAGAGGGGAGGTACTGAACGATGAAGTGATCATCATCCACTCCCCTGGCTTAGTAGGCGAGACAGAAGTCTTCAAGCCATATACCGAGATTCATCTCCCTGGTATATTTGGTGATATTGGTCGGTGGTCGGAAGCACTGTGGGAACGACGCTCTCTGGATGCGCCGGCCAAAGGCACATGGTCCCGGGCCATCCGAGCTGGGACTCCGATCGTTGGGTCGGTGAGCACGCCTGAGGTCCATTTCACTAGTCCCCTTGATGGTCTGGCTAGAGCTCGTGTCGTCTGCGGTCACCGCCACCCGATGGACATCATCATCATGTCGGGCTCTACGTCAGTTGCTGATGACATTATGAGTGTCTTGGTTCAGCCCGAGGCATTCGCGCATAGGCGGTCGGTGTAGAGTGGGTGCTGGGTCAGGCTGTGGCGTAGCTGTGCCCTCATGTTCTGCCCCCGATGGCTATAGAGGCCAGCAGATGGAGCGATGCATCTAGTGTGTCCCCGCTCCCCTGCTGGGGAGAGAGGCCACGAGTCAGTGGCGCGACACGGAGCTTTTTGCCTATTGAACGGTGGTGGTCTCCACCAGTGCCCGAAGGTTCTGGTGGATTGCCTATTCCTGGTGGTTGTCCAGCTCGGGAAGGCCACGCAGGAGCATCATTGCAGTGCCGATGTTCTAGCCAGCCCGAGCGAACTATGGTAGGAACGAGTGTCTCCTCGCGGAGGTGTAGTATGCCGAGCCGATCGGCGATGAAGTCTAGGCGTCCAAAGAGGAAGGCCAAGGATGGCTCGAAGATGGGAGGAACCCACATCCCAATAGGTGGGAGCACGGGAAACTCTAGCAAGCCGAAGCGAGTCATATCGCTTGAGCTTGCCACGGTGAAGATGGCGGAAAAGTGGGCCATCCGATGACCAAAAAGCATGAACGTACGTCGTCTTCCCCACGGATGATGCCAACTATCGATGCAGAAAGTGCCCAACACCTAAATATTTGTAGTTTTGCCATACGTTGTGATCGGATGTGGCCTAGCACTCAATGACACAGGGTTTATACTGGTTCAGGCAACGTTCCCTACGTCCAATTTGAGTCGGTCAGTGACTTTATTCCTGAGCCTAGGTGCTCGAAGTTTGCTATGGGGTTACAAACGGAAGGGAGAAAGATGGGGGGTGCAATAGGTCTGGTCGAACTCTAGACCGAAGGGCCAAGAGAGACGGGATCTCCTACGTGTGCTAAGTATTTGAGTGTGTGCTATGTTGTTCATTAGAGAGTCCTGTTGGAGTTGTCGACGGATCGATCCGTGTGTTTTTGAGATTTATCTCCTATTGATTGAAATCTGAGAGTCCTCCATTGGGAGAGAGCATATCCCCTTTTATAGATGAAGGGGTGGCCTTACAAGCAAGAGAAAGAGAGAGTACGTATGCTACTAAGTATTGTTGCCCACGCTGTCGGGTACGAGATGATGGTAGGCGCCCACAATACTGTTTATGTCAGACACATGTGGGAGGTTTTTACCGCATTCATCATGTATGGCAAATGACGGCGCCCATAACACTGTTGATGCCTAGAGGCATGTGGGGGATTACCATGTCAGCCTGGTATGTGGATTGATGGCGCCCATAATACTGTTGGGTAAAACATCAGTGCCCACATCACTGCTTGGGTTCTGACATGCCTGGAAGGTTGCAGGGCTCCCTTCTGACATGTCCTATTGGTACTTCAGGTGTATAGGGTACGGTCCTTGGTATTACGGTTGACTCGAGCGCCCTGCCTTACTACTCCGTCCGTATCCTAGGTCCTCACCGAGCGGGCATCCCCGGTCGGTTGGTCCTAGTCGACTCCGACTATGCTAGTTGGAGAAGAGCTGTAAGCAGAGGTTCGGTGCATCCTCGGTCAGAGAGGCAGGTCGGAGTAAAAAACGAGCGATGTTCCTTCTTGGCCAGGCCTTCCGGTTGGAGAGGCGGGCCGGAGTCAAAAGCGAGCATTGTTCCTTCTTGGCCAAGCCTTTCGGTTAGAGAGGCAGGCCAGAGTCAGAAGCGGGTGCCGTTCCTCTTGGCCAGGCCTTCCGGTCGGAAATTGGATTGCCCTTCTGGCTTATCGTTAGGTTTTTGGGCCAGCCCAGGGGTTGCGCGTCGTTCGCAACGTCATCTACTGGGTTGAGCTTTTGCTGGGAAGCAGGTCTATGAGGGACCCCGGGTTTATGAACCCGACAGAATTTATTCTAGGTGAACATATGCTATTATTTGACTTTGTTGTATGTGGACTTATTATTAGACTTTGCATTAAACATATTATATATATATATAATATGAACATATGCGATTAGCAGTTGTCCGTAGCCAAAACTAACCAGGATCATGTCACAGCCATGACTCATCATCGCCTGTTAGCCCATCGCCGAAGAACAAATCGGCAACAAGAAGCGGCGAATATCGCTGGGACGGGAGAGCCGCATGATCCGACAAACAGTGATGGTGTCAATTAGGATGGTGAGAACGAGCAGCCATGGACCCCATCCGGCCTGCTCGAGCTGGGTCAAAATGACCAAGATGGCTAGGTAACTTTGGTATCATGTGACTATGTAGTCACACACGCTAATCAATTGAGAGGGTCATAGCTTACTTGGTGTCTCCAGCAGGAGCCTCCATCGGCCAAGGAGCCAAAGGGTTCGGGTAGCAGGAAGGCCAGATCCAAGCGAGGTGTGTCAAAGATTTCTGTTGGTACAAATGCACATTGGCACATCACTGAGTTCGATGAATTCAGGGATCCACTCTCACCGCCTATAGCTTTGACCAAATACAAGACTATCCTCGGGTTACTTGTAACGGACTTCATCCCGATTAGGTACAGGAAGTGGAATGGGAAAGATAATGACCCATGGAGGGTTCCCAAAAGTGAGAAGGATTACATATGGGATATCAAGATCCTAGAGTATTTTACTTTCCCAATGGAGTATGACAAGGAGGTAGTTAAGAAAAAAGCAAAACAAATCATGGGGACATGCTTGAAAAATTTCAAGGGGACATTGTACAAGAATTTTGTCCTCCAAAATAAAGAGCTAAATTTCAATGGTGGATAGTTTAGCAAGCAGAAGGACTTCTGGTAGGATTTCAAGGAATACAGGTTATCCAAGGAGTACTTAGAACTGACCAGGAAGAATAAGGAGAACTCGTAGAAAGCGACGAATCCTCATCATCTCGGCTCTCGTGGCTACGCCAAAAAGATGCCAGAATTTGAAGCAGAACTTGAAAAGATGGATCGTCTTGCTGAGGAAGGCGTTCAGGTTGAGACTGCCCATTGGGAGCCAAGATTGGTATTATACTGTATGGGGAGGAATGTACGCCACGCCGAGGATGGGTGCTTTGGCTCCACAAATCCACCCATGAGCGAACTCATCTAGAGGAGGTAACTGAGGAGGTGAGGTAAGGGACTCACACTTCTAATAGGGAGAAAGGTGTGCTCACCCAAGCACTCAGAACCAAGGAGCACCCTGGTTGCACTAGAGGAACCGGTGTTGTTCCTTGGAAACTAGCATTCCCCAAAGAATCTCACACTTACCGGAGCCGCTCGAGGGGTAGAGCGGATCAGGAGGCAGAGTGTTTTTGGCGACAAAAAGAGATGGAAGACAAAATGGACACATGGATTGAGGCGACTGTTGAAGCACGAGTCCAGCAAATTTTGCTATCCAAGGGGTCAGGAGCACCACAAACCCTACTCCTACTGCCTTTAGCCCACAGTTTAGGGGTCACAACAGCTGTGGATTGACCCCGCTCGATGAAGAAGATGCGAATGTGCCTCATTCGATCGACCACATCACCGAACCCATCAATGCCAAGTTGTACATCCATCAGGAATGGACAAAGAACAAGGTGGCGCTCGGCCAGGACTGGTGTAACACCTCTGGTGTGTTTAGCCCTAAAATTATGCCATGTCATCATATGCATTGCAAATCATATTGGTGCTAGGGAAAAACTTTGATATGCATCCACTAAAACAAATTTACCTTTATGATGATATGTTTCGACTTGTATGGATGAATCAATTTCAAAACATTTGTGTTGAATCGGATTTCCGAAAACCCTAATTTTCAGCATTTAATTTTACCCTGGAAAACCTAATTCAAAAAAAATAAACACATTTTGGGGTTGAGCCTAAAAGCAAAAGTGTAGAGCTTGTAGAGGTGTACAAAGTTGGTTTTTGGAGTTTTCAAAGTTGTTATATAAAATTTGAAGTAATTTGAAAAGGCGATATGTACTTTAAGTGTCCCTTTTGATTTTAAACTTGCATTTCAAAATGTAGACCAAATTAGAGTATGGTTATTAAAGCAAAGTTGTAGAACTTTGAATTTGGAACAACTTTTATTTTTGGAGATTTTTGAGTTACCATACAAATTTGGGAGTAATTTTGGAAAATAGACGAGTGGCAATTCGGTAATTTCTGTGAACAGTGTCTTCGAGCGACACCTCACCGACGGCGAGCTTCCGACGTCTTCCAGGCGCGCTCATGGCCACGTTCGGCTTTGCGTTGGAATGGAGAAGGTTGCGGCATGGCTTCTTGCTTCTGTGCTGTGCTATAAGGCCTACACAGTCGCCGTTCTTCTCCGTTTTTCTCCCCTGTTTTTCCCGACGATGCCGCCGTTGCTCCGTCGAGCTTGTGTCGTCGCCATAGCGCATACCAGTCACAGCAAAGCCTGTCATAGCTTTGCTTGCTCCTTGTGCACCTAGCCGCCTAGTTCTTGAAGCTTGACTATGTCGGGAAAATGCAGTGCGCGCCTTTCTTCCTTGCGGCCGGCAGCACCGTCGTCGAGTGCGCGTCACCGTGGCCAGCACTCTACGGTGCGTCTTTGCTCTTGCTCTATGTAGCTCCAGCTTCACCATGTTGCTGTGATGCTTTGTGCCTGGTTGATTGATCCTTTTGTCCACCACAGCCACCGGAACACCGCCGTCGATGTAGCTTGCGCCGCCGTGGCTGCTGTGATCATCGACCCGCTTCTCCATTGCTCCTTCGGTCCCTCTTTCTGCTCGAATGTGTTTGGGGTGAGCTCCTGATTCTTCCCAAGCGTTTTGTTTAATCTCTACCAGCCTTGTTTCACTGGCATAGCGTGGCTGCGCCGTCGTGGCCGCCATGGCCGGCGTCAAGCTCGAACCTCGCCGTATTTGGTCTAGCTAGTACCTCCAATCGATGCGTTGTGATGTGGGGAATGTGTTGGTACCTTCGCCGTGGCCGGAGACCTCATCGGCGGCGGATACCGGCGGTCAAACTGTGGTCGTCGCTGTTGAGCGCGGGGAACGGTGCTGACATGTGGGACCCGGTGTCAGTGGCGGTTTGTTTGAAAATGGAATTTTTCTTTTTCAGAAATGGATGAATAGTGTAAGTTTTTGTTATTTTTTGTAGAATTAAATAGAGCTCCAAAAATTATAAAATTTTTTGTGTGACCTCTTTGAGATGTAAACTATTTAGGAAAAATATTAAATGTTGATTTTCAGTACATTTTGAATGTGATAAAAATTGCTCTAATTAATTAATAAATGAGTTTCCATGATTTTTCTAGGCTTTATTATTTTACCAAAAATTTAGAAATTTGTTTTACCACTTAGTTATCATGTGATAAGCCTTCACAAAAAATTTGAGCTGATTTGGAGAAAGTTGATTTATTTCATAATTTTTAATTAAATAATTAATTCATAAAAGCAAATAGTAAACCTTAATGACTTAGGTTTTGTTTGAATTTTGGATTGAGTGATGATCTTGGGTCATTAGTATAAAATGATTCTTGGTACTTAAAGTAAGTGTTTGAGTTTACAAAAAGGTTTAAGTAGTTGTTGGCTTGTAACTGTACCGCGAAGGAAAGTTGTATTCAAGTTATTAATTTTTGCATCCATCATCAAGCATCATGTTTTATATCTCGTATCATATTAAACATGGCATTGTTACTACGTGTAGTGAATGAAAGTGAGAACGTGGTAATCAATCAAGTTGTTGAGGAAGTTAATCCATCTGTTGAGGTCGGATTTGATATCAGTGGAACATCTCTGGAACCTGACTTTTCCATTAATCGAGGCAAGCCCCGGATGCATTTAAACATACCTTGTCTTTTACAAATTTATATGGCTTTTACTTTCAAGTACTACATTAAGTGATTAGGAGTTGAGTGAAAACCTAATTGGTGCATTACCACCCTTGCTTTCCCATGTCAACCTTGTTACCAGTTTTAATTCTAGAATACCTATTTATGCTTAGCCATGCTTAGACCAATAAAAGTCGGGTGATTACTGGTCACCTATGAGATATAACTGGATTTTGGATACAATTGGTTATTTATGTTATCATGAAATATGAGCATGTGGAGTAATAAATCTAGACCGGGCAGACTCGGTGTGTGAGAGCCATAAGACATGGAGGTCTTGTGAGAGGGTTTTTTCCGCCTGTGTCGATTAAGAACCGTCCATTATTGAATTGCATGAGATGAGACTTTGTAGTACTAGCCACATACTCTAGTAAGCTTTAACTTAGCTATTCTATTACGAGAATGGCTACTCGTGCACTGGGAGTGGAGAGATGGTGGGAGTAGCATGTACCCATGTGGCAATGGGCTGGATTGGTGGAGTACTGTGCTCTCGGGTGGCGCGGACCTGTTCTTGTTTTAGAGGATCTGAGGGCAGGTTGGTATATGTAGGTCAGGGACCTGCATATGTCGTGTGGTTGGGAATCCCCAGCTGGGTATTTAATCGGTTTGAATCATCGTTGCTCCTCGGTTATGGAAACTCAACTCACTGTTCATCATCGTATTTAATAAATCAAACTTGAGTAAGATTTGAGAAAGAGTTTGATATGAAGTTCATGATCTCATTACGGATCATGGCAGATTCATATATGGTCTTTATGAAGAATTAAATGTTGAAAGAAAGAATCTTTTTAAAGAGCTTTTACGCAAAAGAATTTTGTTTATTGCTAAAGCCATACCTTGAATCCCTGAGTACTCTCAGTTTTTATTTCGGTTAAGTCTTGTTGAGTACTTTTGTACTCAGGGTTCGTTGACCCTTGTTGCAGGTGAGCCTCATAAGCAGGTCTGCTTTGGACCGTGCTGCATGATTGTTGTTCTAATCGATGATAATAAGTAAATGTGTGACCCTTGGGCATGGTACTTAAATTGCGTGTTTTGTATTATGTTACTATGCCACTCTACTACTAGGGTTTGTAATAATAATCAAACTTAGTTTATAAGGTTTGAAATTACTGTTTTGTAAACTAAGTTATTGTAAGACTTCCGCTATGTTACTCTGATGTAGATATTTGAATAAACTGTTGTAATACTGCAATGACTCTATAATGGGATCCTGCTCGGAAATCATGGATGATTCGGGGTTCCCCGTGGACACCCGACAGTCTTCTTAAGTTACTAGGAACAAATGCATAGTCATCAGAGGTCTTTGGACAGTGACAGGTGAATGTGGGTCCTATAATTTAGGAGGTTCTGCTACAGAATGGTATCAGAGCGATCATTACAAAGTTTTTGTTGTCTTGTTTTACAAAAACTTCAAAATGATTTGGGACAAATAAATTTAAACTTGTTACTTTGGTCCAAATTGCTTCCAACTTATCTTAATTCATTCTCGCCATTCCTTATTTGATTAAAAAGGCTTTGTGGTGGAGTAGTAATCTTAATATGCCATATATAATAACAACTATTGTTTATATACTATAGGAGCTTTGCTGTTTTTGTTCGTAAGGATGATTCATGCATCATGATTAATTCATTTGTTACTGACTTTCCCTCTGAGTCTGGTTTGAGTAGTGAGTTTGGGTTGAGTTGTGTAATCCATCCTTGCTGCTCTTGAGACTTTTTTCAGATCGTCTTACTGTTTTGAAATCTTGCTTCCTATAGCATGGCTCGTACAAAGGTAACACCCTCTAAGTCCGTTGGACCCAAAGGAGTTCCTCGTCACCAGCTTGCCCCTAGGAGTGATGGTGCTAGCAGTAGCAGCTTTAGTCCTGATCCCCAGGCTGAGATACAGAGGCTTTCAGCAGAGTTCGCACAGGCTACTAGAGATAGGGCATTGGATGTCATCCAGGTGGGCAAGTTATAGGATCTCAATTGAGGTGTCTCACCACCGCTCATAAGAACGGTGAGCATATGTTAGTTCGTATGGTGGAAGGAAGAAATGAGGCTTGGCGTAGAGAAGATGTAGCTAGAGCCCGAACTCATGAGTTAGAGTTCTATGTAGAAGACTTAGAAGAATATTCTACCAATCTGCATGAAGAAGTCCATAGGCTGAACAATCTTTTGGATCCAAATCATGAACCTTAGGCAAATGCAATGGACCCAGGTGTCATCATTGCAGATGATGATGAACTTGAAGAGGAAGAAGAAGAAGATCCAGAAGAATTAGTGATGGTCGATGAAAGTGATAATGAAGGTGGAAATTTTTCCAGAATGGATACCGATCATGAGGTTTGATGTGATTGAGGAGAAGAGTAGAGTTGTAAAATAGTGAGTTCTAGTCAAGTTGAGTAGTCTTGTTTAGGTGTAGGCTTGTGTATAAATAAGTGAACCCAATGTAATGTGTATGTAGTAAGCTCTTTTACTAGTTCAATAAATGCTTGTCAGTAAAGTTTGGTTTGTCATGAATAGATCGTCGTACTCAGGGTACGACTATTCCTGGTTCTTCACAAGATGAGGATGGTATTCCTAATCCGCCACCAGTTCCGCCAAATTTGGCTGATGCTATCGCAGCACTGGTCAATGTGACAGTACATAATGCTCGATTGCTTCAGGAGTTAGCTCAAAGCAATCAAAATATGATGCAAGAGAACCATGATCGTAATCATCAAAGGCAAGAAGCTACTTATGTTGACTTCACAGATACACGACCACCAGTATTTACCAAGGCTGACGAACCACTTGAAGCTGATGATTGGCTTCGTACCATGGAGCAGAAGTTTGACCTCATTCCATGCACTGAGTTTCAGAAGCCTGATTTTGCTGCCCAACAGCTTAGAGGTGCAACAAGCGCTTGGTGGGTGAACCTTGTGGCCATGCAACCAGCCAGTATTCAGTTAACATGGGCCGAGTTCCGCACCGCTTTCGGTGCCCATTATATTCTAGAGGGAGTTATGGCCATGAAGCTTGATGAGTTTCTTGCTTTGAAGCAAGGTGATCAAACAGTCATGCAGTATGTGGGCAAGTTCAATCGCCTTTCACAGTACACACCTGAACATGTTAACACAGATGCCAAGAAGAAGTGGTTCATGCGAGGTCTTAATACCAAACTACAGACCATGATGACTACCTGCACAAATATCACATACCACGAGGCAGTCAACATTGCTATTGCTTTAGAGGAGAAATATCGACAGCATAAGGAGATTAAGAAGAAAAAGAGTGTGACATCTGGATCTTTTGGTGGAAATCAAAAGAGACAGAAGATAATCTATCATCCAGTGAATCACTATCGTCCTCCTTATCGTCCGCCGCAGTTCCAAGCTAGGCAACGTCCAAATGTCAGTCCTGCCACAACTTACCAGAACTCTCAACAAACAAATGTTCCTGGTGTTCGTGCTCCAACACCCCAAGGCCACAATTACTCATGTTTCAATGGTGGAAAGTCCGGTCATTTCTCTAGGGAATGCCCGTATCCTAAGCAGTATAATCTGAATTTTCAGAAGGCTCCTAGAAATCAACAACAGGGTCAAGCTCAGAACAAGAACAACAATCAAAATGCTTAGATGGGCAAAGATGAGAAGAAGATGGGGCGGGTGTTCTATACTCAAGCTAGGGAGATTCCAGAAGGGGAACCCATGATGATGGGAATGTTTCCTGTCGCCAATCATCCTGCAGTTATGCTTTTTGATTCTGGTGCATCTCATACATTCATCAATAGAACCTTTGTCATAAAGCATGAAATTCCAATTGGGGCAACAAAGGAAAATTTGTTTATACAGTCGCCCGGGGGACGTCTGTGTACTAAGGAAATGGTATACCAGGTACCCATAAACCTGGGTGGGCATATTTTTCCCACTACCATGATTATTCTAAAAGATCAGGATATAGATGTGATCTTGGGAATGAATTGGATGTATCAGCATAAGGCTGTTGTAGATACTTTGAATAGGGCAATAAGGTTGAGTTTGCCAGATAGTAATTCTCGGCTTCTTATCCAACTCCCAATCTTGAAGAGATCAGTGGAAAAAGTTTGTGCAACTTCCATTAGGGAGATTAGAGATATCCCTGTAGTTTGTGAATTCCCTGATGTTTTTCCTGAAGATTTACCCGGTCTACCACCTGATAGGGATGTTCAGTTTAACATAGATTTAAAACCTAGAATAGCTCCAATCTCTAGGAGAGCTTATAGGATGCCTCCCAGCTGAATTGAAGACTCAATTGCAAGAGTTGGTTGATAAAGGGTTTATCCAACCTAGTTTATCACCTTGGGGATGTCCTGCAATTTTTGTGAAAAAGAAAAATGAGACCCTAAGGTTGTGTGTTGACTATTGTCCATTGAATGAAGTGACCATTAAGAATAAATATCCCTTACCTCAGATAGATTTACTTTTTGATCAACTGGCTGGAGCCAAAGTTTTCTCCAAGATTGATTTGAGGTCAGGTTATCATCAAATCAAAATTAAGCCTAAAGATATTCCCAAAACGGCATTTACCACTAGATATGGATTATATGAATACCTGGTAATATCCTTTGGTTTGATGAATGCCCTAGCTCATTTCATGTATCTGATGAATTCAGTGTTCATGCCCGAGCTAGACAAGTTTGTAGTGGTCTTCATTGATGACATTTTAATATATTTCAAGAACAAGAAAGAACATGATGAACATCTCAGAATTATTCTAACACGTCTAAGAGAACATCAGTTATATGCCAAGTTCAGTAAGTGTGACTTTTGGCTAAAGAAAGTATAGTTTTTAGGACATGTATTGTCAGCTGAAGGAGTTGCAGTAGATCGAAGCAAAGTTAAGGATATACTAGATTGAAAACCACCAACAACTATTCATCAGGTTCGGAGTTTTCTAGGAATGGCGGGTTATTACCGTTGTTTTATTTTAGTTTTCTCTAGAATATCCAAATCCATCACTAGATTGTTGAAGAACCAAGCTAAGTTTATCTGGTCACCTGAATGTGAAGAAGCTTTCCAGACTTTGAAGAGATTATTAACCACTACACCAGTGTTAGCACAACCAGATATCGAGAAGTCATTCGACGTTTATTGGGATGCTTCTGGTATGGGAATTGGGTGTGTCTTGATGCAAGAAGGTCGAGTCATTGCCTATGCTTCCAGACAACTTAAGCAACATGAAGAACATTATCCAACTCATGATCTGGAGTTAGCAGCAGTTGCCCATGCTTTGAGGATTTGGCGGCATTACCTTCTTGGTAATACTTGCCATATTTATACAGATCATAAGAGTTTAAAGTATATCTTTACTCAATCAGAATTGAACATGTGACAATGAAGATGGTTAGAATTGATTAAAGATTATGACTTAGAAGTGCATTATCACCCTGGTAAGGCAAATGTGGTTGCAGATGCACTCATTCGTAAGAGTCATTGCAATTGCCTGACAGTAAAAACAATGGATCTGACTTTATGTCAAGAGATGGAAAAGTTGAATGTAGAGGTAATTCAACAAGGTAGTTTGACCAATATAACTGTTGAATCAACTATTCGAGACTAGATTATTGTCGCTCAAAAAGAAAATAAGGGTATAGCCCATATCAAAGAAAGAGTCAGGAAGGGAAAAGCAGAATGCTTCAGAATAGATGAGGCAGGTGTGCTATGGTTCAAGAATTGTTTAGTGGTACCAAAGGTTCCTGAGTTGCGACAGTCAATTCTTGAAGAGGCACATACCACCAGGTTATCTATTCATCCGAGAAGTAATAAAATGTACCATGACTTGAAACAGAGATTTTGGTGGACCAAAATGAAGATAGAGATTGCTCGATATATAGCAAAGTGTGATACTTGTCAAAAGGTAAAAGCTATATTTTTGAGATCCACTGGAGAGTTACAACCATTGCCTATTCTAGCTTGGAAGTGGGAGGATATAAGTATGGACTTTATCGTAGGTCTACCCAAGACATCAAAAGGTTTTGACTCAATATGGGTTATTGTAGATCGACTAACTAAGTCAGCATATTTTCTTCCAGTCAAGAGTATATATCCCACTATCCAATATGCCAAGATGTATTTAGCACAAATCGTGAGCCTACATGGAGTGCCAAAGACCATAGTGTCAGATAGAGGTACACAGTTTGTCTCCAACTTTTGGAAACAATTGCATGCTTCATTAGGTACCAAACTCCTGTATAGTATAGCTTATCATCCACAAACTGATGGTCAGACGGAAAGGGTAAATCAAGTACTTGAAGATATGTTAAGGTGTTGTGTCCTTAACTATTCCAATAAGTGGGATGAATGTTTGCCTTTGGCTGAGTTCTCATATAACAATAGTTATCAAGAAAGCATTAAGATGGCTCCGTTTGAAGCACTCTATGGACATAGATGCAGAACATCGCTGAATTGGTCTGAACCCAAGGAAAGATGGTTCTTTGGAGTTGACCTTGTGAAGGAAACAGAAGAGCAGGTTAGGCAGATACAAAATAATTTGAAGATAGCTCAGTCCCGACAAAAGAGTTATGCAGATAAACGACGTCGACCATTGGTGTTTAACAAGGGAGATTTTGTATATCTGAAGGTATCACCAATGAAGGGAGTTACCCGTTTCGGTGTTAAGGGCAAGTTGGCACCTCATTATATTGGACCATTTCAAATTTTGGAGAGGTACTGAAAGGTGGCATATCGCTTGAAGTTACCAGAACATCTCTCAGCTGTACACGATGTGTTCCATGTTTCTCAATTAAAGAAATGTCTTTGAGTGCCTGAGCAGAATGTTGAGGTTGAAGGAGTGGAACTTGAACCTAATTTGACCTATTCGAATATCCTATCCGAGTTTTGGATCAGAAAGACCGTGTTACACGAAGGAGAACAATCAAATTCTACAAGATACAGTGGAATCAACATTCCAAAGAAGAAGCTACTTGGGAATCCGAAGATTACTTGCTAGAACAGTTTCCAGAGTTTCTTGCGGCAATATAGAATAATGTTAGTTGTGCTCTGTCATTACGAATCATGTTTGTCAAGGGACCTTAGCTGTTTATGGATAGGTTTTGGATGTTTTTGGATTGACACATTTCCTTTTCCATTACTTACCCTCGGACTTTAAATCTCGGGATGAGATTTCTTTTAGGGGGAAAGATTGTAACAC
Organism: Miscanthus lutarioriparius; assembly: GCA_904845875.1. NCBI lineage: Eukaryota > Viridiplantae > Streptophyta > Magnoliopsida > Poales > Poaceae > Miscanthus > Miscanthus lutarioriparius. The sequence continues at coordinate 28,551,184 of CAJGYO010000008.1, forward strand.
CTCTGGTGTTTTAACCCTAAAATTATGCCATGTCATCATATGCATTGCAAATCATATTGGTGCTAGGGAAAAACTTCGATATGCATCCACTAAAACAAATTTACCTTTATGATGATATGTGTTAACTTGTATGGATGAATCAATTTCAAAATATTTGTGTTGAATCGGATTTCCGAAAACCCTAATTTTCAGCATTTAATTTTACCCTGGAAAACCTAATTTAAAAAAGCACATTTTGGGGTTGAGCCTAAAAGCAAAAGTGTAGAGCTTGTCGAGTTGTACAAAGTTGGTTTTTGCAAGTTTTCAAAGTTGTTATATAAAATTTGAAGTAATTTGAAACGGCGATATGTACTTTAAGTGTCCCCTTTTGATTTTAAACTTGCATTTCAAAACATAGACCGAATTAGAGTATGGTTATTAAAGCAAAGTTGTAGAACTTTGAATTTGGAACAACTTTTATTTTTGGAGATTTTTGAGTTATCATACAAATTTGGGAGTAATTTGGGAAAATAGATGAGTGGCAATTCGGTAATTTATGTGAACAGTGTCTTCGAGCGACACCTCACCGACGGTGAGCTTCCGATGTCTTCCAGGCGCGCTCGTGTCCACGTTCGGCTTCGCGCTGGCATGGAGAAGGCTGCGGCGTGGCTTCTTCTTGCTTTTGAGCCGTGCTATAAGGCCTACACAGTCGCCGTTCTTCTCCGTTTTTCTCCCCTGTTTTTCCCGACAACGACGTCGTTGCTTCGTCGAGCTTGTGCCGTCGCCATAGCACATACCAGTCGTAGCAAAGCCCATCATAGCTCTGCTTGCTCCTTGCGCACCTAGCCACCCAGTTCTTGAAGCTTGACTACACCGAGAAAACGCAGTGCGCGCCTTTCTTCCTCGCGGCCGACAGCACCGCCGTCGAGTGCGCGTCACCGTGGCCAGCACTCTACGGTGCGTCTTTTCTCTTGCTCTGCATAGCTCCAGCTTCCCCATGTTGCCGTGATGCTTTGTGCCCGGTTGATTGATCCTTTTGTCCACTACAGCCACCGGAACACCGCCATCGACGTAGCTTGCGTCGCCGTGGCTGCTGTGATCGTCGACCCGCTTCTCCGTTGCTCCTCCGGTCCCTCTTTCTGCTCGAATGTGTTTGGGGTGAGCTCCTGATTCTTCCCAAGCGTTTTGTTTAATCTCTATCGGCCTTGTTTCGCCGGCGTAGCACGGCCGCGCCATCGTGGCCGCCATGGCCGGCGTCAAGCTTGAACCTCGCCGTATTTGGTCTAGCTAGTACCTCCAATCGATGCGTTGTGATGTGGGGAATGTGTTGGTAACTTCGCCGTGGCCGAAGACCTCATCGGCGGTGAGATACCGGCGGTCAAACCGTAGTCATCACTGTTGAGTGCGGGGAACGGTGCTGACATGTGGGACCCGGTGTCAGTGGCGGTTTGTTTGAAAATGGAATTTTTCTTTTTAAAAAATGGATGAATAGTGTAAGTTTTTGTTATTTTTGTATAGAATTAAATAAAGCTCCAAAAATTATAATTTTTTTTGTGACCTCTATGAGGTGTAAAATATTTAGGAAAAATATTAAATGTTGATTTTTAGTACATTTTGAATGTGATAAAAATTGCTCTAATTAATTAATAAATGAGTTTCCACGATTTTTCTATGCTTTATTATTTATCCAAAAATTTAGAAATTTGGTTTACCACTTAGTTATCATGTGATAAGCCTTCACAAAAATTTTGAGATCATTTGGAGAAATTTGATTTATTTCATAATTTTTAATTAAATAATTAATTCATAAAAACAAATAGTAAAACTTAATGACTTAGGTTTTGTTTGAATTTTGGATTGAGTGATGATCTTGGGTCGTTAGTATAAAATGATTCTTGGTACTTAAAGTAAGTGTTTGAGTTTACGAAAAGGTTTAAGTAGTTGTTGGCTTGTAACTGTACCGCGAAGGAAAGTTGTATTCAAGTTATTAATTTTTGCATCCATCATCAAGCATCATGTTTTATATCTCGTATCATATTAAACATTGCATTGTTACTACATGTAGTGAATGAAAGTGAGAACGTGGTAATGAATCAAGTTGTTGAGGAAGTTAATCCATCTGTTGAGGTCAGATTTGATATCGGTGGAACATCTCCGGAACCTGACTTTTTCGTTAACCGAGGCAAGCCCCGGATGCATTTAAACATACCTTGTATTTTACAAATTTATATGGCTTTTGCTTTCAAGTACTGCATTAAGTGATTAGGAGTTGAGTGAAAACCTAATTGGTGCATTACCAACCTTGTTTTCCCATATCAACCTTGTTACCAATTTTAATTCGAGAATGCTTATTTATGCTTAGCCATGCTTAGACCAATAAAAGTCGGGTGATTACTGGTCACCTGTGAGATATAACTAGATTTTGGATACGATTGGTTATTTATGTTATCATGAAATATGAGCATGTGGAGTAATAAATCTAGACCAGGCGGACTCGGTGTGTGAGAGCCATAAGACATGGAGGTCTTGTGAGAGGGTTCTTTCCGCCTGTGTCGATTAAGAACCATCCATTGTTGAATTGCATGAGGTGGGACTTTGTAGTACTAGCCACATACTCCGGTAAGCCTTAACTTAGCTATTCTATTACGAGAATGGCTACTCGCGCACTGGGAGTGGAGAGATGGTGAGAGTAGCATGTACCCACGTGACAATGGGCTGGATTGGTGGAATACTGTGCTCTCGGGTGGCACGGACCCGTTCTTGTTTTAGAGGATCTGAGGGCAGGTTGGTATATGTAGGTCAGATGTGGTTGGGAATCCCCAGCAGGGTTTTTAATCGGTTTGAATCATCGTTGCTCCTCGGTTATGGAAACTCAACTCACTGTTCATCATCGTAGTTAATAAATGAAACTTGAGTAAGATTTGTGAAAGGGTTTGATATGAAGTTCATGATCTCATTACGGATCATGGCAGGTTCATATATGGTCTTTATGAAGAATTAAATGTTGAAAGAAAGAATCTTTTTAAAGAGCTTTTACGCAAAAGAATTTTGTTTATTGCTAAAGCCATACCTTGAATCCCTGTGCCTGCATTCCTGAGTACTCTCAGTTTTTATTTCGGTTAAGTCTTGTTGAGTACTTTTGTACTCAGGGTTCATTGACCCTTGTTGCAGGTGAGCCTCATGAGCTGGTCTGCTTTGGATCGTGCTGCATGACTGTTGTTCTAATCGATGATGATAAGTAAATGTGTGAACCTTGGGCATGGTACTTAAATTGTGTGTATGTTACTATGCCACTCCACTACTAGGGTTTGTAATAATAATCAAACTTAGTTTATAAGGTTTGAAATTACTGTTTTGTAAACTAAGTTATTGTAAGACTTCTGCTATGTTACTCAGATGTAGATATTTGAATAAACTGTTGTAATACTGCAATGACTCTGTAATGGGATCCTGCTCTGAAATCGTGGATGCTTCGGGGTTCTCCGTGGACACCCAACAGTCTTCTTAAGTTACTGGGAACATATGCATAGTCGTCAGAGGTCTTTGGACAGTGATAGGTGCATGTGGGTCCTATAATTTAGGAGGTTTAGCCACAACTGGCCTACGGGAGATGGGACCATTAATGGCCGCCTAATTCCATAGGGGTACGCTCACGTCACCATTGATAGAATACTTGATAAGAAGTATAACAAGATACACATTGTGTACCACGCAATGGAAGACATGCCAAAACTTGGACATACCAAGGGCTCTCAAGTGGCCTAGCGCAAGCGCTTCATTAAGCTTGAGCAACAATTGTCCTCTGATGATGAGAATGACTGCGAGTCTTCGCCCACCCACGATGATCACTCACCATCTCCCAACAGAGATCACTCCCCTCCTCATCCGTTGCCATCACCCCTGAGAAGATAGAGGTCTCCTTCTATTACTCCTCGTCCGACTCCATCTTCATCAGCCCCGAGAAAAGAGAAGACTCCTCCTCCTCCTCCATCTTCATCAGCCCAACAAAACAGAATTCTCCTCGCCATCCTCCTCCTCCTCCACCTCAGCCCAAAACAAGATCAAAGGCGTCCTCGCAGTCACATAAATGGTCCTTGGATTCGGTCGCTAATGCTCCCAAAGTGGACCAACAAAAAAGAAAAAGGTTGTTCAGTGGTAGCGTTACAAACTTGATGGAAGAAAAATTTACAGCACACATCTCGAAGGAAGATTGTGTTAGTTTCTTAAATCTTTGTGCCTCACTGCCTCCGTGTTTGTTGAAGTCTGAATTTGAAAGGCAAACACAGAATCAGTATGCTACAATAAGAGCCGATGAAATACATAATGAAGATTTAAGGAAGATACAGAAGTACATCGAAGACAACCCTGAATTAACCATGGAAGAGGCCACGAACATCTATTATGATGGACAAGGGACAGGAACACCGGCAATGAAGTATGAAAGGGGCAATCTTTTGGTTCCCGATGACGAGTATAAAAATTTGACAACATATATGCGCCAGTTGCATGAATATTACATGGCTCAAGCAAAAGAGACGGAGGACTCTGGTTTTGAGGTTATTATCCGTTCGCCACATGTTTTTTATTATCCTGAAGAAGAGAAGTTCGATGTCGAGTGGGAGTGCTTGTTCCAGCTATACCAGAAATGCTCTCTTGATTCACAAATGTTGATGATGTGGACTATGTAAGTACCCTACACGCATGATATTATAATTAACTACTCTCTTGAGACATAAATTGTTAACTTTTGACCAATTCCCATGATTTTATGTAGGTGTATAGCAAAATTTTGCATACTAAAAAGCAAATGGGATACCATAGGCTTCTTGGACCCCTTGCGAGTTAATGAGAAGACATGTTTAGGCCTCCATGGATGTGACGTGGAAGGCTTGAAGGAGAGATTGATTGCTGTTTTCGATGAATTCAAGATGAAGAACAAAACCCACATACTTCTAGCCTACAACTGCGAGTATGTGTTCTCGGCTTTTAATTTTATGCTTCTTTTTTGTTAAGATTATTCGATAATTAGGATTATGTGATTGCAGGAACCATTTCGTCTTCATTTGTGTCAATCTTGCTAAAAATCTGATCGAGGTGTGGGACTCAAAGAAAAAACCATTTCACCATCTGGATGCACTGGTGGTAGTGTTGAATTAGTAAGCGATCCTAATAATATATTATTTTCTAGTCACACATACCGCTTTCTAACGTTTCTCCTTTTAATGTTGCACAGTGTCCAAAGAAGACATCGGTGGGACACAGGTCCCATTCAAGGTTGTCAAAATAGAGGGGAAGTACCTAAAACAACCGACGGGAAACAATGAATGCGGGTTTTATGTAATGTGAGCAATGCTTCGCTATATCGGTGGGAAATCGGAAGAAACATATAAGTTGGTGTGTATAATCCCCAATTCATTTATGTATGTTAATAATTCAACAAAATAATTTTCTGATTCCTCTTTGGATATCATCTTTTTTGAACGACAGCGCAAGAAATATAACCACAAAAGGCTGTTAGACATAGAGATCGTCGCACTGCAATCGAAGCTAGCAAAATTTATCTTAGCCGAGGTATTGGAAAAAGATGGAGTATTTTCCATTGCACAATCCATGAAGTTCAAGGACCAGTATGGCCCAGAGTGGCTCTCTAGATTATTATAAGAAGTCCGAGAAGCATGCTTCATCTTATCAAATAATTTCTTTTTTATTTTGAGGGATCGAGATCTTGATAAGAACATTTGAACTGTAACCGTAACATTTGTAATGTTTAATATTGATGGACCTGTCGTCTACGTAGTGTATATAAAGCGAAACCCGATTGCATGAAAAAATATAAATTAAAATAAATTATAAAATAATAAAATACGAACGGCCCATCACTGCCGATTAGCAACAAACCTGCAGTGTTGTCGTAACCATCACTGCCGGTTAGAAACAAACCGATAGTGTTGGCTTGCTCAACACTGTCGGCTTGAACCATGAACCGACAGTGATGATTACGACAACACTACCAGTTTGATCCATGAACCGACAGTGTAGGCTTGCTCAACACTGCTGGCTTGAGCCAAGAACCGACACTCTTGAAGCAACCGTCATTGTCGGTTGGGACTACAAACTGGCAGTGTTGTTCAACTGGCCACTACTGGGTGGAGCCAGGAACCGACATTGTTGAATGTAGATCAGTGTCGATGTTCAAGGACCGACAGTGATGTCAACCCCCCATCACTGCCGGTATGCCACTGTCGGTTAAAATCCAGCAGTGAAGGGGGTTTTTAAACCGACAGTGATGTCCAGATCTGGGGTAGTGGTTTCTCTTCTAAATCAGAATCATTCTATAGAACCATTTAGCTAGCTTGTTAGATTCTTCAAACTAGAACTACAATCATGAGAAACCGGATTTTGGTTGTTTCTCTGGACTACTAGTAAAAACAAGAATTGGTTCAAAGTGATTCTCTCCTGAAATGTTCTCTCTTTGTATCGTTGGTAACCGATTCTAATGATTCTACTGAGAATCTAGAATATATTTCATAATAAATATATTTAAAAATGTAAATATTTTTTGTGCTAATTAGGTTTATAGAGATAATAATATATATATATATATATGTGTGTGTGTGTGTAGGATAAATCCTGAGTACTTGAATATACTCAACTCGACTTATCCGCCATAAACCAGAAATAAAGTGACACCAAAGAGTATGCAGGGCTTTATAGGTGGAGCTAGCTTGATAAACTTTTGCATAAAAGCCACTAGTTGAGCTATATATTTTACAATTCGGTAACCAATTCTGTAGTTTTCCATCGGTTGGCATCTGAGTGATTGTTAACCAAGATCGCATGATTAAACAAATACACAGAATTGCAGTGGAAATAATATTTCAAATGGATTCATAAATAATAGTATAAGTTTGGGTTTCAAAACCGGTTAAAGGAAAACAACATAGCTTTCAAATGATTACATTAATATAAGTTACAAATACATTGCTAGCATAAGTGACATCCTCTGATAGAAGCTTATAGATGAGAAATAAATAGAGTCACCGAGCCCACCAGCGGTTAGCCACCATCTTCAGCAGACCGAGAACTTCACCTGCAACATGGTGAAATAAACCCTAAGTACTCGAATGTACTCAGCTAGACTTTCCCATCATAAACATGGTGGGATAACATCTATATGCTTTTATCAGAGGATGTCACTTATGTTAGCAATGTTATTGTCGACATAGAATTTTTGTTCCGTGCCAAGGACACACGCAACAAGCCAGAAGGATCTACTCGATGGAGCTATAGATCCGCCTAGCTTCAGCGCAGGGATGGTTGATCCTACGCAATCCTCCTGAGACGTGCCAGTCAATTTGACCCTATAATTGACAAGGAGAGAAAGTTTATCAGTAGTTAAGGGCAGAACTTACCGGTGTTGCTAGACAGTCCTGAATGTGCGCTCTAAAAGCCGATATGAAAGGAGATCGACTAAACAGTCGATTCCAGCATATTCGTGAGAATAAATCGGTTAAAGCTCATTGAGTTGTATAAAAAAATCGGTTATCATTCAGGATAGATGTCATTAAAGAAATATTAATCAATGTCAATAAGATGTCAACAATTATCGGTTTATGCTGAGCCAATGATTACAAGTATCCGAACCCCTTTTTATATAAAGAAACAATTCAATATCATTTGACCGTTTAATAAAGATAAATCTAATGAATATGTTAGATCTCATCTATCGCTATGACTAGTGGGGCATGAGGCAGAATCATGCAGGCCGTAGAAATAACGATAGACTCAATGACCCTAACTCATTACTAATATCAGTGGGGCATGAGGCAGAATCATGCAGGCCGTAATATAATAATAAGATCATGGGGCTAACATATCTTTCAACCTATCTTTACTTCAACGGTCTCATGATGCGAATTGTTCATGAAAGCACTCGATATTGGCTAAAACAGCCGATTCAGGCATAACACACAGCTAAAGTCATGCCTTATCAGGAATAGATCTATCAAATAACAATCCCCACTCTACGGTGCTAATAGTGGGGTGTGAGGCAGAATTACACAGGCCATGATAACGGGCCATGGAACAGTTCTCACTAGCCAATAAATCTACTCAAGACACAACATGCTTTAACCGCACGCTATGCACGATCAAGATTGATGTAGAACAGCCGATAAAACATAACTCATCGTTTAATGTATAGATTAGATCAGTTTTAGATTAACAAACAATGGGCTAAACAAGATATAAGGCCAATCTAGATCAATCCCAATCGAGCATAGTGATATTGTTGTAATTTAGATAAATAATGAAAGCAATAAGCAATATCAGTAACTTAATGAATCTTCCAAAGACTATCATTCTAAGGTAGAGCCGATAACTTGACCTTGATCTAGTTCATGCAGTGGGGGTCGACCGGATCGATGCAGCCATACTTGCACTAGGCAAGAATCGATAACTAACTTATACCAGAGTCACAGTGGAGGTCAACCGGATCGATGCAGCCATACGAACAGAGGTATAAGCCATGACAGTACTTACAACAAGCAGTGGAGGTCGACCGAATCGATGCAGCCATACTTGCTGAACAACTCGCTGAGATCTACTCTACTCCTACTCCTAAGGGGTGGCCGGAGCCAAAAAAAGTAAATAACTTGTATATTGGATTGATTGCTGTCCTTTTACAATATCCGGGGCTTGATATTTATACCCGGGACCTACGCATGACTCCTGTCTAAGCACGACTCATCACAATTTTTGACCCTAGAGAAAACATTCCTAATTTAAGATAACTTAAACTCTAATCATTCCCTTTTTGTAGAGTCCAACATGTTTCGTCCTGGCGCCAAACGTAGCCTTTGTCGTTATCCGCTGGCGCTATCTGAAGAAAGCCAAATACAGTTTTTGCATCTGAATCAGCTGATTCTGATCTACACGCAATTGCTTCCTTGATGACATGATCTTAGGAGCTTTTTAAGTCTCCGTGAGGCTCCTTCCAAATTTTTGTGTAAACACATGCCCCCCAATTTTGGGATAAAAGTAATTTTATTCCAAAATTATCATGTCTGTATCCCTGATTCGTCCGTAGTCATGGGTAGAGAATCTTGACCTGGGGTCTACTGTTTGTCGCAGCCTACAACTCATGAGCCCATGCCTCAAAACTTTTATAAGAGCATCACTGCTTCACAGGCACTTGGATTCATCTTTTCGGGCCGGCTATAAAATGTCTATCTGACCCTGGTGAGAGCACTTCAACAATTTAGTCATGTTTCTCTTCTATATGCTCCCTCGAGTGCTTTTGACTTCGCTGGACCCTCCATGGTCTATCTTTTTGCCATGAAGATCCTGAGTGGTTAGAAGAATTCTTGTGCATAGGGGGATTATGTCTCCCATCTTTGCACCTTATCGAGCAATAGAATCAGCTACTGCGATTGGAAGAATCCTTGTGATATTGCCTGGGTCTTCTCTATATGCTCGTAGAGCTATTCTGGTGCTTGCAAGGGCTAAAATGTGTGGACACCTTCCCCTTGTTTGCTCGTTCAAATGCCCGTTTGGAAAGCCACAAGCTTCTTTCTAGCGGTTTCTCAGTCACCGAGAAATCAACTGGGCATCTGTTAGGCAGGCGGTTTTTTCCCTTCTCTATTATAATTTTATTAGCGGGCCGATATGACTTGGTTTATGATGATTTTTAGCCCTGTTGGGATTCAAACTCCCTTCAATCCAAAGAAACCTTGGTCGGCTGATTGCTAATGAGTGTAAATCTCTTATATCCATCCGCCATATTTTGCAACTTGGGGAAGCAATGAGTCTGAATCTATTATCTCTTCGTTATCCTTTCCCTGAATTCCCAGAGCATCAATCCGTTTCCGTATCTGATTTCAATTTCACACCACTGGCGAAACCTATCTCTTGGCCTCCCAGGCTATATATATGGGCTACGACTAGGGATAAAAAACAACTCGCTTCATCTCAAACCTTCCACGTCCTTTGTGTAGTTCCTGCTCTTCCGTAGGTTTGAGATCATGGAGAACAGCAAGAAGTTTACTAAGGAGGCCCTCAATGGACCCGCATCATCGCGTCAGCGCCTTCATCATCAGGAGGGTACAACTCATGGTGTCCCTACTGCCTCGGGGAATAGTACCGACTTCGTTCAGCCTTTAGGATCCTCTTCGTTAATAGCTCATCGCTAGCTCCCTTGTTATCAAAGGAGGCGGATTGACAATGACGATCTGCTTGCCCCCATTGATCGGCATGGCCAGAGTCTCGCTGAATGTCTCTCCCTCGTAGAATCGGCCCTGGCCATGGTTCGATGTCAATCACCTCTTGAGGTCAATTCAGTGGAGGATAGGTTGGCCAAGGCCGAGGCTAGAATTACGGGTGAGATAACTACCATAACCTTTTCCTCTTTTCAATTTTATCTTCAAGACTCTGATTATCTCCCCTTTTAATCTTTTTAGATCTGTCTGCCCAACTGGAGAACCTCTGATTGGCTGCGGAGCACGCGGCATGATTCGTCAATGCTAGAGGCGCCGTTCTGGTGGTTCGCCTGCATGACATCCCGAACCGTGTCTGGGAGGTCACTTTGCACGGTGTCCGCCATGGTGCCACCATGGCGTTGGCTTCTGCACAAGTCCATTCTAGCCACGAGCTTCGATTCCTTCCCCATGGTTTTCCAGCCACGGTGCACCCTGGGGATCATGAATGCCTAATTGAGGATTTCTTCAGTGCTGCTAACTCCGTAACCTTTGTCTCTCAAGCCGATGATATAGTAGCCAAAGTGTTTTCCGGCCTGTAGTTTCTAATAGGTGATATTAGCAAACAATTTCTCCTTATTGAGTGATTTTCCCTTTTGTCTTGTACTGCATACCACAAGCATCACTTTGTCCGTGTATGCTTTACTCCTGTGGGCGATACACATTGTACACCTTTGCACTAGAAGCAATACCCTTCTGGCATCGGCTATTAGAGCTAACAACCGAGCAAATTGGTCATCAAAGATTAATCCAAACGTTAGGGTAATATTCCTTTAAATATTCCCCATTTGATTGCTTTGCTGAATCCTTCTTTTCCTCTCAGTGTTTTCCAAAATATAAGTATTACCCGGCGCACATCGCTTATTCCGACAAGGTCCTTCCCAATTAGGTGGCCACTCTGCCGGATTTGCCGTCTTTTGACCCAATCGGCAATTCTACTCTCCAGACCAAATCTCTCTTAGAGAATTGCCCATTCTTGATCTTTTAACCGTGTTATTCTGCAATCTTCGGTTTATACTTTTCAAGAGCACGCAGCCGAAGGCAACTCAAGTCTTCTAAGTCATTCATTACAAAATTCTGGTAGACTTCAGCTGATAAATCATTCTGCAACATAACACGCCTTGATCTAGTTTGAACTTCCCAAGGAAAGACTATATTGTGTCTATGCACAAGTTCATATGGCGATCATATCATCTCCTTTGCTCTTGGTTATCAAGGGCAACCTATTCTCAGCCTTCCCCAGAGTCTTGTCTCCCTTTTACATTTTTGAAGATCAGGTCCTGACCGTGAAATAGGTCTAGAGGAGTTTGTTTGATCATGAAACCCTTTTGGCCTAGGGGAACTCAAACAGGCAAGAGGCTTAAAGAACCGCTCTAGTCGATTGATCACATCCGTTTCGGCTAAAGAGCCGTTCTTTGAAAATAGCCGATTCTAGATTCTCGATCTTAATCCCACTTAGGTCTAAAAATATGGCCTTTATTAAGAGAGCCTTTTGATCTTTTATCCTCAGTCATCTGGCGTCGTATTCTCTTCAACATTCTTGAAGTGGCGTTTCTCCTTCTATTAATTGTGGTTGCCTTTTGCGCGTCCCGAGGCGTCCGCCTCTTCGCTTCATGTCTTCAAATACCAGCCAAGGGCTTCAGCCTCAAACACATCTCTATTCGCAACTGTTCCTTCGCTCTCTTCCATCTGCCAAAACCCTACAGTGGTTTTCTCCCATTCCTCCATAGATCCAATCATTTCCCATGGCCGATGAAGATAATCGAGGGAAGCGCACAGCCGAGGAGATCCCGACAGAAGACATGCCGATGAACCAGCGTCTCCGATGCATGAGGTGAGATCGGCAACCTCTGTTCATGATGATGACCTGTTCTGACTCGCCTATAGGTCCATTGTGAATGACAGCCTTCATCCTTTCCCCAGGACCAGCAAACCCACTGATGCTGCATCTTCCGCGCCTGCTTCATCGTCGGGTTCTTCCAACTCATATGACGGCGATGATGCCCGGTGCTTCTTTCGAGAATGGAGGGTGGCCGAGGACCGCTATTCCAAGGTGATTCAGAACAACGACCAGCTTGAGATTCATCTAGGGGTCTTCCAAGTGGCCCTTAATTCTGCTGAGGAGGAGGCCAGTGCCGTTCGAGCATGGCTGGCTGAGTCTAACGCCGCAGTAGTAGGTAAGATGAGCTCCATGAACATTTCTATTCTGGTTTTCGTTGCCTTTGTCTTGATATTCTTCTGTAATCGCTAGCTCAAATGGTGCAATTGGAATCTCTCCAATTGGCGGCAAACGTGGCCACTGATGCCGTCAATGCTAGGGGTTCCCTCATTGACGCTCGTCTCTAAGACATCCTAGCCCATGTCCAGGAGATTGCCCTCCACGGCGTTCGTCACGACGCGTCGGTGGCGCTAACTGCGGTGCAGGTCCAAACCGGGCATGATCTCCATGCCATGGAGGTTGGCTTCCCGATTGGCGATGGCCCTGAGGGACATGAAGATTTGATAGAAGACTTCACCGCAACGACGGAGGCCATCGTGGACATCACATCCGCTTAGGATGTGGTGAACAAAGTCTTCGATTAGATTGTACTTAGGGGAACCAACGAACAAAGACTTCTCTTTCACGAATGCGCCTCAGTGCAATGCCTTTATGTATAATTGTTTTTGCTTTTATTCTTGCTCTATAGGCGATACATATCGTATCAGCTTTTATTGTCTTTGAAGATTTTCATTTTTTGAACTAGAGGTGATACCCTCCTGGTACCGACTATTAGAGCCAAGAATGAATCAGCTATCAAGTGTTGATCAAATGTTAGGATAACACCCCGCAGAACTTTTTCATATCAAAGGTCAAATGATCAATCAACCTAGGTCATGCGTCCTATTAAGCAAAATAGAACTTCTTTAAGAAATCCATTAACTCTGAATCGCACTTACACTTTGACTCAGCATTCACATACGTTGGCCTAAACCCATCTCCAAGACTCAACGCTTATTTTTCCTTTAATCCAATGGCCGATGTGAAGCCGTGATTTTTTCTACTAAAACAAACTCTCAGAGCCGATCGCTTGCATCGGCTGTTGGCTTTCATTACTGATCTAAATGAAGCCTCCTTCCCATGACTTGTCAGAAAAACATTCGAAGTCTCCTAGTTCCTAAAAGACTGGATCGGCTATTGCGATGCTCACAGATTCATCAGTGTGAACCAGTTTGACGTCATCCCCATGCCATTGAATCAAACATTGATGCTTGGTCGATGGTATACAACAATTCGCATGAATCCAATCGCCATCGAGGAGCAAACTGTACGACCCTTTTTCATCGATGACGAAGAATGTGGTGAGCAGAGTCTTACTCTCCATTGTTAGTTCAACGTTTATTGCCCCCTGGGTCTTAGATGTATTACCTCCAAAATCCTTAAGCATCATGTCAGTCTCCATCAGCTCTTCTGGTCCTTTGCCAAGTTTACGAAAAGTAGTGTAAGGCATAAGATTGACACAAGCACCTCCATCCACGAACATCTTGTTCATTGGCTTCCCATCAACAAGACCTTTCATATATAAAGCTTTTAAGTGCTGATGTTTGACTAGTTTGTCAAATATTGCTTGATGTACAACTGTTAACTTGGCAACTATCTCCTCATACTCTGATTCATCGAAATTCAAATAAACTTCTTGATCTGCTGGAGCTCTGAATTCCGATGGCAACAGAAAAGCCATTTGGATATTAGCCGATGTTTGCTTCCTATTGGCTATTTGCTTGGTACGCCGCACTTGAGTTTTACCAGATGCCTAAGCCTGTTCCATCTCTTTGTTCCTTAGGCGTTGCACCCTTCTCTTCTGGCTTATTGTTAACCCTCCTGGACACCATTGGCCTTCCTGCCAAGCATACTTTCTTTCGTTGCCTTTCTCTTCATGATCAGCCCATTCTTGGTCAACAACTCTTTTTTCCAAGCCGATCATGAACACTTTTAGTTTTTAAGCGCCGATCCATGTTATTATGATGATATGCATCTTGAGCATGGATAGACCGGCGGCTGGTTTGAGACTGCCTATACTCCCGATATTGATTGCTACATTCTGGACAGTCATGTCTGGTAGGCAACTTCAAACCTTTATTCCAGCAATGTCTGAAGAAAGGATAATTCCAGTGCAATTCGTCTTGTTCCCTTTCATATCTCTCTTGTTTTAGTTGATGCTGGTATGCTTGATCTTTTAACCAACGCTGATAATCCTTTTTCTTCTACTGCTGCCATTTATTCAACAGAATCCAAGACGTGACTCATGGCTTTGTCGTCTCTGCTTCTGACGTCTTCCCCTACTCGTATCGGCTCTTTTGCTCGGCATGATGTCTTCTAATCTCTCTGTACTCGTCAACCGATATTTGCATCTTGGGATCGACTGTTCCAGCTTCTTTTGATTTGGTTGATGTTAGGACCTTAGTTTTTCCTTTGAACAGCCCAGCATCAACCATGTTTTGATCTCCTAGGAAAGGATTATCATCGACTTTCATTTTCCGAGGCGTATCAAATTTGAGCCTCCCTTGCTGAATAGCTCTCTGTATATGCTGTCTGAAGATTTTGCATTCATTAGTGGAATGAGAAGTAGCATTATGGAACTTGCAGAACTTCTTATTCTTCAACTGATCTGGGGGCAACATAACATGACCATCGGGCAACTTGATCTGCCCTTTTTCAAGTAAGAAATCGAAGAGCTTATCTGATTTGGTGACATCAAAGTCATAACTCTCCTCGACTCCTCTTCCCCAAGGATTTGGCACCATTACTGTCTTCTTGCTTCAGTTCCATTCAGCCATAGCAACCTCTTCTTCTTCATCTTCATAGCCGTCATTGGCTGAGTATGGATCATAAGTTTCAGCTACTGTTGTACTTTTCTAAAATTGGGTGTCCCTGCGCATACTCTGGAATTGGCTATTGAGCGTTGTCACTCGTTGAGCCAATTATCCCAAGTTGTCAAATTCTTGTCCCAATAGCTTTTCTTTCCCCATTGGCAGCATTCCTTGAACAACTAAAGCAGCTAGTTGATCGTCAGCCAAGTTTAAGGAGAAGCACAAGTTCATGGTTTCTCGAAACCTCTGAAGAAATTCAATGCTCGATTCATTAATCTTTTGTCTTATAGTTGTCAGATCGGTAATCTTCTTTTCCCCAGTCCTAGTGTAAAAATATATATGAAACTTCTTTTCTAGGTCAGCCCAAATGGCAATAGAATTGACTGGTAGTGATGAAAACCAAGTGAAGGCTGGCCCTGTTAAGGACAAGGAGAAGAAACAAACTCAATGGGCATCCTCAACTGATGCTTCGCCCAACTGTGTAAGATACCAACTGACATGTTCTATCATGCTTGTACTGTCTTAGCCAGTGAACTTAGCAAACTCTAGGAGCCTGTAATTTGTGGGAAGGGCGACCAAATCATACCATTCTAGATATGGTCGTTTGTACAAAAAAGTCAGCCCTTTTAGCTTCAGACCGAACTGATTCTTCATCATCTCAGTCACCCTCAGCAATAACTCATCAGCTTGTGGATTTGGATTTCTATGCACCTGCTGACCCATCTGTGGATTGAAATCCCATGTGCCTTGATATCCTAGATTTGGCATCATGTGAAGGGTGTTATAATCCGTGCCATAGTGATACCCTTGTGGAATCTCGAACTGCTGGGCCTTTTGCTGGCTTGCTGCTTGAAGTCTTTGATTATAGACATAAGGATCTATATCTCTACGGACCCTTTGAATTGATGGTGCTATTTTTTGAGCCGACGACGGTATGTGGCCTGATGTGCCAAAATTGATCACCTAGTTCTGACTTTGCCCCGCCGGCTGTTGCACATGCTGTACTGACGGTCCAGGATTATACTATGTCTGATTCGTAGTAGTTCCTTGTGTTTGTTCAGATGAACCCTAAACAGTCTAGACATCACCACTACCAGCTGGTGCTGCTTCTTGATGGCTAGTACCAACTTGATTGGTCCCTTGGGTCGATAGATCTGGAATATTGTAATAAGTCGGCCCGCCTTGAGCAACTAGAAATCCATGGATCGCCTCTCTCATGGCATTGTGGAATATGTCCACAAAAGCTTCGTTATGGCTTGATATGGCATCACGAACAGATTTGTCTACAACTTCCTTAAAGAAACGCATGTCTTCAGCTTCAGTTGTATCCGTCTGCCCGTGTAGTAGAACTCCTAGTAGTGGAAATTTCTGAACAATTGTGTTATCACGTGTTTTAGTGTAGGACAACAAACACTTGTTCTGAAAATCTTCTATAGCTTTGCTGATGATACCCTTATCCTCATCAGGTAGATCTTCATAATGTAGCATAAGGATGTCATTGTTGTTGTTAACCACCATGACGATTGTGGGGTCCCACCAGGCGTGCCAGAAATATGTGTCGACACATAATTTTCGTTCCGTGCTGAGGACACACGCAGCAAGCCGAAAGGGTCTGCTCGATGAAGCTGTAGATCTGCCTAGCTTCAGCGCAGGGATGATCGATCCTACGCAATCCTCCCGAGACGTGCCAGTCAATTTTGACCCTGTAATTGACAAGAAGAGAAAGTTCATCAGTAATTAAGGGCAGAACTTGCCGGTGTTGCCAGACAGTCCCGAATGTGCGGCTCTGAAAGCCGATATGAAAGGAGATCGACTAAACAGTTGATTTTAGTATATTCGTGAGAATAAATCGGTTAAAGCTCATTGGGTTGTATAAGAAGAATCGGTTATCATTCAGGATAGATGTCATTAAACAAATATTAATCAATGGCAATAAGATATCAACAATGATCGGTTTGTACTGAGCCAATGATTACAAGTAACCGAACCCCTTTTTATATAAAGAAACAATTCAACATCATTTGACCATTTAATAAAGATAAATCTAATGAACATGTTAGATCTCATCTATCGCTATGACCAGTGGGGCATGAGGCAGAATCATGTAGGCCGTAGAAATAACGATAGACTCGATGACCCTAACTCATTACTAATATCAGTGGGGCATGAGGCAGAATCATGCAGGTCATAATACAATAATAAGATCATGGGTCTAACATATCTTTCAACATATCTTTACTTCAATGGTCTCGTGATGCGTACTGTTCATGAAAGCACTCTATATTGGCTAAAACAGCCGATTCAGGCATAATGCACAGCTAAAGTCATCCCTTATCAGGAATAGATCTATCAAATAACGATCCCCACTCCACGGTGCTAACAGTGGGGTATGAGGCAGAATCACATAGGCTATGATAACGGGCCATAAAACAGTTCTCGCTAGCCAATAAATCTACTCAAGACGCAACATGCTTTAACCGCACGCTATGCACGATCAAGATTGATGTAGAACAACCGATAAAACGTAACTCATTGTTTAATGTATAGATTAGATTAGTTTCAGATTAACAAACGATAGGCTAAACAAGATATAAGGCCGATCTAGATCAATCCCAATCGGGCAGAGTGATATTGCTGTAATTTAGATAAATAATGAAAGCAATAAGCAATATCGGTAACTTAATGAATCTACCAAAGACTACCATTCTAAGGTAGAGTCGATAACTTGATCTTGATCTAGTTCATGCAGTGGGGGTCGACCGGATCGATGCAGCCATACTTGAACTAGGCAAGAATCGATAACTAACTTATACCAGAGTCGCAGTGGAGGTCGACCGGATCGATGTAGCCGTACGAACAGAGGTATAAGCCATGACGGTACTTACAACAAGCAGTGGAGGTCGACCAGATCGATGCAGCCGTCCTTGCTGAAGAACTCGCCGAGATCTACTCTATTCCTACTCCTAAGGGGTGGCCGGAGCCGAAAAAGTAAATAACTTGTATATTGGATTGATTGTTGTCCTTTTACAATAGCCGGGGCTTGATATTTATACCTGGGACCTATGCATGACTCCTGTCTAAGCACGACTCATCATAATTTTTGACCTTAGAGAAAACATTCCTAATTTAAGATAACTTGGACTCTAATCTTTCCCTTTTTGTAGAGTCCAACATGTTTTATCCTGGCGCCAAACGTAGCCTTTGTCGTTATCCGCTGGCGCTATCTGAAGAAAGCCGATTCTAGTTTTTGCATCCGAATCAGCTGATTCCGATCTGCACGCAATTGCTTCCTTGAGAGATAATATGATCTTAGGAGCTTTTTAAGTTTTTGCGAGACTCCTTCCTTGTATATATATAAACCTAATTAGACTTAAGATTGTTTGATTTCTCATAAGCGAGATTTCTATTTTTTTAAGACGGAGGGAGAGAGTGACAAGATACTAGCTCAGCTGTTAGGAGATGCTCTTACTAAGATCAATCTTGCTGAAAATATATTGGTATGTTTTTGGAACTTGAAGGCAAATGGGAGACCTGGCATTAGGGATGAAAACGGATCGGATACGAACGGATATCACTCATATTATATTTGTTTTCATATTTCTGTTCGGATTCAGATTCGGACACGGATAGCATTCAGATACATATACGAATACGGATTGACTCGGTTACGGATACGAATAATGAGTATCGAATACGGTATGAATCAGATTCGGAGAAGGTCGGATACAAATATCTATTCGGATATTGAGTAAAAGCAGCATATATATATATATCATATGTGCGCAAACCATTACACCACTCTATGAGTCCATAATCCATCTAGATTAAGCCGAAAGACTAAAGAGTAAAGCAACAAATAAGATAAAGATACAGATACATCATACATCAAACATCATACAAGCACCAATCTTCGCGACATGAGTAGAAATAGCCAAGCTCATGGCTTCATGGGTCTCATGGAGTCATGGTCATGGATTCAAAATCTACAATCCTTATATAGGCCATTTTTTCATTTGAGAAAGTTTGAACAAAATGTAGTTCAAATTTCATAAGTGTGTGACATAGTTTTAGAAAGTCTATATGAGATTCAAGAATTTGTGACTAGTGTTTGATAAAACTTTCTCAAATGGGAAAATGAGCTATGTAACAATTGTAGATCTTGCTGAGATGATCAAACTTGGTATTCAGAGTTTTTTCATCTGAGGTCATTTAGTGTCTCATTTGAGCAAGTTTGACCAAGTCAAATTTGGTCAAATGAAAAAACAACACTTTGACTCTAGTATTATGAACTTTAAATGACTTCAAATTGAAAAGTTTTGAATACCAAGTTTGTTCAACTCATCAAGATCTACAATTGTTGTTTTGATCAACTTTCCATTTGAGATAGTTTGGATGGTTCAAATTTGTGATTTTTAAATTTCGATGCTTACAAACTAGTTTTCGGAAACCTAGATTGTCTCAAATTGAAAAGTTTTGAATACCAAGTTTATTCATCTTATCAAGATCTACAATCCTTATATAGGCCATTTTTTCATTTGAGAAAGTTTGAACAAAATATAGTTCAAATTTCACAAGTATGTGATATAGTTTAAGAAAGTCTATATGAGATTCAAGAATTTGTGACTAGTGTTTGATAAAACTTTCTCAAATAGGAAAATAAAGCTATATAACAATTGTAGATCTTTCTGAGATGATCAAACTAGGTATTCAGAGTTTTTTCATCTGAGGTCATTTAGTGTCTCATTTGAGCAAGTTTGACCAAGTCAAATTTGGTCAAATGAAAAAACAACACTTTGACTCTATATATTATGAACTCTAAATGACTTCAAATTGAAAAGTTTTGAATACCAAGTTTGTTCAACTCATCAAGATATACAATTATTGTTTTGGTCAACTTTCCATTTGAGATAGTTTGGACGGTTCAAATTTATGATTTTTAAATTTCGACGTTTACAAACTAGTTTTCGGAACCCTAGATTGTCTCAAATTGAAAAGTTTTGAATACCAAGTTTGTTCAGCTCATTAAGATCTACAATCATTATATAGGCCATTTTTTATTTGAGAAAGTTTGAACAAAATATAGTTCAAATTTCACAAGTGTGTGATATATTTTCAGAAAGTCTGAGATTCAAGAATTTGTGACTAGTGTTTGATAAAACTTTCTCAAATGGGAAAATGAGATATGTAACAATTGTAGATCTTATTGAGATGATCAAACTTGGTATTCAGAGTTTTTTCATCTGAGGTCATTTAGTGTCTCATTTGAGCAAGTTTGACCAAGTCAAATTTGGTCAAATGAAAAAACAACACTTTGACTCTAGTATTATGAACTCTAAATGACTTCAAATTGAAAAGTTTTGAATACCAAGTTTGTTCAACTCATCAAGATCTACAATTGTTGTTTTGGTCAAATTTCCATTTAAGATAATTTGGATGGTTCAAATTTATGATTTTTAAATTTCGATGTTTACAAACTAGTTTTCGGAACCCTAAATTGTCTCAAATTAAAAAGTTTTGAATACCAAGTTTGTTCAGCTCATCAAGATCTACAATCCTTATATAGGCAATTTTTTCATTTGAGAAAGTTTGAACAAAATATAGTTCAAATTTCACAAGTATGTGATATAGTTTTAAGAAAGTCTATATGAGATTCAAGAATTTGTGACTAGTGTTTGATAAAACTTTCTCAAATGGGAAAATAAAGCTATATAACAATTGTAGATCTTGCTGAGATGATCAAACTAGGTATTCATAGTTTTTTCATCTGAGGTCATTTAGTGTCTCATTTGAGCAAGTTTGACCAAGTCAAATTTGGTCAAATGAAAAAACAACACTTTGACTCTAATATTATGAACTCTAAATGACTTCAAATTGAAAAGTTTTGAATACCAAGTTTGTTCAACTCATCAAGATATACAATTGTTGTTTTGGTCAACTTTCCATTTGAGATAGTTTGGACGGTTCAAATTTATGATTTTTAAATTTTAACGCTTATAAACTAGTTTTTCATTTGAGAAAGTTTGGACGGTTTAAATTTTGAAGCACTAAATGATTTCAAACGAAAAAGTTGTAAACAATAAAGTTTCATAACTTTTTGAGATCTACAATTTTTATTTTGATCATTTCTCCATCCAAGGTCGTTTGAATAATATCCGGATAATATCCGTTTGAATAATATCCGGATATATCCGATACTTAACCGGATTATCCGATATCCACCGGATATCGATGATATTACATTCGTATTTTATATCCGCATAAGATATCCATTTTATTATCCGTATCCGAAAAAAATTACGGATATCCGAGTAACTATCCAAATAAGTGTTCATATTTGTTCGGTCGAACGGACGATCGAATAAATATCCGTACCGTTTTCATCCATACCTGGCATGCATGCCCCCAGATCTGGGGTAAGCTCATACGTATACGTACATTAAGGCCATGTTTAGTTCCCAAACTTTGGAGTGGTAAAATTTCTGTAGCGACACTGTAGCATTTCGTTTGTATTTGGTAATAATTGTTCAACCGTTGACTAATTAGGCTCAAAACGTTCGTCTCGCAAAGTACAACTAAACTATGCAATTAGTTTTTGATTTCATCTATATTTAGTACTTTATGTATGTACCATAAGTTTAATATGACGGAGAATTTTCTTTTTGCATAGTGTATTTTTTAGAGTTTTGGAGTAGGTAAACATGGCCCAAATGGTCCCGTCAGATCGAGCGAACAGATCTGAATTTTAACAAATTTGACTCGCGTCACAATGCTGACCCAATGTCCGTACCTGATTGCACATGTACTTCTTTCTATACTATATATATGTACTCTGAAAAAAAAACAGCGCACAATTATAAAATTATCAGTAAAACTAGTTTAACTTTAACTAAATTTATAATAAATAGTATTAAAATTTGTGTCTTTAATAAAATTTACTACAGAAAATATTCATAATTAATTAATCCAATGGTACTTATCTTGTATTATGAATATTAGTATTTCTTTAGATAACTTTAGTCAAAGTTTAAATTGTTTGACCTAAAAAAACGAGAATTGCATTCTTTTGTCAACAAAATAAGTATTTATCTAGATTTATATTAAACATGTACCTATCTAGATTTATATTAACTGAAACATTTTTACATTTGACAAAGTCAAAATGCAGGCCGGCCTCTTGATACTTGTCATAGACTATGTGCACATGTGTTTATATGGATGTACATGTGCCTACATGTATATATATATGAATGTTTGTGTTCATATTGTGTTTAAGAAAAAAAAACTATATTCCCTGTGTTTCAAATTGTAATTAGTTGTCTTTTATACATATACATATTTTGCTATATACACATATACACACACACGCACACTATATCTAGATACTTCCTCCGTAAAAAAATAGATGACCAAAATACTAGACCTTTTCACTTCATAATACACATTTCTCTTTTTTCTAATAAACAATTTATCTTTTCCCAATACATCTTTATCTCTACCCTTGGGGAGCATTTTGGTCTTTTGTCTTCTGCATTGGTCTCCGTGAGAAATATCAAGTAATATGAGACAAATGGAGTACGTAGCAAAAGCTATGTATTACTACAAATTTGTGACAAGAGTATGAGAGCAATAACTAATAATCAAAAGCATAGTTGCCCACATTTTAATGGTGGATGGTAGAATGATACTATTGCTCAACAATTTGTAACCATGGTGATTGGCATGAGTATTGTATTAATACTAAGCTGACGTGAGAATTGTAAAATGGCCAGGCGACTGGTGGCGTTATGGCATCCAGGGAGTACAGTCCACATGTAATAGTACGGAGTACACACCAGCACATGCGTGAGGATTTACACAAGACCACAAGAGAATTACCACATCCCTGCTTCATCCAACGACGATCACCCATAATTTACTTGTGGTGTTCGGCAGTACCAGCATGTACGTACTACTCCACTTGGCACGGACCGAAGAGATAATGTTGGACATTTGTACGAGCCGTGTCAGGCAGGCAGGCCTGGCTGGGTCATTGTCCACAGCTTTAAACCCCCTGACCTCTCGTCACGCGGCCAGTAAAGGGAAAAACCATCTGACGCGTGCGTTCCTTTAAAAGCTCACCACTCATCACCAGACCAGCTGCCAGTGCCTTGCCTGACCTTGACCTGCTCCTCGGGGGTAAAAAGCAGCGGCAGGAGGAGCAACAAGTGCGCTGCGGACCCTGGAGCCTGGCCTCCACGTTACACAAACTTGGCCGGGACCAGCGCTGCTACTTCTACGTGAACTGAACGTGATTGATGGCCAAAAAAAAAACCAATGGGAAAACACCAGAAACCTCAAGCCGGCGTCCGGCGAGCAAGCGAGATTTGGCCAAAGCTTCGCCCCGTGTCGCGCTGAGGGGCCACTGGCCCCGGCTCAGCTCTGGACCGGCACGGCGCGGCGCAGCTTTAATGCGGTGCGCGCGGCTTATCTCTTCGAGGAAAGGAGGAGACCGAGAGAGTTACCCCAGCCCAAACCGACGCATATGCCCGATTTTAGAAAGAGCCGAAAATTCTAGCCACACGACGCACGCCTGCCCGATGGCCGGCCCGGCCAGCGCAGCGGCGCCGTACCGCATCGTTGCACACCCGATCGATCGGAACCCTAGCAGCCAAGTTGCCAGCCAGCAGGCACGGAATGTCCCGGCCGGCCGGCGCATAGCTAGCGATCGAGCCTCGCTCCGTCCCGTCCCGTTGCGCTCGCGGCCTGGCTCGCGCCTATATAGCCGGCACCGCCCGCTCACCTTTCTCACCATCCATCCACCGTACCTCGCCTGTGCGGCCGTGCGGTGGTGATCGCGGCGGCCGGCCGGCGGTGCTGCTTTGCAGGCCACACGCGCTTCATGGCTGTCGATCGGCCGGCGGGCGGGCAGGCGGCGGCGGCGGCGGGCGGTGACAGAAGAGAGTGAGCACACGGCCGGGCGGAACGGCACCGGCGGATGTGCCGTCACGGCCGCGTGCTCACGGCTCTATCTGTCATCCACTCCCGGCCCCTCCCTCTCCTCCGCTCCGGCCGCCTTGCCGATCGATCGAATTGAAACCGCAGCTAGCCGTCGTGATCACCGCGCGCACCGGCGCGGCGCTGGCACGCTAGCCGCTACGTGCCGCTCCACGGACCCGCCCATCTTCTCGTCCGTGTCATTGTATGCCGCGGAACGGATCGCCGCTACGTGGCCGCGTTGGTGCCCAGCGGTCGTCCGCAGAAATTTCCATTTCTGAGCGGTTCGTACGTACGGCCTGGATGCTGGATCTGAGATTTTGGGCGCGCGCGTGTACCTCCCCTCCCCAGCACGGATTCCCTCCCATTCGCTTGGTACAGACAAGCCGCGCGCTGCTAGCCTGTGCTCATCGTTTCCAAGGGAAGGGAAGGGATCCAACCGTTACTACCTGCGCCTGCTGCCAGCTTCTCGGGAAGGTAAATTCTTCGATGTTCATCGTCCGTTTCGGAAGGTATATGTGGCTGTTGACCAGATCCGTTTCTCTTTCCTCAATTTTGAGATTTTGAATGTTACTACTACCAGTTCTCTTCCAATTCCCCTTTTACAGTTCCCCATCTAATTAAATCTCCAGATTCTGGATTTCGCCATGGCAGAAGACGCTACTGAGAGAAGAATTCCAAAGGTAGCACATCGCCGGTCGACTCCCCGGCTCAGATCTGCTTATCATCGTCACATTATTCTCCCTTCTCCTTGTCAGGTCAGTGGTGCTCCCGATCCATTATTCAGATATTTAACAGGAGATGGACGATAGATAGCGCTGCAGTCTGCAGATCCTGTTCATACTGTCCGTCCTGTGTGCTAAGGAGTAGTATAGCTAGTCGGCAGCAGCCATTATATTGGTGATGGCACATTTGTGCTCCAGCCTCCAGGGAATGGTAGGGTCGCTGTCGTCTGTCGAGACAGTACGTGTTCCATTCGTGACGTCTCGTACTTATCTCTTCAATGAGAAGCTGCCCTACTCGTCTTCAGAGCTTTTTTTCTTGGTGAACTTTTCTTGAAGTCTTTGATAACACATTTGATAACACACCCTTAATTGTGTCTCCGTAGAACGTATGAGTTTATCAACATTTTATTATAATTTATTAGGGATGTTTTTTTCTTAAAGAATCATTATATATTCTTAAGTTGTAAGTAGCTTAGACAGTGTATATCATATAAAAATTTAAACAACTTACAATTTGGAAGGAACATAGCTTATTGGTGGAATGAAAATACCTACAGATGATGCAAATTAGTAAATACTTTAAAATGTTAGAAGATAAACTGCTCGATTTTATGTACAATATAATGAATATAGATATATTATATAGACGAATTCCATTATTCCAGAGTGCCATTTCTAGATTCAGTAACTTTTTGTTTTCTTTTGAGACTATATACCCGTTCAGTATACATGTATAGCACATTATTACACGGTTATCCGATCCTCCAAGATTGATTTGGAATAAGTGCAGCATTTCTCAGAATTAACAGTTTTTTTATGAACAAGAGTCAGAGATGCGAGTGCGTATATATATACCCAATCGTTGGTTATAGGTTACCGACTTAATTCATTTTTTTCCTTTTTCTTGCTTTGAAATCTGGATTTGTTTCATTGTTTTGGGTCAACCACATGACGATGCAAAGAAAAGTAAAACTTGCATTCTAACGCTGCTGAAGAAATTAACTCGAATCCTGCTACTGCATATGCTGTATGTACGTACCCCTGATCATACGAGATTTGATGGCTTAAGATGATCGTGTGTCTGTGTTTTAGCAGTTAGAAAGCTCCTGTGTTTATGTGTCAAGAGAGGATACATATGAGATCGAATAATTGATGTAGTTTCTGTGTTACCCTTTTATCCTTTAGAAAAACTAGCATGCAACTGTTTGTTTTAGCTGCTTGATGCATGGTTGGATTGTAACAATCTAGCTAGCCTGTGGATTCCTATAATCTGGGACATGGACATATGTTTCATCTTGCAGATCAGCAGATGTAATAACATATGTAGCTTGCTGCAAATCCACATATATACAACCTGTACGTAAGCTAAAAGAAACATCGTATCAGAGGGTGGTGTGTCCACTTGGAAAGCGGAGATTGCTCAATCTTATAGACGACTGCAGCTAGTGGGTTTCCCAATTAAATTTGTTTTTGTTCCAACTTCCAACATGCCTGCTTAGCTTAATAATTTCTACACTACTTGAAGGAAGTTCATTTTTTTACGAATTTTTGGGTACTACTAAAGCATCTTGCTTGACCAGAAGACGACCTTAATTATATATGCTGTTACTTCAATTCTCTTCTAAGGTTTATTAACATCTACTTAGTCCGTCCTAAATTATATGTCATTTTAGCTTTTTTTATATATATTATATTTTACTTTTTACCTAATATACACTATGTCTAGATATGTATAGTAAAAACTATGTATCTAGAAGAAAAAAACAGAACGGTCAATAATTTGGAAGGTAATAGCAATGTTTTTAAGATTTATGTTGTCGGGTTCATAAACCTGGGGTCCCTAATGGGCCTGCTCCCAAGCAAAAGCTCAGCCCAGCAGACGACGTTGCGAACGACACGTAACTCCTGGGCCGGCCTAGATACCTAAACAACAGGCCGGAAGAGCATTCCAGTCTCCGACCGGAAGGCCTAGCCAAGGAGGAGACGATGCTCGCTTTTGACTCCGACCTGCGTCTCTGACCGGGAATACACCAAACCTCTGCTTACAGCTCTTCTCCGACCGGCGCGGTCGGAGCCGACTGGGAACGACTGAACGGGGACGCCCGCTCGGTGAGAACCCGAAAAATCAGGCGGAGCAGATAAGGTAAGGCGCACAAGTCAACCGCAATACCAAGGACTGTACCCTGTACACCTGCAGGACAGTACCGTTAGGCCATGTTAGAAGGGTACTTTGCAACCTTCCAGACATGTCAGAACACGAACAGTGTTGTGGACGTCGACATTTCTCCTACAATATGGTAGACACCGATATTTGCCATACCAGAAGAACACGATGGAGCCAACCACATGCATCTGGGCGTCAACAGTATTGTGGGCGTCGACAAACCGTCTTATACCCGACGGCGTGGGAAACAAGACTAGTAGCGCGCGCGCACACACACACACTCTCTCTCCCTCACTGTAAGGCCATTCCCTTAACCTATAAAAGGGGATACGCTCTCTCCCAAACAAAGAGACGACGAACAACAGACGGATCATTCCGACTCATTCTCTGCTAGCTTTAGACATTCCAAAGCTACACAGAGCATACGTTCCAATACATAGCGCACGTAGGAGCTCCCGTCACTCTCGGCCCTTCAGTCCAGAGTTCGACCGGACTTCTAACACCCCCATCTTACTCCCACTCGTTTGTAACCCCACAGCAAACTTCGTGCACCTGGGCTCAGGAATAAAGTCACCGACCGACTCAAACTGGACGTAGGGCATGTTGCCTGAACCAGTATAAACCCTGTGTCATTGAGTGCTAGGCCACATCCGATCACAACGTATGGCAAAACGATAAATATTTACTTATTGATCACTTTTCGCACCGACAGTTGGCGCAGTCCGTGGGGAGGACGCCGTATGTTCACGCTTTTGATCATCGGACGTTCCACCTTTCTGCCATCTTCAGCATGGCGGGCTCAAGCGACACGACTCGCTTCGGCTCGCTGGAGTTTCCCATGCTCCCACCTGTTGGGATGTGGGTTCCTCCCGTCTTCGAGCCGTCCCAGACATTCCTCTTCAAAAGTCTAGACTTCATCGCTGACCAGCTCGGTGTGCTTCGCCTTTGCGAGGAGGCACTTATCCCGGCGCCTGTCAGAGGAGGAGTGCACTTCGTCGGCTCTGGGCCACCTGGTGACCTCAACGACGAGACGCCTGCGCCTCGCTCTGAGCCCACGCGGGGTTCAAACCCCACTGTGAGTAACGTACATATTGTTCTTTACTCGCTATTTAATATCTTCCGCCAACTCTCCGGAGAGACCCCGTTGTCCCCACCGTGACCGCCTTGCGATCGATTCCCCTACGGCCTCGCGTCCCTCGCGGACGCGTACGCACAGGGGCTCCAAAAGATGCTGACGTCGCCCCTCTCACATCCGAATTTGTGGGGATGGCTGGCTACGCTCCCGCCTCTTTCCACGACCTCATGGATGATGAGGTCGAAAGCGACGGCTCCAGCATCGGCGACATCGTGGCACCTAGCCACCCTCTGTCCCGGGAGTGCGCTATGGTAGACGCTTTGGAATAGCCGCCGGTGGTAGCAGAGTCCCTACAGACTCAAACCCCTCCGAACCGTCGTGCGGAGGCCCTCGCGCGTGTGCAGGAGCACGATGAGGAGCTACGACAAAGGCGGTAGAGCCAGCTGCCACCTACGCCGCCGCGCTCGGCACAGCACGCTGCGCCACGCGCGTGTAACCCGGCAAGCAGCACCTGAGGTCGCACCCGCCGGGTCCAACGCAACATCATGGATGGGGGGAACGATCCTTCACAGTTCGTTTGGGCTAGCCAGAACATCACCGCTGCAGCAATGCTTTTGCGCGGCCTTCCCGAGCCTAACGACCCCTAGGAACAGGTGATCCACCGGAACCTCCGGGCGCTGGTGGAAACCGCCGCCATTCAATAGGCAGAGAGCTCCGTGACGCGACACCGACTCGTGACCTCTTTCCCTACCGGGGGAATAGGGCCACATCAGTCGAATCGCTTCATCCGCTCACCACTACAGTCGCCGGGCGTGGAACAGGAGGCCACAGCTGCACCATAGCCTGACTCGGCGCCCGCTCTACACCGACCACCTGTGCGTGAACGCCTCGAGCTGAACCGAGACGCTCGCAGCATCATCAACAATCGACGTCAAGCCCGACGCGATGATGACGTCCACCATGCGGCGGTGATAGCGGGGGGCACGGGCCTCGGCCGGACCATCAAGGGGAGCGGGGAAATGCACCCTGGGCATGGTCGTCGACCGGACGACCGGAGTCCTAACCCGGATGGCCTGGGACCACGGGCCTTTGGCCATCGCATCCAGAAGGCGCTGTTCCCATAGCGCTTCCGACCGCCTACCAACATCACCAAATATACCGGGGAGACAAATCCCAGTATATGGCTCGAAGGCTTTCGGCTCGCCTACCGAGCCACAGGAGTGGATGATGACCACTTCATTATTCAATACCTCCCCATCTACGTGGGGGAACATGTTCGAGCATGGCTCAAATTTCTCCCATATGACAGCATCCGTGAATGGGCAAATTTCAAGAGGATCTTGATCGGGAATTTCCAAGGGACGTATGTCCGCGCTGGAAACTCCTGAGACCTCAAGAGATGCCAGCAGGAGTCCAACGAGTCCCTACAGGATTACATCCGTAGGTTCTCGAAATGATGCAACTCCCTTCCTGATGTCATTGACATGGACGTCATCAGCGTGTTCCTGTCCGGGACAACCTGTGAGTCCCTGATCCACAAGCTCGGCTGTCTGAAGCCCCGGACGACCCGTGACCTGCTCGATGTGGCCATGAAAAACGCCTCTAGCGAGGAGGCAGTCGGAGCGGTCTTTAGTGGAGGCTAGGACAAGGGCAAGGCCAAGCACGAGGACCAAGATGAGGGCCCCTCCACACAAAGGGGCAAAAAGAACAAGAAGGATCAGCACCGACCGGCCAACTCCGCGTTGGTCGCCTCGGCCGATCGTGCGGGCAAGCAGCCCCAGCAGGGCCAGCTCGACCACTTCAACAAGCTCATGGAGAGCCCATGCACCAACCACGCCTACCCCATCAAGCACCTCTATAAGGACTGTGAACTCCTCAAGCACTTTCTACGATAGGCCGACAGACCCAAAGAAGGAAAGGGCAAGGAGGCATGGCGGGCAAGGATGAGGATGACTTTCCCGATCCCAAGGAATGTCTCATGATCTTCGAGGGATCCGATGCCATCTACTCCAAGCGCCAGCACAAAGTGCGCTACAGAGAGGCAGCCGATCGCGTGGGCAAGCAGCCCCAGCAGGGCCAGCCCGACCACTTCAACAAGCTCATAGAGAGCCCATGCACCAACCACGCCTACCCCATCAAGCACCTCTACAAGGACTGTGAACTCCTCAAGCGCTTTCTACGATAGGCCGGCGGACCCAAAGAAGGAAAGGGCAAGGAGGCATGGCGGGCAAGGATGGGGATGACTTTCCCGATCCCGAGGAATGTCTCATGATCTTCGAGGGATCCGATGCCATCTACTCCAAGCGCCAGCACAAAGTGCGCTACAGAGAGGCATGCGTCGCTGAAATGACCGTCCCCTCCTTCCTTAGCTGGTCAGAATCTCCGATCACTTTTGATCAGAGGGACCATCCTTCCCACGTCACCAGACCGGGTCGCTACCCGCTCCTCGTCAAAAGGGAGGAACCGGGACACCACCTTAATGTCCAACGACCCGTATACTTTGTCGGGGAGGTACTCACCGACGCCAAGGTTTGGTACCCCTAGGTGTAGAAACTTCTATACGCCGTGTTGATGGCAACCCGAAAGCTCCTACACTACTTCACCGACCACGAAGTCTTGGTCGTCACCTCATACCACCGAGAGACATCATCCGCAATCATGATGCCGCGCGAGGAATCTCCAAGTGGGCACTCGAGCTAATGGGCCACGACATCAGGTATATCCCTTGCACCGCTATTAAGTCTTAGGCTCTCACGGATTTTGTCACCGAATGGACCGAGGTCCAGCTCCTGACCCTAGACGTCATCCACGAGTACTGGATGATGTACTTTGACGGGTCCGTAATGGTGCCCGGCTCGGGGGCTGGAGTGATTCTGATCTCCCCGGATGGGAGCAGGCTCTACTACATGATCTGCCTCCACTTTTTGGCCTCAAACAATGCCGTGGAATACGAGGCCCTCATCAATGGACTGCACATCGCCATTGGGCTCGGCGCTACCGAAAGGACAACGATGTCGCTGATTTTCTCGCAAAATTGGCTACCAGGCGGGTTCTGACTCTAGATGGGGTCTACATCAATGACCTTCACGAGCCATCCGCCCGCATCCTAGAAAGTCCAATCTAGACACACCCCGATGCCAACCTGGCGCTCGGGGGCTCCGGCCTCGGTGCTTTCGTGACGACGTTGCCCGCCGTCGTCGCCGTGGTAACACTCGATCAAGCCGACTGGCGAGCGCCGCTACTCGCCTACCTTCTCGAGGTGGTTCTCCCACCCAAAAGGACTGAAGCACGATAGATTGCTCGACGCGCCAAGACGTTCATCACATTCGATAATGAACTTTATAAGCGAAGTCCGTCAGGAATACTCATGAAGTGCATCCCTACCGACCAAGGGAAACAACTCCTACTCGAGGTCCATGCCAGAATCTACGGACATCACGCGGCCCTGAGGTCGCTGGTCGAAAAAGCCTTTTGACAAGGTTTTTACTGGCCTACCGCGCTATGAGATGCAGAGGAGGTCGTTCGCAGATGTGAGGGATGCCAGTTCTATGCTCGGCAAACTCATTTGCCCGCACAAGAGCTTCAAAGCATACCCATCACCTAGCCGTTCATGGTCTAGGGCCTCTACATGGTAGGACTCCTCAAAAAGGGCCCCAGGCTGCTTCACTCACCTACTCGTAGCAGTGGACAAATTCACCAAGTGAATAGAGGCGAAGCCCATCACCAACATTCACTCAGAAGAGGCGGTCAAGTTCTTCCTTGACATCATCTACCGTTTCGGTGTTCCTAACTGTATCATCACTAACCACGGAACTAACTTCACCGAAAAGAAGTTCCTAGACTTCTATGATGGATACGGCATCAGGATCAACTGGGCCTCGGTCGGACATCCATGTACTAACCGTCAGGTCGAGTGGGCCAATGGCATGGTCCTCCAAGGACTCAAGCCTCGCATCTTCGATCGACTCAATAAGTACATCGGGCGATGGGTTGCAGAGGTCCCAGCAATCCTCTAGAGCCTGAGAACGACCCCAAACCAATCCACAGGGTTCACACCCTTCTTCCTGGCCTACAGAGCTGAAGCAGTGTTGCCCTCCGACCTCGATCACGGTGCCCCAAGAGTTAAGGCCTTCGACTGAGACCGAGCCACGGAGGCTCAACAGGACACGGTTGACCTGCTCGAGGAATCTCACGAGACGACCATCATCTGCTCCGCTCGCTACCAGCAAACTCTTCGTAGGTACCATGAAAGAAAAATCAGAGGGAGGATCCTCGAGGTCGGTGATCTCGTGCTCCAAAGAACCCAATCAACCAAGGACAAACATAAACTCTCTCCACCATGGGAAAGACCCTATACAGAGACCAAGGTGATCCGACCGGGTGCCTACCGACTGAAGGACGACAACGGCAACGTTCTTACCAACACTTGGAACATCGAACAGTTACGTCGTTTTTCCCCTAAAATTCTGTCTTATCGCTTTCTTTCATTCAAACATTTGCTCCTACAAGAACCCCAGCCCGAGCACTCTCGACCTGGGTCGCTCGGGGGCTCCACGAGGGTGCGATGCCACCTCTCTTTTTTACTATCATATAGTAAATACTTTTCACCCGAATGAAAGGGTAGTTCGTTCCTTTAATTACCCTACGTTACTTTGTTTTTTACTTCCAACCGATCACACCCCACCACGACCTATGGTTACAAGCAACTGAGCTTTGCGGGCCACGTCTGGGTTCTTAAGGTTGCAGCCTATGGGTCGAACGGGCAGGTGTGAAAAAAGGATAAAAAACAGAGCTATGCTAGGGTAAAAACAAAGAACGGATGAGACAAGCTTCCCCTTACGAAGTGATTCCATCACAAAATGAAATTGATGTATTCATGAATACAAATTGTTCACATGGGGGCTTCCCCATGAACTTATCCTTTACATATGCTGATTACTTCTACTCTAAATTCTACCGTGGCCGCCCGATGGCATCGGCTGACGGCGTGACCGACGAAGATAAGGGCTGCTCGCTCTCCGATGGGGCGACGTTCAGTTTGGTCGGAGGTAGGACGACGCTCGCTTCCGACCCAGCCTCCACTCCATCCGCAGGCTGAGTGACATCTTCTTGATGCACGCCTTTAGCCACGCTCGCACGGCGAGCCTCCATCACCCACTACGCGGAGACTTGCTCGACAACCATCTGTGCGCATGGCACCAAGCTCTCCCTGAGCTCATGGATGGCATCCGCGCTCCAGCCATCGGCGTACCCTCTACAGATGGTGGTGAAGTCTAGGTCTGGGTGGTGCGTCGCCACTGAGGTTAGCACCCCCGACGTCCGGTAGAACATCCTGTCGGAGATAAGCGCCCAAACCTCGTTCGGGACCTCCGCTAGTTGGATGGCGGGCATGCTGGTGCTCGGCGCCGACCCGAACACCTCAGAGATGACCAACTGGGCGACATTGCGGATCTGGTCGAGCTCCTAATCGAGAGCATGTCGCTCTTTGAGGGACATGGCTAGCGTCTCCGCGCTCCGACCGATTGCCGCCTTGGCCGTCTCCAGCTCCCGCTCTAGAGAACCAAGTTTTCCGCCCATTTCTAGAAAAAGGACGACAAGTTCAGAAGCAAAGGAAAGGAAAAACCAAGGCATCAACCATAGGTGGAACAGGTACATACCGAGATGGGTGTTCTCAAGGATGGAGAGTCCTTCCAACTACCAGGTCACCTTCACGAGCAGCCGAGCGTTCGACTCCTCCGTCCCAAGCACCCGCCCCCGGAGCATGAGCACTTCTCGATCGGCATCCGACTGGGCCTACCGCTCTGACTCTAGGGCCTCTAGGGACTTCTAGAGCCCTGCCTCAGTCTCCGTCAGGTGGACATTCGCCGCCACGAGGCCTCGCTCGGCAGCGGTCGCCCATTCCACCGCGAGCAGTTTCGCCGCCCGCGCTCCTATTTCCTCGGTCACTCGGTCTTGGGACTTGTGGTAGGTGGACTCCAGCTAGCGCTCAAGCTCATTGACCTACCGTGACATCACCGCTTCCTGCTCCATCCGACTGTGCTCCTCCTGAAGGAAACGGGACTTGCGGATCGACGTCGCCTCTAACTCCTGTAAAGCAAGAAGCAAGCACGCTGAGACAACCAGTGGAAGACCAAGGAGTTGAGGACAAACACTAAAACATAGAAGGCTTACCTCGGTGACATGCGGTAGGTCAACTAAGACCGCCTGATGGATGAGCTCAACCCACTCCAAGGCCTCCTTGAGCTTCGCCTTGGTTTGGGCGAGGTCGGACTCCATCGACAGTTCGCTCTCCTCCAGGAAGTGCCAGAGCACCACCTCCTCCCCATCGCAAAGGTTGAACCAAGCCTTCCTCGGGTCATCGGGGTAGGGCCACACCAACTCACGGGTCACCCCTAACTCGCTGGAAGATCTAGCCACCGTAGCATCATGCGATGACTGGACCACCGCCAACTCTTGCGACGGCGGGATGGCCGGTGGCTCCACCGTAGTGCCTGCCTCACCGGAGCAGGGGATCTCTGCTACCTCGACCCGTGGGCCGCTGGTGGATGTTCTGCCTCCGGCCTGGCCGTGTCACCTCCCGACACCTCCAGCTTCGACTAGGAGGGCAAGCCTACGTTCCTCCACCGGGCGAGGTAGGGAGCCCGGTCTCCCTCCTCTCTTCAGCCACAGCTGGTGCAGGAGGGATCGCAAGGGTCACCTCTGACCCAGCCTCTGTCGTCTCCATGGGGATCGCCGCCATCACCGACATTGCCACTGCCGCCTTGCTCGTGACCGGCCAGGAGGGCGCAACCCCCAGAAGGGAAGGACACACCGCCGCCAGCCTGCTTTCCCTGCCGCTCGTCGCAATTCGCTCTAGGCTGGGTCTCCACTCCTCCCGCATGGGAGGTGGGGCGATGCTCAATCCCATCAATCCCTGGCCGCTGTCAAAAAGGTACAGGTCATTCGCGCTAAAAAAACTCAACTGTGAGGTCAAAAGTAACATAGGTGCATACCTAGACGAATGGGGTAGGGCCCTGAAGCCCTGACCCACTGGCCACGAGCCCGCTGGACAAGGACTGCTCATGGGTCCTGACCCACGCCCCCTCATATCGACCGAGGGAGGAGTCAACCCGGCCAGTTCCCGATCGGCCCGCGAATGGCCACGCTCGCTGGCTCGCGGTGCGCCCGCCGGAGCAACTAACGAGGCATCTCCCCATTGTGGCTCGCACGCACGCGCTGACCCCGAAGAAGTGGGGGTACGGGCATGCTCCTCCAACCGGCTGGCGTGCCTTGCCACACTTGGAGCAGGGGGCAAAGCCAGCGACGCCTCCAAAGGGCGCGACGATCGTGCCCGCTTCACCTCTCGCTCGGCGGCAGCGTCCGAGCTCACGACACACTTCCTTGACGCGGGAACATCGCCGCGCCTCTCCGCATCCCGCCCACCGCTGGCGGACACGGCCATAGGAGCACGACGCTCCACCGAGGTCGCAACGACGCCCCGGTCTCTGTCATCCTCGGAGGTGCTCGCGTCGCCACCCATCTCCGTAGGCTCCTCCGACTCAGGCTCCGCCTCCACGTCGCTCTGGCTTTCGCCGGCCCACACCCGTCGGTGATCTCCTTCTCCTTCTCGTGCCTCCTCCGAGCCTTCTCATCTCTCTTCTTCTTCTTGCCATCCACCTCCTTTAGGGCAGCTTGCCGAGCTACGCCCTCTGGCCCCCTCAGAAGATACGACCGGGATTTGTAACCGGCAAGTCCCTATGAAACAGATGACTTGAAGTCAAAATACAGGAGAGCAAAAGGGAAAAGTCACGGAATAAGGAGAGGGGAGCGTACCGGAGTGGACAGCTTCGCGGCGTGAAGGGGTCCGGGCTTTCCTTCGAGGGACTCTTGGGCCCTCAGTTGTAGTGCCCGGTCGAGCCGACTCTAGACCTCGTCCTTCGCCAACTCCTCTGGTGATGCGTGGTCAGGATCTGTTGGGCCTAAGTAGTTCCACATCAGCCTCCTCCACTCTAGTAGTGGGGCGACCCGATGGTGGAAGAAGGTGTGGAACACCCGCAGCCCATCAAGGCCGTGCTGCACCAGCTTCTGGAGCTCCGCCTCGATGACCTCCAGCTTGTTCTACCGACTGGAGGGCCCCCACGACTAGCTCTCCCGCCTCCTTCCGGTGAACGGCGGGAATGGCGCCTCCGCTGGTTTCCTGATATAGAACCACTCCCCATGCCACCCCCGATTGGAGTCGTAGGGGGAGTACGCGGGGTAGGAGCCCAGCGGCCTCGACTTCTTCTACAACGCGAAGCCCCCAACCGGCGTGGTCCTGGGCGGCTTCCCCTCCGACAAGGCTCGCCCAGTGAAGATCCGCCGGAACAAGTCCAC
Source organism: Miscanthus lutarioriparius (assembly GCA_904845875.1). Taxonomy (NCBI): domain Eukaryota; kingdom Viridiplantae; phylum Streptophyta; class Magnoliopsida; order Poales; family Poaceae; genus Miscanthus; species Miscanthus lutarioriparius. Next base: position 28,587,553 of record CAJGYO010000008.1, read on the forward strand.
GTGCGGCTCCATCCCGAGGAAGGCTTCGGAGATGGTGACAAAGCCGGCGACGTGCAGCACCCCAGTCGGATTGAGGTGCTGCAGCTCCAGGTCCCACTCATTGAAGAGCCCACGTAGGAACCAGTGCGCGGGATATCCTAGCCCACGCTCATGGAAGGAGAGGAAGGAGACAACCTCGTTGGACCGAGATCGCGGAACAACCTCCCCCGGCGTAGGAGCCATCTAGTGCACCACCTCCTTTGGCGAAAGCAGCCCCTTCTCGATGAAGGCGGCCAGCACCGCCTCACCTATGTTGGATGGCCTCCAGTTCGACATTGCGCTCTAGATTCACGAATAGATCTATGAGTTCTCCTCTCCCTCGCTTTACCCTCTTTTCTCCTAGGAACCGCCGCGGCATACGAAACATGCTTGGTGAGAGGGAAGAAGGAGGAGAGGCAGCAGTTGAAGAATAGGTGAAGGAATGGGACAAAAATTCTCTCCCTTCCCGTATTTAAGGTGGAAAGGCAGTAGTTAGAGAAAGGCAAAGGATTGGGGCAAAAAACCTCTCCCTTCCCCTATTCAATGCGGATAGGCATGCGGTGGGACGCGTCCTGACTAATGGGATGTGCCCTGCCCAACGAAATGACGCCTGGTTAGATGGGACATGGCCTGGGCATAGCCCACCACAACTACATGCAAATGGCCCTCCGCCTTCCCAGGCAGGGCTTGCAAGGGCCCAACAACGGGATCTCGATTAAGGAGAGATCGACAGGCTTCCTGAGTCGATCGGACGGCTCAGGCGAATGCCGAGAGACAAGTAAGGGGCAGTGGGATGCCCCATGCGAGCTACGCCATCTTCATCACGAACGACGGACCAGGACCCCATTCGGACATATCCGATAAGAGCTCCTCAAAACCCGTCACTCGAGTCATCAAGGTAACTTTACCAAACCATCTTTCTTTATTTTTCATCTTTCTTTATTTTTTGATACATGCATTCACACATTCATTCATACAATCATTCATTCATCCTTTCTCATACACGCATTCATACCATCATTCATTCATCCCATAGATCCAAAGCATTGCATATGCAAATTAATGCATCACAACGTTTGGTGTTGTGTCACGAGGCGGTAGTTGCCTCATTCAACATGAGCAACGACCGACCGGGGTTCAAAGGCCAGCCCGCGAAGGGCTCGAGGCCACCTCGCGTCAAACAGAGCCAGGGGAGAAAACGCAGATGAGCCCCAGCGGGCCTCGCTCGGTATGCTCAGAAGCATACAGGGTCATCTCAACCTTCTTGTTCGATCCTAAACTCGAGCTATGCCCACAGAATCCCCATCGAGGGGAGGCTAGCGGGCCACATGAGTCGGTCTCCAGAACGACCCAAACATCTGTCGGGAGGCGGGTTAAGGAGCAGTGGAATGCCACATGAGGGCTATGCTGACCCCGTTACGAATGACGAACCTGGATTCCGCTCGAACGTGCCCATTAGTGAGCTCACCGAAGCGCCACTTGAGCCATCGAGGCAAGCGACGATAGCTCAGCCCCTCTGGTTGTGGAAACCACGGATAGGGTAACGCATGGAACTAGACCGACCCCTACAGAACCCAACAGGGCTCAGGGGCTCAGTCGCCTGACGCCGATTCAGGAAATCAACCGACCGCGTAGGTCGCGGGTGGGACAAAACGCGGTGAAACACCCCGGATAGTAGAAACACAGGAGTCTGCGACCCCAGGAAAGAGTGCCAAGATACTTAGCCTCCAACCGACTCACCAGTCAGATGCAGGCTCGAGGACTACACCCACCGGGTGAGCTCGCGCGCACCCGCTGTCAAATCAAAAAATCCCCCAGACAATTCTACCCGAATTGCCTAGGGGCTCACGGGCTTCTATCGGGTTCATAAACCCGGGGTCCCTAATGGGCCTGTTCCCCAGCAAAAGCTCGGCCCAGCAGACGATGTTGTGAACGACGCGCAACTCCTGGGCCGGCCTAGATGCCTAAACGATAGGCCAGAAGAGCGATCCAGTCTCCGACTGGAAGGCCTGGCCAAGGAGGGGATGACGCTCGCTTCTGACCCGACCCGCGTCTCTGACTGGGAATACACCGAACCTCTTCTTACAGCTCTTCTCCGATCGGCACGGTCAGAGCCGACTAGGAACGACTGAACGAGGACGCCCGCTCGGTGAGGACCCGAGAAATCAGGTGGAGTAGATAAGGTAAGGCGCATAAGTCAACCGCAATACCGAGGACCGTACCATGCACACCTATAGGACAGTACTGTTAGGTCATGTCAGAAGGGTATTTGTAACCTTCCAGACATGTCAGAACACGGACAGTATTGTGGACGCCGACATTTGTTCTACAGTATGGTAGGCGCCGACATTTGTCATATCAGAAGAACACGATAGAGCCAACCACATGCATCTGGCCGTCAACAGTATTGTGGGCGCCGACAAACCGTCTTGTACCCGACGGCGTCGGCAACAAGACTAGTAGCACACACTCTCTCTCTCTCTCACACACACCTATAAGGCCATTCCCTTAACCTATAAAAGGAGATGTGCTCTCTCCCAAACAAATAGAAGACGAACAACAGACGGATCATTCTGACTCACTCTCTGCTAGCTTTAGACATCCTAAAGCTACATAGAGCATACGTTCCAATACATAGCGTCCGTAGGAGCTCCCGTCACTCTCGGCCCTTCGGTCTAGAGTTCGACCGGACTTCTAACACCCCTCATCTTACTCCCACCCGTTTGTAACCCCACAGCAAACTTCGAGCACCTGTGCTCAGGAATAAAGTCACCGACCGACTCAAACTGGACGTAGAGCACGTTGCCTGAACCAGTATAAACCCTGTGTCATTGAGTGCTAGGCCACATCCGATCACAACGTACGGCAAAACGACAAATATTTACTTGTTGGTCACTTTTTGTATCGACATATGTGTTATGCATGACTTGCACTGGTAGCATCAAAGCTATATGCATCAAATGATTTTACATAAAAAGTCAATGTGTCACTAGAAAGGGCAATTGCTCAGTATATAGGTTCTATTTGGTTGCCTGTATTAGTCTATATCTAGACTTGTGCGGTGCAGTTCTTACGTGTTTGGTTGCCCTTAGAGGTTCTTAACTTCTTATGTATAGACTTGCACAGTACTCAAAACAGGTCCAATGCCGCATTAGCTAGTACGCCAGATTTGATAGTATATTAGGCAAAATGCATATTTGTACAAGCTGCTAGAGCACACAAAAATAAAATATTCTCATGTAAACATGTAACCTCTATTAGAACGTGGAGTATTTTGAAGTGTTTATGTATTTTCTTTGTTCTGAAATGTTAATTATTTTAGCTTTTCTAGATACGGACGTAGTATATGAGAAATTGAAATGGACATATTCATGTGCCTGTTACATAATTATATTTCCTAAATTCTCTCCTCTTCACTATGTGATTCCACTAATAATATAGCAATAGCTTTAGTGCTATATATATGGTCAATTGGTGTTAATATTATATGTTTTGATATATGTATTTTTTTGCAGAAAGCACTTGAATTAGCCGTTGAGTTTACATATTTTTTTTTGTGTTCGTCGTGTGATCCTTGTGTTGATGAGCCTTACTTCGTTTTTTTCCTTATTATGTACTTACTAATGATTATCCTTGCTACTCTCTCCATTCTAAATTATAAAACGTTTTTTTAGATACATAGTTTTTATATATACCTAGATATAAACTAAAAAGTCTAGAACGTCTTATAATTTGAAATAGAGGGAGTACTTCCATACTACAGAAACTTTATGCATACATATTTGAATGCAACATGGCTCTTTGAAACACGTTGCATGCATGTGTGAATGCAACATCAGCAGGCTGCGCGAGACTGTTCTAGCAGCGTGTGTTCGCTAACGGATGGTATAAATTAATCCCATGTGAATCCACATTTTGCATAGGCAGATCGAGCCGGGTGAAATGTGGATTAATTAATACCAGTATTAGTCCAATGCTAATATGTAACGACTAAACGAGCACAATAAACTTTACAGAGTCATTACATTGTTGAAGCATACTTCGTGTTCTAGCATATATCAGATCGAGAGATGTTGACATTTGTGCTGCATGATCATGTACTGGTTACACCTATGTTAACATGTGTGCTGCATGACCATATATCAGATCGAGAGATGTCGACTCATCTACAAGCTGTTGGAAACTAGAAGTTTTATTGCGAAGTGCATTAGTCTAACCACCCATTAGGAAGAACTTGGTGAGAAACGCATTGGAACACTTCTCCCAAGTGTTCACAGCTTCACGGTTGGAATTGAACCATTGCTTCGTCTTTCCCAGCAAAGAGAATGGGAATAGTCGATTGGAGACGGATGGCCTCTTCGGTAACTCCTTTGATGGTGAAGGTACCACATATCTCCAAGAAGTGTTGGAAATGTGGGTTGGCATCCTCATGAGCTTTTCCACAGAAGGGACTAGCTTGCACCATCGTGATCAACGCCCTTCAGCTCGAAGTTTGCATCTCCATTATTGATAACGTTGGGAGATGTGGCCATATGAGGGAGCAGAGAACTCATAGATGGTCTTGTTGGCCATGCTAGCATTGGGTGGTGGCAGAGTTCGTAGGGATCAGTTGTCGACAAAGTTCGTTGAGGAGGGACGAGACTAGATTGAACCCTTCTCAAGATATCCTCAAGATCTTCTTGAAGTTTTTAGGCAAGCCAAAACTGATCATGCACTACTTTATTGCATAAGGGTAGAATAGAGCACAAATAAGCCCGCTATAGAACGGTCGATTGATTGATACATTTAATTATAGAAATATATTGATCAATATCTTGAGCCAATTGTTTTTCTCGACAATGACGCCAGAAATGTTTGCTGAAATTTCTTATGTCTATTGGATATTATTTCCGCAAGCACACAAAAGATATCGAGGTAGCACTTCGCTCGAGAGTATACCGAGGTCGTATTCATAGTTTTGCAGGGAAACCGTATGGCTAAGATGATTGATGAATATAATTTCTTATGACTAAGCTCTTAAGCAATTGCACGACCTTAGTCGGGGCTAAACGGCTATGGCACATGTTGTCGTATGGTTAAGTGACCCATGTAAAGATAGGCCCCGTTCGCTTCGCTGAAAAAACAAGCCAAAACACTGTTCTTGCTAATTTGTTGTGAGAGAAAAATATTATTCCGGCTGAAAAAACAAGATGAAAAGTATGGATTATAAGAGAAGCAAACAGGACCATAATGTATAAGGTAGGTAGATAAAGTAGTAGATGGCGTAGATAGTGGGAGAGGGAGAGTGAGTAAAAGAGTCCTATGTTACTTCTACTTTCAAGCTCAACTTAGCTATAAACTAGAGCAACAAAGTTAAACCAAGAAATAGAGGGATTCGATAGCACTTTGGGGCGCACCCCACCCTAATCAACTCAAAGGATTAATTAGACTAGGTATGCAATGAGCCCTATGACTTAATAAGTAGACATATCATGCTGAGGATGGGTAAGGCTGCCACCTACAACTATATTATTTGCCTGCACAACCATAATCTTGTTGGGCTTGACCGAACCAGGCTGGGATAGAGTGGAGCCTGACTATGAGAGAGATAATAATGGGCCGTGTGGGGTGGTTTGTACGTGGGCCTCAGAAATGTGAGAACAGAGATACCATAGCGATTATGTTATTATGTAATATTAGCAAACATATCTGTATATTGTAAGTGGATGTTAAGTTTGTTGTATGGTTATTAATGATTTGCAGCATGGTGCATACCGTAGCGATTACGTCATGTGATTATATTCGTCTGAGAATAGAACTCTGTACCGTACCTAAATGTGTGCTTCTCTGACTCGCGTTGGTACGGGAGAGGTTTAGATATTTATCAATGATCGTATGACTTGTTCCAATTTGTTTTGAGATCGGCCTGCATCATAACAGAACACTCTGCTCTAACTAGTGTAGGCACAAGAGACAGTGACAGACCATGAAAACACTTTGTATTCCAATTCGTTTTTTTTATCAAACTCTATGTCGTACTTGGATATATTACTCTACTTGGATATATTACTCTAACTCGCACTGGAACATGAGAGAATTGGGTCCGTCGATATCAGACAATTTATACCCATGTCATGTGGGACGTCTGGTATTCAGGTGGCACAGAAATCTCCCTCTGTCAACCTGTTCACATGGGGAGGGAGCTACCGCACGTCGGCTCGTGCCGTGTATCAGGGTGGGGCAAAACATTGTTGCTATAGTTGTCAGATTGTCACTATCTCCTATCCCTGCATGTTAGGCACGGTTGAAAAGACACGTCATTTCGCTTGTGTTAGAGCAAGTATAGCAATTGGCTTATAGCCAAGCTAATCATTTTTTTATGTGGAAGAGAGAAGGAAGGAGAAAGAAGAGAGCTTGGCTCTCATGCAAGTAACAACTGGGCATGGGAGCCATGAAGTGGGGTTTTTTTTAATTTTAACACTTTTTGGAAACTAATTTTAAATCTAACACGGCGGATTTTTTAAAACTAACATTTTTGGCCGCGCCTATTGTCCTGGTGCGGCCAAATAACTATGGGCTGACGTGGCGGTAACCGGGTCCGCTGACCGCTGACGGAGAAGGACCTGCCGTGCCACCGATCTTGGTGCGGCAGTGCCGCACCACGGAGCATGGCGCGGCTGCGCCAAATAAAACCCCGCTGCCAGTCATGCCTGCCCGAGCAGCAAGCAAGCCTAGCCGGCGCGCCCGCCGCCATCCCGGAACGCGTCGCGCCGATAGTGGGAGTTATTCTAAGTATTGCTTAACGTAAAGTCAATAATGAATTTGTTTCTATATTTTGTTAAATTTTTTTCACGGCCGAATAGAGAATTTGACAAGTCAATGATATTTTTGACCCCCATATTGTAGGATCGGCGGCGACGCGACCATGTACCCCGGCTTCCTCGACCCCTCGCGCAAGACGCCGACCACCGGCGTCGAGATACCCCGGGACTGCCGGTTTCCAAACTAGTTACTACTTAATCTCGCAAGTAGTGATGACGCGACACATTGAAACGGATATGAAGCAAATAACATAAGTTGACAAGTTGCCACATAACATTTTAATTGGTTTGATATAAGTTCGACATAATATAACCAATTAAGTCTGCAAGTTTCGGACGCTAATAATAGTTCGACCTAACAAACTAAGACCCAGGAGTGTAAAGGTCCCTCGGACGCCTTTGTCTCTTCGGATTTGTTGGCAACACATTGAGAGTGTAGCCAACGTCGGTGTGGTCGCGTTGCCGGTGCGTACGGTTCGTACCCTGCAAGTATGTGATATGCACGATTACTTAGAATTCTTTATGATCGTTAGTTCATGTAGCCTACGTATTTAAAGAAACTACCTTTGTTAGTACCTGTGAGGCTCCTTGGGTACCAAGCGGGGCATCACCTAGCTGAGACATGCCGATCTCGTCCTATGGCCAATCTTCTCACTGGTCGTCGTCGTCATCGTCGTCCTCCTCGTCTTCGGTTGCAGGGTCCTTGCCAGCGCTATGATGTGGTGTTGTATGCACCGCAGAAGTGGCACCTGTCACTGGCTGAGAAGAGCCGGCTGGTGTCCTCAAAGAGGTTGAAGACGTGCCACCCGACCGCGCCGGGAGTGGCGGTTCCTCATAAGGAGTGTCCATGTAGCTCAACTTTTGAGCTAGCTTCCTGCAGCTCTTCTTCACCTTCTGCATAAATAGACGTTAAAGTTAGTGCATTTCCCAAACGCATATACATTAAAGAAACAATTTTAGAACGGGCTAGTTTATGTTTACCTCCACAAAAGCCTCTAGAACGCCTGGCCCCTGCCCTCTAGACTCGTGAAGCCGGTACGCTGCTTCGTTGGACAACCTCGACAATTGTGTCGCCTGGGTACAGAAACACGGTTGAACAGTTTTAGTATACATACCTAATACCAAATGGATAACAAATTGTACCATTCAAGTATCTTACCACGTATCTTTGTAGCGGGGCTCTCTGTAGCTGTGTGTGCTCTCTAGTGGCAACGTCGTACACATCTTCGATCACATCTTCCTCTGAGTCCTCGTCAATCGCTTCCTCAGTGTACGGGGGCTTGATATTTGTCCTCGTAGACCTGTGAAGCCAGCGCAGGTACTCGTCGAAGGTGTGCTGGTCGTGTGGAGGACCCACATGGACCGACTGCCGTTCCCTGGTCTCCCACAAGTGGATGTGCGCGTTGTGTGTCACACGCCAATCCTTGGTCTTGTACCTCTTCCTACGTTCATACCTATAACAAAACGATGTTAGTTGGACCACACACACCTCTGAATTGTAGCTCTGTTATTAATCGATAACTCACTCGTGCAATCCTTGGTTGGTGGAGTAAAGCGGTGGTGGGCAGCCTATCATTCTTCCAAACTGTCTGCAGACCCTGACGGGCATGTGAATCTCGACCACGTGGAACAAAATAAGAGGGACGTTGCAGCGATACTCATCTGATTCATCCCTAGTGACAGGACTGAGATAGTACTGGAGCTCCAGAGCATCCCGAGGACACCAATGCACCTGAACATTTCGTAATTGAGTTAGGCTGTGATATAGTGTAGATCGAACAAGACACAAGTATGATAGTAAAGAGAGTGTAACCTGGTGCTGTGTCAGGACGTTGAGACCGTCCGTGTACTCCCTGTACTTGCGCATCGCATTCCCTCTAACTAACTCTGATTCCATCCAGATAAACAGAGCTGTAGGGAGTGTATCCTGTCCGTTCTAGTGCTACATTGAACACGATAATGAATTAGCCATTAATAAACTCATCATATGTAACCATATCGAAGAATATAATGAACCAAAGTACTTACCGGTAAACTAGTATTAAGGGGCCTCCCAACGGGCCATCGTTCCCAACACCAAACCTGGAGTAGGTACGAGCAACCCCCAAGGTTCACGTACACTGAGGTGCGACGGCAGGCAACGCATAGCTGTCGATACATCCATGCCAGGACTGCGCTGCCCTAGCTGTACGCCACTATGTTCTCCCACGGCTGGCGTAGTATGTCAAGGAAGATCTAGCTGATGGTGTTGCACGAGGTGTCTGGGAAGAGGAAAGCACCAATAAAGTGCCAGAGCCAAACTCGAGCGAACCTGTCGATCTGAGCCTCCTCAGCCTGTGGGTCCAAGTAATCAAAGCGCTCCATGATCCAGGACGACGAAACACCAGAAGTTTTCCTGAAATTTACCAAACAAAATGAGACCCGATGGCTGCAAGAAAGGAATGCAAGTATTAAATAAGTTTCAATTTCTCACTTATTTTTCTTGAAAGCCTCGTCATCCGGTGGAAGAAAGCCAGTAAACTGAGCCACCAACTCCCTCTAGTGATCGTTGTCAACTATCCATGTCACTGGAAGTCCCCCCAACCGAAAGGCCAAAAATAGCCTTCACGTCCTGCATGGTCAAGGTCATCTCGCCACAAGGTAGGTGGAACATGTGGGTCTCAGGCCTCCACCGGATATAAGAATAGAACGACTGTTACTTGTCTCAATTTTTTACAAGAAAGTTTACGTACAAAGAATGCACTCACACCTGTCTACAGCTACAGTAAGTAGTGCTGGGTAAAGGGGCGGAAGACCGTGGTTGACAACACGGACAAGCTCGAGGAAGCCGGCACGCCGTATGTACGGCGCGTAACGCTCGTCCCACTGGTGCGCCCTGGTGTGCGTGCAGGGCCTCAAAGGAGGCAAGGCCACCTCTGCGTCATTGTCACTCAAGATATGTGCTCGGTGCTGGTCGTCGTACTCCACCTCAAGAATGGGGTACATCGGGTGCTGCGTGAGTGGGGCCATCCTGTTACAAATTGATAAAAAAAGCGTTAGAGTATTAAAAAATAACAAAATTCAAATTAACATTATATAGCATTGCAAAATTTGAACTACTTGTTATGCAATACGAACACAATATGAAAGCACATGTATATATTCAAAGTAACATTAACAGACATATCACGCACTTGTAACATAAACAACTTCACTAGGAATATAAGCATTTGACGAAACTTCATGAAGTCATCAAAATCGACGTATCACGCACTAATAAGTACCGACGTTTGTAAACTAGTAGGTATACCCAAAATCCCTAACTAAATAACTAACTAAAAACTAAATAATAAATACATAATCAATCCCTAAACCCAAATTCCTAACTATACTAGAACACACAACCTCGAACCTAAAAACTACCTACGTAAATCACAAACAAATTCACTAACCTAACTATCCTAAATTAGTAAGTATCCTAAATTTGACAAACTATCATAAATCAATAACAATCCTAAATCACTAATTATCCTCAACCACTAATTATCCTAAAATAATAATAATCAAAATAACATGAAATCGAGAGGGAGGTACCTTAGGAGCTGACGGCCTTGACGCTGTCGTCGGCGTTAAGGGTTAGGCTAGGCGGGTGCAGGCGTTCTATGGCGGGGGATCGCCAAAGCGGCCGACGCTGGCTGGCAGCAGGCAGTGGTGCAAGGCAGGCGAGGCGTGTCATGAGAGCTGAGCTGGCGGGTGGGCCGAGGCAAATGGCGGTGGCGTGGCAAGGGGTGGCCTCGCATGGGTTTTATTGGCGGCGAGGCGCGCCATGCTCCATGGCGCGGCAATCGACGCGTATAAGATTGGTGGCGCAGCAGCCCCGCCCGTCGTGGTCGGCGGACCAGTTACCACCACGTCAACCCTGTGCCGCGCCACCATGCATGGCGCGGCACATGCATTTGGCCGCGCCAGGGCAATAGGCGTGGCCAAAAGTGTTAGTTTAAAAAAACGACCGTATTAGATTTAAAATTAGTTTCCAAAAAGTGTTAAAATTAAAAAAAAATCTGCAGTGGTGAGTTCAAATACAATTACAAGTGAGAAGGAATAAGATAGAGAATAAGAGACATGGTGTCACATAACAACAAATAAAAGACTTATAGCTAAACACTTTATATATATAAATAAAGGACAACTATATATTATAGCTTAGCTCTTATAATTATTTGACTTATAGCTAAACACTTGACTCTATTATTGATCTTGTTCTTATCGTTCGGCTTTGGCTAACACGTCTACCACCTTGGGAAACAGCATAGCATCCTCGATCGTGTAGTTTCCACCCCGTATTGTGGGAGTACTCCTCATATTTGTTACCTAATCGATTCACAATAACTTTTCTCATATCTGGATGTATATTTAACATGAGTCTTTCTTTGTAGCACCTTCCGGATAATCATGTCGAGTCCAACGTATTTTCAGGCTTACTCTTAGGTCCGATGCTTGAATATATCACTCCAGTATTAACCTCCCCTTCTTAAAATACATTTTTTGCGGGCTCTTCAAATATTTGTTATAGGCTTCCAGGAACATCTATATATATTTGTTATGGTGAGGCTTACTCTTAGGTCCGAAGCTTGCATATATCACTCCAATATTAGCCTCCCCTTCTTAAAACACACATTTTACTGGCTCTTCATATACTTGTTATAGGCTTCTAGGAACATCTATAGATTTGTTTTGGTCAATAAATGAAGGTCATGTTTGGACTCATTAGTTGCTAATAATTAGCTAGCTATTGATTAAGAAAAGCCAAAATGATTGAAAGACAACACGATTAAAGGTGTAACAAATTTGCTAAGTGTTGAATAAGAAATTGATTGTATTACATACACTTGAGCCATGATATATTGTATCATTTGAAGTGTATCAATGGTTCAATTATAAAGGCAAACTTGATGACGATGTTCCATATTATGTTGAAATGAAAAGCCAAAATAATGTGTTGTTGTATAGGCTATCTAGTTCAAGCACAAGATGATAGTGCAAATGAAGCTCATGAAACAACTTATATATTGTGAGACATTTATGGTTCATATGAAAGCAAGCATATTTGAATGGATTAATAAGACATGAGGTGTTGCATATGGTATAGTGTTGGGTTAAGAAATCACACAAGCATCAAAGTTTGATCACAAGTCAAAGTTGTATTCATTTCATGATCTTACTGTATATGTCAAAGGGGTATTTATAGAGGTCCCAGTCTTCGTACTTTACATAAAATGACCATTTTACCCCTAACTCAAATAATTACAACCCTTTTCAACTACAAAGGTGAAGTAGTCTTTTTCTCTTTCTGAGCCTTCATTCTTCAACTTTGGGTCATTAATCTTCTTGATGTCTTCGTCTTTTTAGACTTGGTCGGTTTTTACCCCGCCTTCCTCTGCTTTCAAATTATTAAGCGAAGACAAAGATTTGTCTTTGCCTAATCTTGCTTTCTTCTTTTATTCAATGAAGACGAAATCCTTCTGGCCAAGTCAAATTTCCATCTTCGCTTTGCTTTCTTTTTCCTGCAAGTAAACATTTGTTATAGAAATCATAATTTCAACTCCGAAGTTTTAGGGGCTGAGTTTTCTTGGCGAAGTTAAATCCCCAACAGCAGCCCCTCGCGGGCAAAGGCCTACTCCAAAGGTCTAAATTCCGCAAAGTTTGGATTTAAAACGAAGACAAAAAACATCGTCCCAAACTATGGAGTTGGCCGTTTATAGTCTTTAGACTGTGAACAATTGCTTTTTTTATTTGTAACGATCGATTTTGACTGGCAGAAGTTGAACCACCGGGTTTGACCCGAAGTCGTCTATATATACTGTGCCCTCACCCCTGTTTTTGCCACTTCATCGAAGACGGGAGGTGCTACTGAAATTTCCTTTAAAGCGAAGCCAAGTTTTTCTGCAAAGTCAAGATCTCTGCGAAGACTATTTTTCCTCAAAGTGAAAGTTTGATTGACTAAGGTTAGTTTTGTTTTTACTTTTTGTTTTATTTTGTCTTTTTGTTTTCTGTTTATTATTGTTATTATTTAAGATTGTCTTTTTGTTTTTTAGATGTCTGATCAAGAGAAGAATATTTCTAGGAATTCTCCTGTTGAATCTGGTCAATCTGGATCTGGTGAAAATTTGTCAGATGTTTCTGCATCTGAGTCAGAGTTGGTTGGTGATGACACCAAGTCTTTGAATTTTGGAAAAACATTGATGGATGAAAGTGAGTTGGAGTGGATGGTTACCAATAGGATGATAGAGAGGGCTTTTGTTCGGTTGCCTGAAGGCGAAACAACTCCTAAGCCAAAGCCTCACGAATGTGTTGTTTTTCGTGATTAGTTTACTGCTGGACTTCGCATGCCTTGTCAGGATTTTATTGAAGAAATTTTGAAGTCCTATAATATTGAAATGCATCATTTGACTCCCAATGGAATAGCGAAGATTGCTCTTTTTATTTGGGCAGTGAAGTCTCAAGATGTAAATTTGCCTCCCTGTGTTGTAATCTATAATAAATGATTCAATTTCATAATAAATTTGAAGTTTGTATACTTTGTTTTATAGTGGCGTGTAAAGTTTTGCGAAGGTATCACGTGGTATTTGCTTAAAGTAATCATTTACCTTAGTGAATTTGAAAAATGCCATCCTCCCACTTTTTTGCGAAGGTAACGCGTAGACTTCGCTTAGAAGTCATACTTTACCTTAGTGAATTTGAAAAACACCATCCCTCACTTTTTTGCAAAGGCAACGCGTAGACTTCGCTTAGAAGTCATAATTTCACCTTTAGTGAATTTGAAAAATGCCGTCCCCTCACTTTTTGCGAAGGCAACGCGTTGACTTCGCTTAGAAGTCATAATTTTACCTTAGTGAATTTAAAAAACATCGTCCCCTCACATTTTTGCAAAGGCAACGCATAGACTTCACTTAGAAGTCATAATTTCACCTTAGTGAATTTGAAAAACGCCATCCCCTCACTTTTTTGCGAAGGTAACGCGTAGACTTTGCTTAGAAGTCATAATTTCACCTTAGTGAATTTGAAAAATGCCGTCCCCTCACTTTTTTGCGAAGACAACGCGTAGACTTTGCTTAGAAGTCATATTTCACCTTAGTGAGTTTGAAAACTGAAAAGTAGATAGAATATTTGTTTAGATAGGTTAGCATTATTTTTTGCTTGTTCGAAAAATGATGCTACTTATTTTTAGTTTGTTTTAGCCTATGTTTGAGTATATTTTAAGTATACTCTTCAGCTTTGTTGGTTTTGCTGTACTCAAGACTTAGGGGAATAGTTTCTTATTTATATTTGATGAGAATTTACAATAGAGTCTGCCTCGTTAAAAAACCACTCACCCCATGAAGGGCTTCCCCTGAGTGGAAAAAGAGTGCAACTCATTTACATTTGAATTGAAACTTTGGAATGTAAAAGAACTAATCTACTTCTATGATAGAACTTGTAATGAAAAAGATTGAAGTCTAAGGGTAGTATCTTCGCAGTGCCTCGATGTTCTAGGTGTGGTCAATCTCTACACCATTCATATTTGCCAAGTGAAATGCCCCCAGCTTGTTTGTTCTTGTGATGAGATATGGTCCTTCCCATTTCTGTTGAAACTTTCCAACTGTATCTTCGTTTCTCTTTCTTTTTAGAACAAAGTCGCCTAGAGATAATTGCCTTGGCCTTACTTTCTTGTTGTACCAATTCTTTGTTTCCTTCTGATATTTCTTGTGATTTTGTATTGCTTTCATCCTTTCTTCTTCAAGCAATTCTTTGCTTGTTACTTGTTCTTCTTCCTTAATTATTTGAATGTTTGTTCTTGGTCCCTCGAATTTTATCTCTTCAGGTGTCATTGCTTCTTCTCCATATAGCAACTTGAATGGTGTAAAGTTCATTGATCTTGATACTATTGTATTATGAGCACAAACAACTTTTGGTAATTCATCGACCCATTTTCCCTTAGGCAGCCCCACTAGGCACTTTGAAATTCCAGTGCATATGATTTTATTTACTCTTTCTACTACACCATTTGATTGTGGGGGTCTGACTGAAGTGAAGCATAATTGTATTCCCATATTCTGATAATAGTTTCTGAAATCTTGACTATCAAATTGAGTCCCATTATCCAGTGTGATGTGTCTTGGAACCCTGAAGCGGCATATGATGTTCTGCCATAAGAATTTCTTCATTGTGAAGGATGACATGTTTGTTACTGGCTTGGCTTCAATCCATTTTGTGAAATATTCCACAGCCACAACTGCATATTGATAATTTCCTTGGGCTAGAGGCAATTTTCCTATTATATCAATTCCCCATCTTGCAAGTGGCCAGGTTGGTTCTATTGTTTGTAAGTTTATTGTTGGAGCTTTTATCTTGCTTGCAAAAATTTGACAATTGTGATAAGATTTAACTATTTATTTGCTATCACTTTGGGCTGAGGGCCAATAGAATCCTTGTCGAAATGCTTTTCCTGCCATGGCTCTTGCGTATGGAAGTGTGCCACAAATTCCTTTGTGTATTTTTTTTGTAGTAATTCTTTTCCTTCTTTTGCTAATATGCATTTGAGAAGTGGCTCACAAATCCCTTGCTTGTACAACTGATTATTGATGATTTTGTTGTTCCGTGTCCTGTGTTTCATTCTGACTTCATTAACTTCATCTTCCGGTTCATAATGTCCGCGAAGATATGCCATGATTGGTGCTCTCCAATCTTTGCTTTGAATTACATGAACTTCTCTTAGAACTTCTTATTTTGTCTTGATAGAAGCTTTAGTTAAGACTTGAAAAAAGACATCTTGAGGCAAACTTGTATTTTGGGCTGCAGCTTTTGCTATTTCATCAGCATCTGAGTTATCTGTTCTTGAGATATTTTTGACTATGAAACCTTCAAAATATTTCTCTTGTTCTCTTAAAAAATACAAGGATTTTGCCAGCTCGGGATCTCTTGCCTTGTAATCTTTCTCGATGTGTCCAGCCATGACTTGTGAGTCTGTTTTGTTTATTAGTCTTTGAATTTCCATTGCTCTTGCTTTTTGAAGTCCGAGTAAAATGGCTTCATATTCTACAATATTATTTGTACATTGGAATTCTAATCTTGCAGCGTATTTCATTTTTACCCCTAAGGGTGATGTGATTATTGCTGCTGCGCTAGCCCCTGTGAAGCCCCATGCTCCACCACAATATATGATCCATTCTGGCCACCTCTTTTCTTCACTTGGATTTTCAGAGGGAGTCCAATCTGCCATGAAGTCTGCCAAGACTTGAGATTTTACTGATGTTCTTTTTTTAAATTCAATGTAGTGCTGAGATAGCTCCATTGCCCATTTTCCCAATCTTCTAGATGATCTGCAACTTTGTAAGACTTCTTTTAGAGGATGATTTGTTGGTACTATGATTTTGTGAGCTTGAAAATAGTGCTTCAATTTTCTTGCTGCTGTTAAAACAGTGATCTTTTCAATCTCCGAGTAGTAGATTTTTGAGCCAGATAAGGCTTCTAAAATGAAGTAAGCCGGGACTTGTTTCTTTGAGTGCCTATTTTCTTGTTCTTGAACTAAGCCTGCACTTACTGCACTTTCTGTTGCTAAAACATATAAGAGCAATTCAACCTCTAGAGTTGGCGTACCAAGGGTATTTGCCTTTGATAAGTATCTTTTTATTTCTTCAAATGCATGCTGCCGTGGAGGTCCCCATGTGAAGTTTTTTTGTTCCCTTGAGTGCTTGGAATATTGGCAAGTTTTGTTCTACTGATTTCGAGATAAATCTATTTAAGGCAGCAAGTCTTCCTGTTAATTTTTGGACATCCTTTATATTTTTAGGAACTTTCATGTTCAGGATTGCTTGAAATTTGTCTAGGTTTGGGTCAATTCCCTTTGCTGATATAATGCAGCCTAAGATTTTTCCTTTCTAGACTCCAAAAGTGCACTTCTTAGGATTTAGCTTTAGATTTGCTTCCTAGAGATTTGCAAATGTTTCCTGGAGATCTTGGATGTGATCTTCACTTTTATTGCTTTTTACTATGTCATCAACATAGGCGAGTAGATTTTTGCCAATTTGGTCACGTAGCACTGTTGAAGTCATTCTGACAAATATTGTGCCGGCATTGCGAAGCCCCTCTACCATTCTTATAAAACAGTAGGTCCCAAATGGAGTGATAAAACTTATGAATTCTTCATCTTCTTTTCTCATCCATATTTGATGATAGTAAGAAAAGGAATCCAAGAAACTTAGCATTTCACTTTCAGCTGCTTGATCAACTAATGTGTCGATTCTTGGTAGTGGGAATTATCTTTTGGACATGCTTTAGTGAGATCTGTGAAATCAATGCACATTCACTATTTTCCATTCTTTTTCCTGACCATGACAATGTTTGCTAGTCATGTTGTGAATTGAACTTCTCTTATAACTTTTGCATCTAACAATCTTTGAACTTTAGCTTTGGCAGCATGAACTCTGTCTTCGACTAATTTTCTTAGCTTTTGCTTTTTCAGTCTGAGTTTTGGATCGATGTCTAGTTTGTGCTCAATTATGTCTCTGTTGACTCCTCCTAAGTCATTGGATGACCAAGCAAATACATCTTTGTTGCTTCGAAGAAATTCCATGAGTTTGTCTTCTTCTTGAGAAAGTCCAGTATCAATGATGACTTGTTTGTCTGGGACTAAAGGATCAAGAGGTACTCTTTTTGTCTCTTCACAAGCTTGAGCTTTGGGTTGAGGCTTCGCATTTTCTTTTTCTTCTTCTTCAGAAATTGTGTGAATATTCTTCTGGCTTGGAGTATATTCTTTTTTAATGTTTCTTGCTTCAGTTTGATCTCCATGAACTGTAATTACTCCATTTATTGCTAGCATTTTCATGCACAAATAAGAGTAGCTTATTACTGCTTCGAATGCATTTAAGGTTCCTCTTCCAAAAAGTGCATTGTACGGGTAATACATGTCAACCACATCAAATGCTATTTGCTTTATTCTTGCATTGCTCACTGTTCCAAAAGAGACTGGTAAAAGTACTCTCCCAATTGAGTGGATTTTTTTCCTGCCAAAGCCATAAAGTGGGTGCTCATCTCTTCCCAATATTTTGTGATCAATTTTGATGGCATCTAATGTTGATGAGAATATAATATCTGCGGAGCTTCCGCCATCAACTAATATTTTTAAAACTACACATCCATCAATATTTGCTTCAATTACCATTGCATCCATATTTGGGTAATCTTTCAACTGTAAGTCTTCTTCAGAAAATGTGATTGGCAAATGGGTCCACCTTGTTTTCTTGTATGGGTCTTCCATTGAAATTGAATTTACTCTTCGAAAGTAGTTTCTTCTTTGACTATTATTTTCCTATTCTATGCTATTTCCTCATGTGATTGTCAATATTCTTTCTCTGCTTGGGATGATTGCATTATTGTTCATTCCTGAGGCTGATGGAGAGTTTTTCTTGTTTGGCTTGACTATTTTGAGGGTTGTTATTTGCAACTGAAGCCTCAGGTTGTACTGTTTGTACATTGGTTTGTTGAGGTTGATTTTGCATCCATTGACTTTGTATGGGATGGTACAGGGTTCATAGCTATATGCAGGTGGTGGCCCTAGAAGTAATGCTTGAGCATGTCCATAATGCATTGGGTAATAAGTTTGATGAGAACTTTGCTATTCTTGCCTCACATGATTGACAACTTTTGATTGGCTTTGTGCCCTGTTTTCTTCTTGGGCTTCTTCGATGCTTTTCTTTACTTTAGGACACATTTTGGATGTGTGTGCAACCCCTTTGCCATGACTGATGCAGTACATATCTTCAAGTTTTAAAGGTGCTCTTCCTCTTCCTCCTCTTCCTCTTCTACAGAAGCCTCGTCTTTCAAATGTTCTTTCATTGAATTGACTTAACTGGTTGTACTGATTTTGGTGAGCATAATCACTTTCAGCTATTGAGTTGTTGTCATTCTCGATTTGATTGACTTGGTTGTGTGGTGCAAATGGTCTTCACTCATAGTTGTTTGGTCTTGGAGGATGGAAGTTGTTGTTTTGTTTGATTTGAGCCCTGAAACTATTTTCTTCCTCAATTCTTTTTCTATAATCATCATCTGACTTGCAATATTTTTGAATGACTTCGTAAAGCTCAGCAACTGTACTTGGTTTTTTCGTGCAAGATGGGAAGCACATTGGCTTACTCAAAACCCTTTGATTGTGGCTATTATCACCACTTCGTCTAGGATGTGTGTAATTTGTGCCTTGATTTCAATGAACCTTTTGAAATACTGGCTCAGAGGCTCTTTGATTTGTTGCTTGTAATTGAACAGGTCTATGTCTATGAGGCCAACTGGCTAGAATCCTTGGAAGTTGTAACACCTCTGGTGATAGGCTTGCATAATTGCACTTGCATTTCATGAACATGAGCATTATTCATCCATTCATGAGCATATATCACCTGAAACATATTATCGAAACATATGCAACATTCGCAAATTCTGTTTGTATTCATACTTGAATTGCTTGTGAATGGTAGTAATGCAACATGAGTTTCTCATACCCTGCAACATGTGCAACTCACTTTAGTGGAATCTAGCTAGTTAGTACGAGGCAACAAGATCATGAAACATGTGAAACAGGACCTTGAAACAAATGTAGCATTTCAATTGTTTTTCATCGTTTCAATGCATTATGTGCTTGATTCTTGTGTGACCAATGTGTGGTATGTCTAAATATATTTTAAACACCTTAGCTATGCTTAGAAAGTCATTAGGAACAATGTTCATGTTAACCACTTTGCCTAATTAAGTTTTCAAATAGTGGTTGACTTGTTTTGACTCCTGAACTCTTTGGTTTGACTGTTTAAAAAGTGTAACTTAGAGTCTATGCCGGCCTGGACAATCTAAAGCAAAGTTTTAGCAAATTTAATAAGGAACAAACTTTGTTTTGAAGCCAAGTCATGAAAATGTGCACAACATGTTCAAAAGGGACCCACAAGTCAGAAGTGAAAGCTGATTCAATACTTAGCAAATTTTCTAAGCCCTAACTGCAATTTCAGTTGGATCAAGCCAACTTGGGCTTGATGTAACTTCGG
The DNA here is from genome assembly GCA_904845875.1 of Miscanthus lutarioriparius. NCBI lineage: Eukaryota > Viridiplantae > Streptophyta > Magnoliopsida > Poales > Poaceae > Miscanthus > Miscanthus lutarioriparius. Next base: position 28,607,414 of record CAJGYO010000008.1, read on the forward strand.
ATCCATGGCGAATTTGAGGATTGGTATTGAAAAGAAGTTATAGATGGAAGGTAGGTCTACAATTTTCATGTACGTTTCTTTCGCTAACTTATCACGGTTTAAGAGAACAAACGTCATCAAGTCGTGCTGTCAGGCTGATCTAAGGAACTGAATGCGCACTATAGTGATCACTGTTTTAGAAAACGTCCGACGCATGGGTGACACTCGTCACCGGCCTTCTGCTCGCGCTGCCACGTGCCACGGGCTTCCTGGCGCTGCTGGCCGCGTCTTGAGCACCCCGCGCGCCTGCCCGACCGAGTCGCCTGCTCCATTTGCTTTCTTTCGCTTCCACAACGCGCAGCACCGAAGCCACCGCAGCCCCTCCAGTTCCGACCGAGCTTCGCCATTGCCGTTTGAGCTCGCCACTACAAAAACAGGCCGGCCGTCTTGCTCCTCGCTTCGCCGTGATCCCCTCTACCACCTCCACCGTTCAATCGAGTCAATCGAGCCTTGGTAAGGGCAAAATCGCCGTTTTCTTCCACCGCCGCCATGGCTGACCTCGCCGGAGATGGTGCTCCACGTGGACAACCGCCACTGTGGCCTTCCCGTCCTCTCTCTCTCTCGCGCTAGGTCCTAGGTGCGATGCTGATGCTCGTAGAGTCACCCACTAGAGCCGTAGCGTCGTCACCTCGCCGGAGCATCGTCGGACCGTGCCGTCGTCCGCCATTCGCGCTGTCGTCCTTGTTGGGGTTCAGTAGAGTTTGAATTGAGGGCTTAGATAGGTGCGCCTTGGTGTGGGGAGCGCGCCTGAGCCGTCGGTTTTGCCGGAGAGGTCACCGGCGATGAGCTTCGACGCCGCCCTGTTCTCCTCCCCTGGCTGTCTCTTTGTCGGGCGGGACCCGCGCGTCAGTCGCAGCGTGCGGAGGTGGGAGCCAGCATGGGCCACGCCAGCGTCCGTCGCGGGCCACTGTGATTTTTTCCGGGCTGGCCCAGTAGCTGATTAGGTTTTCCTTTATGTTTTGTTTATTTTGTTTTTCACAGATTTGTGTGCATGATTCAAAAATGTGTAACTCAAGTTTGGTAGATCCAAATGTTATGGTTCCAATTTTGTTGAGTTCCTAGTAATGTCTAGTATTTAATAAAAATATTATATGAGCACATGTTTTAGAAATTTTGGATGAATTAAATAGGACTTTGAAATGTGTTTTTAGATGCATGCAAACTTGTTTGAATTTTATCTTGAGTTGCTGTGGTCCAAAAATTATAAAATTTTGTGGGTAATCTATTTTTGCCTAGTAGAAGCTCTGGTTAAAATTTTAGAGCTAGTGCATGTGTAGTTTTTGAGTTATAGAATTTCCTTTTATCAATGGATGGATCTGGTGTGAATTTTCATAATTTTTCTATAGATCCAGTAAAGGTAAAAATTGGTGAGTGCTATTCTTATGCTAGAATGATACTAGGAAAAATGTGAAATCTATTACTTGACACTTTTAACTAAGGTTTCCTATTTATGCCTTTTTAAGCAATTATGCCTTGTCATTTTTGTGTAGGCTATTTTACTTATCTAAATGCCATGAAAAATTTATGGTAGTCTACTTAGAGTAGTACTAGGCTACTGTAATTTTCTCAGATTTTTACGAACACTAGAAATGTATGTTGCTGTTGTAGCCCGAGTTTAAAATAAAATAAAACAATCTTCTTTAATGCGAGTTAATTAATAATGTTCACTTTGGTGTATCTTTGAAGCATCTTAGTTTGCTATGGTGATTTGGCATGTTAGTACAGTGGTTGTTGTAGTAGATAGTAGTACATGTTCTTGGATGATGTTAACTACCTTGTAGAAGAGCGTTGCTACGATTATGTCAAGTGAAGTTAAACATGCTCATCCACTTTTCATACATCATGATCATTTCATGTCATCTCTCCGATGCACCTACGCATTAGCACTTATACATCTACATCATATAGGATCGCAGGAGGAGTTGCTAGTAGCGGTTCAGGAAGAACAGACCGGGACCGATCCACAAGAAGTTCAGGCACAGGAGGGGCCAGAGGAAGAGGAGCAAGGAGAGGACTTGCCCGAGTGCGTGGATCACCAACCTAGTTCGTTCGAACGAGGCAAGCCCCGGAGCATTCTAAGTCTCTTACTTTATAAAAGCAATTCTTTCTATATAGATATGAGTTTATATATTGTTGCATTAAGTTGTAGGAGTTGATTGAAACCGTTGATGCATTTATTACTATCCTTGCCTACCTTATTACCTTTTACCCTGTTAGGTCAGGATCAAATAACTGCTTAGCCTTGCTTAGACCGGTAGCAATCGGTGATACTTGATCACCTACATTATAGGTGGTTACTGGAAGAATTTAGCTATGGAAAGATTGATATCCTGGAATTAACCATGTGTGATGAATAATTGGAGACCGGACGGAAAAGTTGGAGGCAACCAGACAGGGTTCTAGGGTGCTGTTAGTTTCTGTCTATGTCGATTAAGGACCGATCGTTGCTCGTCCCTCTTGTCATGTTGAACGCATGCCTCATATTTAGCTGGCCAGATAAAGTACCTTTCGACCGCGAAGCTAGTGGCACTATTCGGGCTAGGATCTACACGAGTGCGCGTATTGGTGCTGATGGGGGTATGACAGGGGCACGAAGAGTGAGCCCAAGGGCAGGTGTGACCTGATTCCTGGCAGTCGGGCGGTCCCTGGGTACTGCGGCTCTAGATTATCCCGCGGCTACCTGAGAGGTGTTATTGGTGATCTGTAACTCACTTGATCGGTGAGTGTGGTTTGTGTGAGGAATAAATCACCAGCTGGTTAGAAATCGATTCGAATCGCCATCGCTCCTGGATAGTGAGCACTTGACTCGAGCTACGGCATCGTAGTAATTATGATGGAACACTAATGGTTATTTGGAGGATATGAGTTATGCTGAAGCTAAATTGGTAACTGGATGTTATTGTTTAATCATGTGATTGCCATAGTACAGGTGCTTACCTAGATGGATAGGTTATTATAAAGATGATGCAAAGTATTTAAAATGGTTTGTTCATGATAACTTATGCTTTCGCAAAAAGAGTAAGCTAGCCCACTAAAGAAAGCCTTGCATAATCCTTAGTGTTGTTTTATTTTGGTTTAAGACGGGTAAGTCTAGCTGAGTACCTTCTCGTACTCAGGGCGTTGTTCCCATTGTTGTTGCAGATGGTCAAATGTGCTACGGCTATTGCATTAACTGCCTGTATCCGGCGATGGGTGACAACTAGGACCAAGGGCAAATGGTCACTCCGTATTTCTCATCTGATGCTTTTATTGGAGATGACTATCTACTGGTACTGTATCTGAATCAAAAGTGTATGGGTGGCTTTAAAACTATTTGCTTCCGCTATTTCAGTTTGAACTTGGCATGTAATAACTTTATGTTCTAAACTCTGATGTATCTACTGTCATTGTGAACTTTATGTAACGTATGACGGTACTCGCTAAACTTGTACGATCTTGGTTTGTATGTCGATTGGTTTGAAATCCTTCGTGGTTTCACGGACTACCGGGTTATACGGGCTTAAGTTTGCTACATTATCTGCTTCGGCGGAAGATTTTCTTACTTAATCTCGTATAATTGGTCGGTTCTGTTACAGCTGGCATCAGAGCAAGGTTTAGCAGGTTACTGTTCATGCGTGTATTTAAAACAAAAGGGTTTTGTGTTACCAAACTAATTACAAACTTATAGCATATAGGTGTTTCAACCTCTAATTTAAAACTTAAGAGTGTGCCAGTGGTTATCTCCTTTATGCTCAGTTAAGGACTCTAGGTGGCTTATTTAAGTACTAACTTGGGGGTCTTTGCATCATAGTTCTATTTCGTCGCTCATACGGCGTACTATTGTATGAGTGCCATTCACTTGAGTGGTATTGTATGGATTCATTGCCTCTACGCCTCGGTAAGTGAGAGTTGTGAGAGCATGATCGGATACACTGCCGATCTAGGGAAGTGTTTATATGATGCCGGATTATTTACATGCCATACGCGTGTTTGTATGAGGGTATCCAATGTGTGGGAGAATTCCGTCCTGTGGTGACGATGCCGTCGATAGGACTATGGTTCAGGTAGTTGCTACCGTTGTACGCGTATCTGGGGATGCGTGTAGAACGAGTAGATTACTTTACTGCTTTCATGCATAATTTTCATACTGTCAAGGGTTGGGCTGAAGTGGATCTTTTGCAGGTACATAACAGCGCTATCGTGTAGTACGTATTAGCTACGTTTATGAGAGATCGTTGTATGCCACCGTCTATGCCGCTAGCAATTGTTATTTTTCCTAAGTTTGTGAGAACATACGGAACGTGCATGCATCATGTTGTTACATATCATTCATGACATTGTTCCTCCCCTTATAAGTTGATTATCTCATTTTGATAAAAATGATAACTTAACCTTGTTCTCACGTGGGTAATAAAACAACAATTTGCTACTGATGGCTCGCACGAAGCAGACTGCCCGTAAGTCCACCGGAGGAAGAGCACCTCGACGTCAGTTGGCCCTGAGGGAGCACCGCACCACGGACACATTCTTGAGCGAGTTTGGCATGCCGACCTTGCTTTGGAGAGTGCTCCATGATGTGGGGTACCCAGAGGGTCAAGAGCCGGTGTACTCTTGGAATAAGAGCCAGTTAGCAGAAGATGGACTCGCAGTGGTAGAGATCACCATTCCTGCTCTTGGTGATGCTCCAGAGTGGGACGGTTGGCACTTGGAGTTTGAGGGTCGCACTCCAGCTGAGGGTGCAGAGGGAGCAGCTTTCCGCGTCATCAGGGACATCATGATCAGATTTCCCAGGGAGCTTGCAGCAGCTCTAGCTGGCACCTTTCCTAGGGATGATCCTCGCGATGCTATTTGGGTTCAGCCTCAGGGAAGTGCTTTGGTCAGAGGTCCAGCTGAGGGACAGGCTAGCGACAACCAGGCTATGAGTGCTATGTTTGCCGCTATCAGAGCGTATCATGGTCTTGAGTGTACCTACTGGACTTTGACTGGTTTGCGTGGTGATGATAAGCTCAAGGCAAGAAAGCAGAAGAAGCAGCAGGCACATGCTATAGCTAATTTGTAGGAGCAGTTGGCTGATATGAGCTTACAGCGGGACCAGGCGGTAGAGAGAGGTGATAGAGCTGTGCAGCGGGTGCATACGTTGACTTAGGCCAACAACAATGCAGACCGCATGATGGGACAGTTGGTTCAGGAAAGGAATGAAGCCTGGAATGAGAGAGACCTGCTGCTGCAGAGGGTCGATGAGCTAGAGGAGTACAACGTCAACCTGCACGAGGAGTTTCACGCGCTCTATAATGGGGTTGGCCCATATGCTCCTCCAGACGCTGCTGGTATGGACATCGACGACGAGGATGAGCCTATAGTTTCACCGGGGGGCGATGGTGACGTCACCGACCCCGACGATGGCCCCGAGGAGTAGGCTAGTTGTCTTGCGCTAGTGTTTAGGTCCTATCGCGATGACCTTTCTTTTGTCGGCATGTAACCTAATGTATCTTACTTCGAATTTATGAGACTTGGCATGTGATTGGAACTTGGCTAGTAATGCGATATCTGAACGCATAAAAGTCCAGTGTATGTATGCTGGCAATTTGGTTGTAATGGACGTGATGTGTGTGCTTAAGTAATCTAATTAGTGATGTTGTGTTATTTGGGATGACTTATTGTGCCCCTGTTTTATTGTATGAATTTATTCTCTCCAGTAAATTCAGTACGGCATAATTTTTCATTCGCTTTAGATCTCTACAACATCGCCTAATAATTACTGTTGCTGAAATATGCAGATGCCGAACACTCGCCGTACCGTGTATGACGCTGCTGAGGCAGGTGGCAGTGCAGCTGGGAATGAGAACCGTGAACCGCCACCACCTCCTCCAACATACACCACGGAATAGTTCTTCGCATAGTTCCTTGGAAGTCAACGCAACATGGAGGGCATGCAGCAGAACATGGAGGCTGCATTGCGCCATATTGCCGACAACACCCGCCGTGGGTTAAACCCAGGTGGACATGAAGCGAATCAGCATAGCAGTTTCAAGGACTTTATGGACACCAGACCACCAATTTTCAAAGAAGCTGCAGAGCCATTGGATGCATAAGAGTGGATAAACACCATGGAAGATAAGTTTCGTGTCCTCAGGATGACAGAAGTATTGAAAACTGAGTATGCAGCTCATCAGCTACAAGGCCCCGCAGGAATGTGGTGGAAGCATCACCGCACCACTTTTCCACCTAATGCCCACATTACTTGAAGGGAATTCACTGAAGCTTTTCGTGGAACATACATTCCCCCTGGGTTCACAGAAATGAAGTTTGGAGAGTTTCTCACACTGAATCAAGGTACCAAGATGGTGACACAGTATCTACATGCATTTAACAATCTGAGTCGCTATGCCTCTGACATGGTGAATACCGATGCCAAAAAGATTGCTAGTTTCAAGAGAGGTCCTAATCCCAAGATGATGAAGCACGTGGGTACCAGCACAAGAACTGGTTTCAATGACTTTGTTAGTGATTGCTTAAAGCAAGAGAAGAACAACAATGTATATGCTAATTCCAAGACTCGCAAGAGAGCTTTTGAGTCAAGTCCGTCCCAGCCAAGGGCCCCGTTGGCAAACCATTCTGCGTATCGCTCGCCTGCCCCTGGTGCAAGGTTCAGGCCACCCCAACGGAGGAATCAGAATGCCCAGCAACCTCAGAGGAATCAGAAACCATTCAAGATGGCGGTGCCACAAGCCAAGACCGAACAAGGCAGTTCATCTGGAGCTGCTACTCAAGTAAGAGGACCGTGTTACAACTGCAACCAATCTGGGCACTTTGCAAAGTTTTGCCCATATCCCAAGAAGCCGCAGAATCAGTACCAAGCTCGTGTGCACCACACCACCATTGATGACATCCCGGAAGGAGAACCTGTGATAGCCGGTATGTTCTCTATCAACAATCATCCTGCAGTCGTTTTGTTTGATTCTGGATCATCTCATTCATTCATAAGTCAATCATTTGCAAGAAAGTATGAGCAAAAGATAGTTGAATTGGAATGTGCTTATCGGATCAGTTCAGCTAGGGCTGATCTGTTAACTAATCAGATAATCCGGGGAGTAACCCTGTGCATAGCAAACAGGTAGTATAAGCTTAACTTGATAGTTATGCCAGGGCTAGTTCTGGACGTGATTATAGGAATGAACTGGATGACTAAGATTGGTGTAGTAATTGATGTTGGGGGAAGAAACATTTCTCTCAAGGAACCTGTTGGAGAAGGTACATTTCAAGTAACCTTACCTCAGAGAATAGATCTGGCCAGTATGACTTGTGCAGTCCAAACTACTCTTCAGGCCAAGATTCCAGTAGTGTGCGAGTTTCCGGATGTGTTCCCAGATAAGTTACCTAGTCTTCCACCGGACCGAGATGTTGAGTTCGCCATTGAGTTAATCCCTGGAACCCCACCGATCTCAAGAAGGCCTTATCGGATGCCTTCAAATGAATTAGCTGAGTTGAAGAAACAACTCCATGATCTGTTGACTAAGGGTTTGATTCGTCCCAGTTCTTCAGAATGGGGATGTCTCGCACTGTTCGTAAAGAAGAAGAAGGATAACTCCTTACGGATGTGCGTGGACTACAGACCACTGAATGCAGTGACAATTAAAAACAAGTATCCTTTACCTCGGATTGATATCTTGTTTGATCAATTGTCAAAAGCCAAAGTGTTCTCCAAGATAGATTTGAGATCAGGGTACCATCAGATCAAGATTAGACCATAAGATATACCCAAAACTGCGTTCTCCACCAGATATGGTTTGTACGAGTATCTTGTCATGTCTTTTGGTTTGACAAATGCTCCTGCATACTTTATGTATCTGATGAATTCGGTCTTTATGCCGGAATTAGATCAGTTCATGATTGTGTTCATTGATGACATTCTGATATACTCTGAGAATGAACAGGATCATGCCGAGCACCTAAGGGTTGTCTTGACTAGACTCAGAGATCACCAGTTGTATGCTAAGTTTAGTAAATGTGAGTTCTGGCTGAAGACAGTTCCTTTTCCTAGTCATGTGTTATCTGAGAATGGAATCTCAGTGGATCCTAGTAAAATACAAGAGGTTATGGACTGGAAGGCACCAAGCACAGTTCATGAGGTTTGGAGTTTTCTTGGATTAGCCGGTTACTATCGCCATTTTATCCTGAACTTCTCAAAGATTGCCAAGCCGATGACAAGTTTGCTACAAAAGGATCGTAAGTTCGCTTGGACAGAGGAGTGTGAGGCAGCTTTCTGCACTTTGCGGAAATTGCTAACCACTGCTCCTGTTCTGGCACAACCAGATATAGAGAAGCCGTTTGATGTGTTTTGTGATGCATCAAAGAATGGTTTAGGATGTGTCCTGATGCAAGATGGAAGAGTTATTGCTTATGCCTCACGTCAGTTGAAGAAGCATGAGGTTAACTATCCTACACATGATTTAGAGCTTGCGGCTGTTGTGCATGCTCTAAAGATTTGGAGACACTACTTGCTTGGAAATGTGTGCAATATCTTTATAGATCATAAGAGTATCAAGTACATATTTACTTAGTCTGAGTTGAATATGCGACAGAGAAGATGGTTGGAGCTGATAAAGGATTATAATCTGAATGTGCACTATCATCCAGGAAAGGCAAATGTAGTAGCAAATGCCTTAAGTAGGAAGTCGCATTCTCTTGTTGTGCAACCATTGTTTGAGGATGGGTTCAATTTGTTGCATCCTGCTGTATTGCATAATATCCAGGTTAGTTGTACCTTGGAGAGCAAGATCATTGAGGGTCAGAAAACAGATAAGGGAATATTCCATATCAAGGAGAAAATGAAGAAAGAACCGACTAAGCACTTTAGAGTGGATGAAAACGGAGTGTTATGGTTTAAGGACCGTCTAGTTGTACCTAAAGATCGAGAGCTCAAGAACAAATTGATGGATGAAGCTCATCACTCAAAATTGTCTATCCATCCTAGAAGTAACAAAATGTACCAAGAATTGAGACCTCGTTATTGGTGGACAAAAATGAAGAAGGAGATTGTAGCTTATGTTGCTCGTTGCGACATGTGTTGTAGAGTGAAAGCTCTTCACATGAGACCCGCAGGAATGTTGCAACCTTTGTCAATACCAGATTGGAAATGGGATGATATAAGTATGGATTTTATCACCGGATTCCCTATCACACCAAAGGGAAATGATTTGATTTGGGTAATTGTAGATCGCCTTACCAAATCAGCTCATTTTCTACCAGTCAAAACAACATTTCGACCACCTCAATATGCTGAGAAGTACATTACAGAGATTATCCGCTTACATGGTATACCAATGACTATAGTGTCTGACCGTGGGTCACAATTCACCGCTCATTTTTGGGAGCATCTTCATAAAGGTTTGGGTACTAGCTTGATACGTAGTACAGCTTACCACCCATAGACAGATGGGCAGACAGAGCGAGTTAATGCTGTTCTAGAAGATATGCTTAGAGCTTGTGTGTTATCGTCTAAGGGTTCATGGGAATCATGGTTACCTTTGGCAGAGTTCGCTTACAACAATAGTTACCAAGAAAGTATCAAGATGGCTCCATTTGAAGCATTGTATGGTAGAAAATGTAGGACACCATTGAATTGGGTCGAGCCTGGAGAAAGGAGGTTTTATAGAATTGATTTTGTTGGCGAGGCCGAGAAAAAGGTCCATCTTATCCAACAAAACATGAAAGCGGCACAATCACGCTAGAAGAGCTATGCCGATAAGAGAAGGAGACCGCTAGAATTTCAAGTTGGTGACTACGTTTATCTGAAGGTTACTCCAATGAAGAAAGTACAACGGTTTGGAGTAAAAAGAAAACTTGCTCCTAGGTTTGTAGGACCGTACAAGATCGTAGAAAAGAAGGGTCTAGTAGCTTATAAGTTACAGTTACTAGAAGCGATGGGTTCGATATTTCCAGTCTTCCATGTATCACAATTGAAGAAGTGCTTGCATATTCCGGAAGAGAGAATAGAACCTCAGAGCATTCAGCTCAAATCAGACTTGGAATACCATGAGCAACCGGTTCGAGTTTTGGACACTAAGGACAGAGTCACTCGGAATAAAGTGGTGAGAACATATAAGATACAGTGGGGTCATCATGATGATGGTGATGCGACATGGGAAACAGGAGAATATCTTCAAAACGCTTATAAGGATTTTTATAACAAATGGTTCGTAACTCTAAATCTCGGGACGAGATTCTTATAAGGGGGAGGGCTGTAACACCTCTAGTGATAGGCTTGCATAATTGCACTTGCATTTCATGAACATGAGCATTATTCATCCATTCATGAGCATATATCACCTGAAACATATTATCGAAACATATGCAACATTCGCAAATTCTGTTTGTATTCATACTTGAATTGCTTGTGAATGGTAGTAATGCAACATGAGTTTCTCATACCCTGCAACATGTGCAACTCGCTTTAGTGGAATCTAGCTAGTTAGTACGAGGCAACAAGATCATGAAACATGTGAAACAGGACCTTGAAACAAATGTAGCATTTCAATTGTTTTTCATCGTTTCAATGCATTATGTGCTTGATTCTTGTGTGACCAATGTGTGGTATGGCTAAATATATTTTAAACACCTTAGCTATGCTTAGAATGTCATTAGGAACAATGTTCATGTTAACCACTTTGCCTAATTAAGTTTTCAAATAGTGGTTGACTTGTTTTGACTCCTGAACTCTTTGGTTTGACTGTTTAAAAAGTGTAACTTAGAGTCTATGCCGGCCTGAACAATCTAAAGCAAAGTTTTAGCAAATTTAATAAGGAACAAACTTTGTTTTGAAGCCAAGTCATGAAAATGTGCACAACATGTTCAAAAGGGACCCACAAGTCAGAAGTGAAAGCTGATTCAATACTTAGCAAATTTTCTAAGCCCTAACTGCAATTTCAGTTGGATCAAGCCAACTTGGGCTTGATGTAACTTCGGATCCATGGTGAATTTGAGGATTGGTATTGAAAAGAAGTTGTAGATGGAAGGTAGGTCTACAATTTTCATGTATGTTTCTTTCGCTAACTCGTCACGGTTTAAGAGAACAAACGTCATCAAGTCGCGCTGTCAGGCTGATCTAAGGAACTGAATGCGCGCTACAGTGATCACCGTTTTAGAAAATGTCCGACGCGTGGGTGACACTCGTCACTGGCCTTTTGCTCGTGCTGCCACGCGCCACGGGCTTCCTGGCGCTGCTGGCCGCGTCTTGAGCACCCCGCGCGCCTGCCCGACCGAGTCGCCTGCTCCATTTGCTTTCTTTCGCTTCCACAGCGCGCAGCACCGAAGCCACCGCAGCCCCTCTAGTTCCGACCGAGCTTCACCGTTGCCATTTGAGCTCGCCACTGCAAAAACGGGCCGGCCGTCTTGCTCTTCGCTTCGCCGTGATCCCCTCTACCACCTCCACCGTTCAATCGAGTCAATCGAGCCTTGGTAAGGGCGAAATCGCCGTTTTCTTCCACCGCCGCCATGGCTGACCTCGCCGGAGATGGCGCTCCACGTGGAAAACTGCCACCGTGGCCTTCCCGTCCTCTCTCTCTCTCACGCTAGGTCCTAGGTGCGATGCTGATGCTCGTAGAGTCACCCACTAGAGCCATAGCGTCGTCACCTCGCCGGAGCATCGTCGGACCGTGCCGCCGTCCGCCATTCGCGCTGTTGTCCTTGTTGGGGATCAGTAGAGTTTGAATTAAGGGCTTAGATAGGTGCACCTTGGTGTGGGGAGCGCGCCTGAGCTATCGGGTTCGCCGGAGAGGTCACCGGCGATGAGCTTCGCCGTCGCCCTGTTCTCCTCCCCTGGCTGTCTCTCTGTCGGGCGGGACCCGCGCATCAGTCGCAGCGTGCGGAGGCGGGAGCCAGCATGGGCCGCGCCGTTTCTGGGCCGCGCCAGCCTACATCGCGGGCCGCCGTGATTTTTTCCGGGCTGGCCCAGTAGCTGATTAGGTTTTCCTTTATGTTTTGTTTATTTTGTTTTTCACAGATTTGTGTGCATGATTCAAAAATGTGTAACTCAAGTTTGGTAGATCCAAATGTTATGGTTCCAATTTTGTTGAGTTCCTAGTAATGTGTAGTATTTAATAAAAATATTATATGAGCACATGTTTTAGAAATTTTGGATGAATTAAATAGGACTTTGAAATGTGTTTTTAGATGCATGCAAACTTGTTTGAATTTTATCTTGAGTTGCTTTGGTCCAAAAATTATAAAATTTTGTGGGTAATCTATTTTTGCTTAGTAGAAGCTCTGGTTAAAATTTCAGAGCTAGTACATGTGTAGTTTTTGAGTTATAGAATTTCCTTTTATCAATGGATGGATCTGGTGTGAATTTTCATAATTTTTCTATAGATCCAGTAAAGGTAAAAATTGGTGAGTGCTATTCTTATGCTAGAATGATACTAGGAAAAATGTGAAATCTGTTACTTGACACTTTTAACTAAGGTTTCCTATTTATGCCTTTTTAAGCAATTATGCCTTGTCATTTTTGTGTAGGCTATTTTACTTATCTAAATGCCATGAAAAATTTATAGTAGTGTACTTAGAGTAGTACTAGGCTACTGTAATTTTCTTAGATTTTTACGAACACTAAAAATGTATGTTGCTGTTGTAGCCCGAGTTTAAAATGAAATAAAACAATCTTCTTTAATGCGAGTTAATTAATAATGTTCACTTTGGTGTATCTTTGAAGCATCTTAGTTTGCTGTGGTGATTTGGCATGTTAGTACAGTGGTTGTTGTAGTAGATAGTAGTACATGTTCTTGGATGATGTTAACTACCTTGTAGAAGAGCGTTGCTACGATTATGTCAAGTGAAGTTAAACATGCTCATCCACTTTTCATACATCATGATCATTTCATGTCATCTCTCCGATGCACCTACGCATTAGCACTTATACATCTGCATCATACAGGATCATAGGAGGAGTTGCTAGTAGCGGTTCAGGAAGAACAGACCGGGACCGATCCACAAGAAGTTCAGGCACAGGAGGGGCCAGAGGAAGAGGAGCAAGGAGAGGACTTGCCTGAGTGCGTGGATCACCAACCTAGTTCGTTCGAACGAGGCAAGCCCCGGAGCATTCTAAGTCTCTTACTTTATAAAAGCAATTCTTTCTATATAGATATGAGTTTATATATTATTGTATTAAGTTGTAGGAGTTGATTGAAACCGTTGATGCATTTATTACTATCCTTGCCTACCTTATTACCTTTTTACCCTGTTAGGTCTGGATCGAATAACTGCTTAGCCTTGCTTAGACCGGTAGCGATCGGTGATACTTGATCACCTACATTATAGGTGGTTACTGGAAGAATTTAGCTATGGAAAGATTGATATCCTGGAATTAACCATGTGTGATGAATAATTGGAGACCGGACGGAAAAGTTGGAGGCAACCAGACAGGGTTCTGGGGTGCTGTTAGTTTCCATCTATGTTGATTAAGGACCGATCATTGCTTGTCCCTCTTGTCATGTTGAACGCATGCCTCACATTTAGCTGGCCGGATAAAGTACCTTTCGACCGTGAAGCTAGTGGCACTATTCGGGCCGGGATCTACACGAGTGCGCGTATTGGTGCTGATGGGGGTATGACAGGGGCACGAAGAGTGAGCCCAAGGGTAGGTGTGTAACTGATTCCTGGCAGTCGGGCGGTCCTTGGGTACTGCGGCTCTAGATTATCCCGCGGCTACCTGAGAGGTGTTATTGGTGATCTGTAACTCACTTGATTGGTGAGTGTGGTTTGTGTGAGGAATAAATCACCAGCTGGTTAGAAATCGATTCGAATCGCCATCGCTCCTGGATAGTGAGCACTTGACTCGAGCTACGACATCGTAGTAATTATGATGGAACACTAATGGTTATTTGGAGGATATGAGTTATGCTAAAGCTAAATTGGTAACTGGATGTTATTGTTTAATCATGTGATTGCCATAGTACAGGTGCTTACCTAGATGGATAGGTTATTATAAAGATGATGCAAAGTATTTAAAATGGTTTGTTCATGATAACTTATGCTTTCGCAAAAAGAGTCAGCTAGCCCACTAAAGAAAGCCTTGCATAATCCTTGGTGTCGTTTTATTTTGGTTTAAGACAGGTAAGTCTAGCTGAGTACCTTCTCGTACTCAGGGCGTTGTTTCCATTGTTGTTGCAGATGGTCAAATGTACTACGGCTATTGCATTAACTGCCTGTATCCGGCGATGGGTGACAACTAGGACCAAGGGCAAATGGTCACTCCGTATTTCTCATCTGATGCTTTTGTTGGAGATGACTACCTACTTGCACTGTATCTGAATCAAGTGTGTGTGTGGCTTTAAAACTATTTGCTTCCGCTATTTTAGTTTGAACTTGGCATGTAATAACTTTATGTTCTAAACTCTGATGTATCTACTGTCGTTGTGAACTTTATGTAACGTATGACGGTACTCGCTAAACTTGTACGATCTTGGTTTGTATGTCGATTGGTTTGAAATCCTTCGTGGTTTCACGGACTACCGGGTTATACGGGCTTAAGTTTGCTAAATTATCTGTTTCGACGGAAGATTTTCTTACTTAATCTCGTATAATTGGTCGGTTCTGTTACAGAAGTCAACAAGTAAGATTGCTTTGAGTTGATCCCATGAATGTATGGATTTTGCTTTTAGCGAAGAGTACCATTGCTGGGCTGGCCCTTTAACTGCCATGACAAGAGATTTTGCTAATGTAGTTTTATCACCGCAACCAGAAATTACTACAGCTTCAAAACTCATCAGAAATTATCTTGGGTCAGATTGACCATCAAATGTTTGTATCATGTTGAATTTGTACCCTAAGGGCCATTGTGCTAGCTGCAAGTTTTTTACAAGGGAGAGCTTGTGTTAATTGATACGAATGACTTTTGGGAATTCTTCTCTTGAGAAACTTTGGTTGTTGAGTTTGGGTCTTCTAAATGTATGACTTCGTGACTTGCACTTTGAAGTTGTTCATTTAGTTCGTGAAGGGTGGCTTCGGCTTCTTCTATTCTTTGTTTGAGAGACTTTTCTCTTGCTTTTGTGCAACATTCTTTGAGTTCCTTTTGCTTTCTTAAAACTTGCTCTTCTAGTTCTTTGAGTCTTTGTTCTTCGGCTTCGCTTGCCTTTGTAGAGCTTGGGTCTTAGGGTGTATTTTTTTGAGACTTTGGTCTCCGACTGTTGGTGGGTCATCTTTGGTTACCCTAGCGGTGACTTTCTTGTTAGGCCTGCCCATTAGCTTCATGTGGTTGTGGGAGTCTTCGAGCACACACAAACGGTGGGCTCCAGATGTTGGGTTAAGAAATCACACAAGCATCAAAGTTTGAACACAAGTCAAAGTTGTATTCATTTCTTCTTCGCTTTGTTTTCTTTTTCCCGCAAGTAAACTTTGTTATAGAAATCATAATTTCAACTCCGAAGTTTCAGGGGTTGAGTTTTCTTGGCAAAGTTAAATCCCCAACATATGGTCTCATTTGGAGAGATTTCTATTTCAATGTTGATGAAGACATTTCATTATATGGAATTCGTTGTATTATTAATGTTGAATCAAATCATGGCATGACTTGATTGGCTTGTGATGATGAAGATAGCATGGAAAAGGCTTCGAAGGACAAAGCGTAGGTGAAGGGCAAGCGACGGCTTGGGCACCAAAGGACCATGGATATGGTGAAGAAGGGAGTACATGCATTTAGTCTATGATTGATCAAGCAAGAAAAGGTTATATGTGTGGAGGATCAAATCAATGTTGGATTATTTGATGAAAGTGAATTGGTGTATTTGGATGTATTCAGATATATGGAATTGGATCAAGTCACATGCTTAAGATGGCTATGCTCAAGCAAACAATCAAAATGAACATGTTGGCACTCTCTATTGATGAAGATTGAAAGATATGGCATGGGTTTGAAGAAGGTTAAGTCAAAAGGTTTAAATTCGTTCTCATTTAAATTTTAGTTGGTAGGCATGTCGTGCTATTAAGAGGGATGCAACATGATGATAGTTGATTGCCTATAAGTGCTCAAGCCAACCTATGTGAGGGTTGAGAGGAGAGCGCCATGGGGTCTAACTTGAATGTGCTGGGGGTAGTCGTACTGGACATATCTGGTGTGCATGAACTCTAGTGCCTAGAAACTTTGGAATTTCTGAGGTTTTGGCTTTGGATTTTTCGGGAGAGGGTGCTCTATTGTTTTGACCCTCCGAGCCAGAATTTCTGAGTAGGGTGTTGTTGATGATAGGTAACAACCATTATAAACCATCAATATAACATGTATAAGGGCATAAATATAATCACCAATGAAGGTTAGGGATTTAAACTAACAAATTCCATGAGTTTTGGTGAATCTATATTTTTTGCAGGGTTTATCCAGAAAACCGTCAAGGTGGACCTATATGTTAGATTTAACTGTGCTTATCCACAGCGAAATGGACACCAGAAGACACTAAAAGACTCGGGAGGACTTCACACCGAAGCGAAGGGTGAGACGCCGCCAGGTGGGGCCGGTCGGCCCCACCTATAAGCCACCCAGCCCCTAGGGCCCACCTGTAAGCCCCTCGTTGTTATGTCGGTTCTCCAATGCCTCCTTGGTTGCATCTACGCCGTCCTTTAAGTCAGTTTGATCCAAGGGCTCATGTTGGATGCTCCGAGCTATATATACCAGCCCCTGCCCCTTGATACGCATAAGTCATTTGAGAAGACAGAAACCCTAATCATCCTCAGAGCTCCACCATTTTCTAGGGCATAGCTAGTTAGACTATGTCTAGAGGGAGGCAAGCAAGCTTCGCTTGTATTCCCGATCTTGTCAAGAGCGTGGTTTGGTACAATCTTTGTACCCCTCTCTCTTTTGTATCTCCATTACTTTTATATGTTAGTTACAATTGTTATGATAATATCAATATTCATCTTATTCATATTCTTTGTTATAATGTTCATGGTCTACTTTGATTATATGCTTAGTATAGTTGGATTATCGTTATGTTCATGCATAAGTTCGTACAGCGCTTACTCTAAGGATCCATGGGTGGGTGGTCGACATTGTATAAGCATGGTGCTCATACCTTGTTTACCTGCGGATACACCCTATATTCTGGGTCATGTGGTAGATCATGGATGTGACACTCCTGTTGAGTCCTTTGTAGTCCACTCCCTGAATATAGGCGCACGTAGGGTTCGGTTACGAAGGAAGAGCAAGCTATGTTCTTAATCTTCCTCAGTAATATCCCTTATGTGTAGATATGACGATGATCTTAGCAATGATTACTAGGTATAATTGCACTAATCAATGTATGCTTTGACTTGTAATTAAGAATGCCTTAGGAATTCTTTCTCTAATATTCTACCTGACCATGCTAATGCCATAGAGAGTACTCTGAGTGATTTGTTATTATCATTGATCAACACTTATCATACAATATTGGTTTTGGTTTACTTCTCCTTCAATAGTATAAGTTATCAATACATGTTTATGCTAGACCTTCCATGTGGTAAAAATATAAATAACGATACCTAGAATACTCTCGGGTAAAATGCAACAATGGTATATTATCTGTGCGCTTGTAGATCCTTTTCATTCATATATTTATTTATTCTTCCTAGTTACATAATTAATAAAGAACTGTTTACTATTATTCTAGTAGTAATGCTATGTAGTAGCAACAAGTATCTATGATATCATCACTAGGGATGACAACCTAGTAAAATTAGGAGATATAGGTTTATAATAGGTGGCTATTTAAAAATAAGTGACACGTTAATAAATACCAACAAGCATTTATGGCACTGTTGCTAGGGACTAGATTTAAAACTCTGTTCTTAGTAGCGACGCTAAGAAATGTCAACAAGCATTTTTGGCGCTATTGCCGAGTAAGGTAGCTAGGCAAAGGAAGTATTGATAAACTTATACTTATTGATGTGATCGAAGATAACCATTGACCTCTACTCAAATAGGCTTACCCTTGTTTTGTCTACTTGTGTATCTTATGCAGGGTAATATATGACCGGTTTTGACCTTTCGACAAACTACGTTAAAGATCCAGAAGCATTATTCAGAAAGACTAGAGCTAAACTCAAGAAAGTTCTAGCTTTAAAGTCGGAAGACAACCATATAAGGCGAAGCTTAACACCAGAATTTGAAGCTATGGCTAATAGGACTCTCCATGATTTCTCTGCTCCAACTATGGCCAAGCAATGGTTCTACGCCAACAAGAATAGAAATACTACATGGGATAACTGCTTCACTGCCTTTCTAGCAAAGTTTTTTCCACATGCAAGACCGATGCTCTGCGTGGGAGAATTTCAAGCTTTGAGCAACAACATGATGAATCTATCCCTGAGGTATGGGAATGCTTTCAAGATTACATTGCGGAATGTCCTCATCATGGGATGGAGAATTGGCTACTCATGTAGACTTTCTACCATGGGTTGACCAACAGTAGCCATGAGACTATGGATGCTGCTGCTAGAGGTGCATTTCTGTCACTCACCATACCAGCTGCAACAGCTCTTGTGGAGAAGATGGCCTCCAATCAAGGTTGGAATGAAGAACGTGTTCAAACCAGCAATAGGGGTGGAGGTATGCATCAACTCAAGGAGGTAGACATGCTATCTACCATGATGGACCTGTTGATGAGGAAGCTTGAAGATTGAGCCAATAAGAAGCAAGAAGTCATGCATATTCATGATTCTCGCATGACATGTGAAGTGTGTGAAAACATTGGGCATTCAGGAAACAGCTATCCTAAAACCCAAGAGGATGTGAACTTTGTCAACAATAACTATTACTTTTGTTCTCAGCAGAATCAAGGATGGAATCAGCAATAAAGGCCGAACTACCAAGGTAACTATCATGGTAATAATTTTAATAATTTCAATCAACCACCCTTGAGAGAATTAATTGCTGGCCAATCCAAACTTATGGAAGGATTATCTAGAAAGGTAGCTACCAATGATAAAATTCTAGAGAAAATAAATAATAGAATGGATAACTTTGTTTTTGCCATTAAAAATCAGCATAGCTTTAATAAAATGATAGAATCACAAATAGCTTAGCTGGCTGTTGCTATTCCTCCATCCAACAAAGGTAAGATTCCAGGGCAACTGGAAGATCTAGAAACTATAAATCTTGTCGATATTCACAATGTAGCATATTACTATATACAACCATCGACGGGAAGGTGGATAGACTATACCTTGCTAGAAAAGAAGAGCGATCCAGGGAGACCTATCATCCCCATCGCCATTGGACCTCACATTTTTTAAGAACTTGTCTGTGACTTCAGAGCAAGTGTCAACACCATGTCCAAGGTAATTTATGATCAAATTAATGGAGATACTTTGTTGTACATAAATCTAAGTTTGTAGCTTGCAGATCAGTCACTCTGTTACCCTGAGGGAGTTCTTGAAGACACTATTATTCGATTGGGAAAATCATATGTTCCCGTAGACTTTGTGGTTTTGGAAACAGTTGGAGATGTAAGGGTACCCATTATTTTGGGTCGACCTTTCCTAAGCACCACAAAAGCCATCATCTACGCCGACAGTGCCAAGATCTGTTTCACAATCAAGGATAGGAAGGAAAAGTTTTCTTTCAAGAATCACATCTTGCAATCTCCTGGACATCCATAGAAACCTTACTTGCTCGAAGAGACAATGGTGACCAAGAAGAAGAATAACAGGAGAAGGAGAAAGAACAAAGCCAGGCAGCCACAAGAAGAATCAGTCAACATGATCAACACACTCCGATCAGAGTACGACCACCTCCTCGCTTCACCATTCCTTGCTAAGAAGGATGATCCTGGCGTACTGTCGACAAAATCTGGTCGGTAGTCTACCAAGGAGTATGCCCATGGTAGTAGATGAATCGGTGGAGGTGCACGTGAGGAAACCAGATGGTGATACAGAACGCAAGAGACAACGATTATATAGGTTCGGGCCATCAGCTTGAATTAATACCCTACATTCTATGTTTTTGTGGATTGTATTGCGTGTGCTCAGATGAAAATGAGGGGGTCCCTACCCGCCTTATATAGCTTAGGGGTAGGGTTATAGATTAGTTATTTCTATTCTGATCGGTTTACAAGATATGAACTTATAGATCGTACAATATCTATCATATCCGAGCAAATTTCATAGATCATCGAGGATCTTCACGTTGCCTTGTGAAGCACGTCATCCTATGGCATACTTTGCGTGGCATTGTCTTGTGAGTTGGGCCTCAACCAGTGGCATGACCCATGCATAGTCTTGTGGGCTGGGCCTCCTCTAGCAACTCGGCCCACGTGGAGCCTTGCGGGTACCGGGGGTCATACCCCCACAGCTAGTCCTTGAGCACCTTGCATCCACTAAGCAACACTATCTTGCGTCCATCCGAGCTGTCCAACTTGCAGCAACTCATCAGGATCCATCTTCCAACCAATTCAAATAGGGGCTGAGCTATTAAAGCAAGCATCTAAGCAGTTTGAACGAGCGTCCAAGCTATCGAAGTGGGTGTCCGAGCAGCTGATACAGGCATCTGACCAGTTTAACTAGGTGTCAAGCTCGAACTCACTCGAAGTTGTGGTTTGCCATAAGGATGTAAGGAGCTCAAGTACAAATTTTGAAGTCTTGGTCGGTGAGGTGTACACACTTAAGTGCCAATTGCGATGGTCCTAGTGACGTGGTCATCAGGGCAGAGTATAGGCGAACACTTGATGAAGTCAAAACACCATGAAGAAGAAAAAGTACGTGTACCGCAAGGTGCATTGTACACAATGTAGTCCCTGAGCCTGCTGGAAGATGATGAAGGAATCATGTAGCAGTGTCAAAGAAAAATATGTAGTCCCCATCATTGCCGAAAGATCGAGTAATCAGGGAACCAATACATTCACCGTAAGGTGAAGTGTACACACTTTGTCCTCGAGCCTACTGGACGATGATGAAGAAATCTTGTAGTAGGGTCAAGGAACAATATCTTGGCATAGATGCATAATGAATTTTGTTGACCCGGCGCTGAGTCTGGAGATTCATTTCATCATTCCGCATACAACGTGATTTAACGCCGCGGCCCACCTTGCTCATTTAGTGGCCCAACAGCGTGCGACGGTTTTGGGATGGAATGCGGTGGGTCAGGCACTGTTTCCCAAAATCCCTAGAAGGCAAAGGGTTGGGGGTTGAACCATTATAAAGTGCCACAGCCCCGGTGCACATTCTCCACCTTGCTCTCACCTCTTCGTCTTCTTCCTTGCGCCCGCACCACATCACCCGACAACTGCTCTGCCATCTTAGCAATCGTGAGCTCGTAATCTCCCACCATTCCTCAAATTGGTGAGATGGCACCCAAGAGAAGCCACAACAGCTCGAGAAAGGCATCATGCAAGCTCAATTGTGCCAAGGAATGGGTGAGCTCCATTAGCAACAAGGCAATGCTCAACTAGTTGGTGGTGGATAGGGTGCTACCAGATAGGTTGATGGCAGGATGGTGTCCTGCTCATGGTGAGAGCTTTCCTACCCCCCACGGCCATGAATTGGTCGTGTTTGAAGATTATTTCTATCATGGATTTGGCATTCCGATCCACCATTCCTCTGCAAATTTATTGAGTATTACACCATTAGTCTTTGCAATATAGGCCCAAACTCCATCCTTCATGTTTTCGTCTTCATCCATTTCTACGAAGCCTATCTTGGCATTCTCCCACATTTTGATCTCTTCTGCCACTTTTTCTGTTTGAAATCTCTTGGGGGATCTGGATCTAGGGTTGTGGGTAGCATGTACATGTAGCTATAGGATGGGATGGTTGGGCAGTATATCACTACCCCGTTGAACACAAACATGAAGTATTGGGCACATCGATGGTTCTACATGCCACAAGGGGAACATTATGTGGCGTGCGACATTGATCAGATTCCCGTGAGTAACGCCAGGTGGTCAGAGAGACCTAGTGCCAGTGGAATGGAACAGGTGAGGGAGTTCCTAGAATTGATTGACCGAAGGAGTGTAGATCGGGTCATAGTGGCGACAAACTTTACTTTTCGGCGATGCCAGCCTAGCAAGGAGAGGGCACACCTTGCATATGAATTCTGGGGGATATTATCGGGGTCCAAGAGGTGCCCGAGCTAACTGGACGAGAAGAAGTCAAGTGGTAGATTAGGGTGCTGTTCAACCTCACGGGGCGCCACAAGGTTGATGACCAGCAGAGGGCCTTCAGTGTTGGGAACCTCCCACCAGAGGTAAGAGTCTTTGTATTAGTTTGGCCTAATTCCTTTTTGTTGCGATGTACTCATTCATGCTCTTGAAGATTTGTGGGTAGGACCGAGCAGCATACTTCTTAGCCATGCCATCGACGGACTGGCCGAGGGGTGTTGATGCCTGACCGAGCAGTCCCCAATGTCGAGCCAGCTCAAAGGCTAGTGGGGACAGCTCAAATGACAACGATGACAAAGACAGAGGTGAGTGGACATCAGATGTCCATGAGAAACTTTAGGGGAAGTGGCCTGCTAGCGAGGAGCCATCCCTGAAGAGAAGGAAGATGGCAGGATCGTTTCATTGAGAAGAGCGGTCGGTGAACATCGGCACTCCCGCTCACCCCCGAAGATGGCAGATGGTGGTTTCAAGCTCATCGGATGATGATCGGTTGGCATTACCACCATCTCCAAGGGACGCGACGCCACCACCGCCATGCCAGCTAGAGCAGAGACCCACAAGATGCGATGGATGCGGAAGCCACGGGCATGGCGTTGTTAGCGACAACAACTCATGTGGCACCAACATCGATAGCCCAGGCAGCTGCTGAAGCCCCTGAGATCATAGTTACGCCCCTATGGTAACAGCGTAGGCGGCCACCGTAGTCCCCGAGACCGCTCGGATGACTCTAACGGTGGCGGTGGAGACGCCGAGCGGTTCGGGTGGTGGGCCGATGGGTAGCAGGCGGGGGCTCCGGTTCCAAGCTGCACAATGGGAGTCATAGTTGTAAGGACCTTGTTTACTTGTTATGTTGCTTTAGTACGGTAGTTTGCTTCTTTAACGTATTGTTGCTTGTTGAAGCATGGAGTCAATAGAGGAACTGCAGCCATCGGCTGCTAGAGACGAAGGCACAAGTGGGAGCCAGTGGCTTCCCCCACTGACCCAGCATAGACAAGAGCAGATCTAGTTGCCCCTGCCTTGGAACAATCAACAGCTGTAGGGCCGACTGGCCCTACTACGGGAGAGCCCTTCATAGCTGGACCAGCGTCGCCTGGTGGTGGGTTGCACGATGAGGGCGATCCTAGTGTGGAGGAGATGTGGGGTACGGCGGTGATGTCAAGTGGCCTTACTGAAGCAAGTATGGAGCACGTAGGTGATGGACCGAGCAGTGCAGCATGAGGCCCACCTATTGTTGCTAAACAAGTGGCGGCGACGGTGGAGGCAGCGCTTGGACACCCTGTCCGAGCACGGCAGCAGCCGAGGAGGGCGCCTTTGCTGGTGGCCGCCGTTGAGGTTGAAGAGATAGTGCAGGAGCCCACCCCGCGTCCCCAACTTCTCCACACAGTCATTCAGCGCGGTGAAGAGTTTGAGGTGCTGGAGGAAGTGGAGGCGAGCGCGAAAACAAAGAAGTTGAGGGCCGATCTGATGTCAATGATTGGTCGTATTGAGGTAAGCTTGAAGAGATCTTTTTTGTCCCTTGAAGAATGCAGTCTGTTAATCCACTTGTCCTCTGCAAAATGTGATGAAGGTGTCCGAGAAGTGTCGGCGGCAGCTGGAGGAGATGACTCTAGGACCAGAGGAGAATAAGAGTCTAAAAGCATCGGTGAATGACCTCCAGGCGCGCCTGCTTCGAGAGCACCACCATAGGGAGGATTTGGACGTGAAGGTTCTAGAGTTGGAGAAGGAGCGTTAGCAAATGGAGGCGGAGGGCTAGTCGATGGTCGAACAACTTAGCCGTAGCATTGATCGGCAGAAAGGTATGTCTCATAACTTTGCTTTGCTAGTAGTCAGCGTTGTGAAATGTCTGCCAATTATATGCAGCACTAGAAACAGAGCTCAGCCTTTCCTAGGAAGCCTTTAGCCAGCTTCTAGAGGTGAAGGAGAAAATAGAGGAGAAAGCCGAGAAAGCCATTGAGGATCTTCAACATGAGTATTTTTCGTGCTATTTTGACTTGTGTGGTGTTAGGCGCTGTAATGTTGGCAGAGTATCAACACCAGTCCTAGGCACAGTTCTAGGTGCTCGTGGAACAAGTGAAGGCACATGATGATAAGCTGGAGATGATGATTGTAGGAATCCAGCCCGTGCTAGATTACGTCGGTCCTGAGCAACCCGAGGGGGGATGTCTACCCGATGACAGGCCGTACCGATCGGTCGTGGATCGTTGTCGAATAGCGTGGACAGACTTCAAGGAGTTTGTGCATAGCGCGGCCCATGGGGCTATCGTCCATGTGCTCATGCAGCTGAGGTCACACTACCTATCGGTGGATCTCCAACGGGTGGTGGCCAAATACGCGCAGGGCACGAATGTGGAAAAGATTGCCAGGCTGGAAGATGATGCGGAGGAGCCAGCAAAGAGGTTGGCCAAAGATGTCGAGCTGTTTGTTGTGGGGGAGAGAAGTGCTCCATAGATTAGGGAAAACTTGTGTTGGGTAGTTGGCAATTTTTGTTGAACACTTGTAGCTATGTCATGTTTATGTTTATATTTGATATAAACCATCTGATCAGTGGTGTGTAGCTGAGTCCCCAGCCCTAGCTAGCCTATTAACCATAACACGAGGCGCTGGGGCCGTGTGCATGTGGGAAGAATAGGGCATCACTAAGGAACCACTGTCGTCCACCCATGACGCAGAGGGCAGACGCTCATGCATGTGTAGGTAGAAGTCAGAGACAGGGTCATTTCTAGAGGCGTTCGAGCATCAACATGTTTGATCACGTATTTGCGTTAGGCATAGTTGGCGTGTCATCTTTGAGATGTTGTATGCAGAATCAGAATCACTTAGCATAAAAGTGTGGAGAAAATAATATGAAGAAACATCAGTGTAAGAAACTTTATTGAATACTTAAATATGAAAGGTACATATCTTTGAAGTGGACGCTTCAGGGGTAGAAACGTCTAAGCATGTCGATGTGCCAAGAGTTTGGGATGTCTCTTTCATCCATATCACACAGTCTGTAAGACCCTGGTCGGTTGACTACCTTGATGATGAAGGGGCCCTCCCAAGGTGAGGAGAGCTTGTGCATCCCATCTGTCTTATGTTTTCAGTGGAGCACTAAGTCTCCGACCACAAAGAATCGATCGTTGATATTATGGTTGTAGTATCTTCGTAAGCCATTGAGGTATTTTGCCATCAAAACATAGGTGACCAGACGTACCTCTTCTAAGCTATCCACTTCAACAAGCCGAGCTTGGTCAGAGTTCTCCATGTTGTAATTCTACACCCTGGGTGCTCGGAAGGCGACGTTAGCTAGCAATACAACCTCAGAGCCAAAAACCATGAAGTATGGGGAGACACCGATGTTATGACTAGGCTAGGTCCTTAGTCCCTAGACTATAGCTGGTAGTTCCTTGAGCCACTTGCCCAGGTGTTTCTGTTCCTTCTCGTAGAGCCGTTTGTTCAATGCGTCTAGGATCATACCGTTGGCGCGCTCAACTTGGTCGTTGGCCCTTAGGTGTGCCACAGAGACATACTTGACTGAGATGCATCTTTTTTCATAGAAATCCTAGAAGTCGCTACCAGTGAACGTGGGCCCCAGGTCGGTGATGATGCTATTCGGCAGGCCAAACCGGTGGATTATGTAGTTGAGTAGCTGAAAGCTCTAGTTTGGTTTTGGTGAATTGATGAAACCCTAAGTGCTAACCTAGTTTATCAAGTGATCATGAGATAGGTAGCACACTCCAAGTGGTGAAGCAAATGAAGATCATAGCATGATGATGATGATGGCATGGTGATGATCAAGTGCTTCAACTTGGAAACAAGAAAGAGAAAAACAAAAAGCTCAAGGCAAAGGTATAGTTTGTAGG
Organism: Miscanthus lutarioriparius; assembly: GCA_904845875.1. NCBI lineage: Eukaryota > Viridiplantae > Streptophyta > Magnoliopsida > Poales > Poaceae > Miscanthus > Miscanthus lutarioriparius. The sequence goes on from CAJGYO010000008.1 coordinate 28,633,388, forward strand.
AGCTATTTTGTTTTGGTGATCAAGACACTTAGAGAGTGTGATCACATTTAGGATTGATAGTCGTACTATTAAGAGGGGTGAAACTCGTATCGAAATGCGGTTATCAAAGTGCCACTAGATGCTCTAACTGATTGCATATGCATTTAGAATCTAGTGAAATGCTAACACCCTTGAAAATGTTTGAGAAAATATGCTAACACATGTGCACAAGGTGATACACTTGGTGGTTGGCACATTTGAACAAGGGTGAAGAAGTTAGAGGTGAAATGGAGTTGGTCGCAATGATGCTAGTGTCGGCCTTCTGACCGGACGCTGGGTCACTCAGCGACCGGACGCTGAAAGGTTGTGTCCGGTCGAGCTGTCAGACGACACAGTGATTAGGGTTAAGCACCGGACGTTGGGCTGTGTCCGATCAAGCGTGTCCGAACGTGTCCGGTCGGCAAAAATAGGATTTGGACCCTTACTGGAAATGACCAGACGCTGAGGGTTCAGCGTCCGGTCAGCTCTATCGGAGCGTCCGGTCAACTTTTCAACAGTTGAGATCTAATGTTCACAGTTGAACGCAGGTGACACGTGGCATGAATCACGTGACCGGATGCTGAGGGCCAGCGTCCGGTCGATCGGACTGGAGTGTCCGGTCACCCCACGTTGTGCCTAGTGAAGGGGTACAACGGCTCTATTTCGTGGGGGCTTCTATTTAAGCCCCATGGCCGGCTCAAGCTCTTCCTCTTGGCGATTTGCATTGACATAGCAACCTTGTGAGCTTAGCCAAAGCCCTCCCACTCATCTCCATCATTGATTCATCATCATAGTGAGATTGGGAGTGATCCAAGTGCATTGCTTGAGTGTTTGGATCTAGAGGCACTTGGTGTTCGTGTTTCGCTGTGAGATTCACTTATTACTCTTGGTGGTTGCCGCCACCTAGACGGCTTGGAGCAGCGAGGATCGTTGAGCAGAGGGTGGTGATTGTCTCCGGCTCCGATCGTGGTGATTGTGAGGGGTTCTTGACCTTTCCCCGGCGGAGCGCCAAAAGGTACTCTAGTGGATTGCTCGTGGCTTGTGTGATCCTCATCTTGTGTTGGTTGTGCGGCACCATATTGAGGGTTTGGCGTGTGAAGCCAATTAGCGCGTGAACCTCCAACTGAGTGAATCGCCACAACGAGGACTAGCTTGACGGCAAGCAAGTGAACCTCGGTAAAAAATCATTGTGTTCATCATTGATTCTGAGGTGATTGGTCTTCATTGTTATCCACACTTGTGATTGATTGGTTCATATATCTACACGGCGGTATAACCTTCTTGCCTACTCATTACATTACCGTAAACTAGTTGTCAAGCTCTTTAGTGTAACTAGTTGTGAGAGCTTGTTAGTTTGGTTAGTGTGGCAATTTAGTTAGCTTTTGAGAACACACTAACTTAGTGTAGTGATATAGCTATTGTGTGGATATACTTCATCTAAACTAGAATTGTGGTAGGTGGCTTGCATTTTGGTAGGCTAGCGCATAACTCGCTTAGCCTCATAATTGTCTAATCCTTTTGTTAAGTGTTGTTGTAGAAATTTTATTAGGCTATTCACCCCCCCCCTCTAGCCATTAGGACCTTTCAGTAGCTCAGCTGCTTTCTTCGCTATAGCTTGGACCAGGGGTTTGTATTCGATCCACTTGGAGAATTTGTCAATGCAGACGTAGACCCAGCGGAAAACTCCTAGCATGGGTTTGAATGGTCCGATCATATCTAGTCCCCAGCATGCAAAGGGTCATGATGCAGGGATCGTTTGCAAGACCTGAGCTAGGACATGGATTTGTTTGGCGAAAAAATGGCAGTTCTCACATCAGCAAATGAATGCTTCAGCATCAGCTATGGCTGAGGGCCAATAGAAACCAGCTTGGAAAGCCATTCCAACTAGTGTCCTAGAGGCGACATGGTTGCCGTAGGTGCCTGTAACAGAACCGCCCAATTTATACAAGATCAAGTACGGTTGTCCCCGCTAACACGTTGACACGCGCATACTTTCACTCATATAAACCCGGTAGTCCACTGAGTGTCCCGAAAGACCTCGGTAAATCAACATTACAACCAAGATCGCGTGATTAAGCAAATACACATCACATACGCAGGGTTGCAGTGGAAAATAATATTACAAATGGATTCACAAATAATAGTACAAGTTTGGGTTTCAAAACCGATTAGTGAAAACAACATAGCTTTCAAAAGATTACATTAATATATGTTCCAAATACATTGCTACCATAAGTGACATCATCCGACAAAAGCATATAGATGAGAAGTAACTATAGAATCACCGAGCCCATCGATGGTTAGCCACCATCTTCAACAGGCCAAGAACTTCACCTGCAACATGGTGGGATAAACCCTGAGTACTCAAATGTACTCAGCCAGACTTACCCGTTGGAAACCAAAACAAATGACACCAAGGGTCATGCAAGGCTTATGAGGTGGGCTAGCTGGACATAGTTGCATAAAAGAGCTTATGAATATAGTGACCAATTTAAACTTCGCATCAAGTTTATCATCATTTACCTGTCCACTAGATTTGCACCTGTACTAGAACACTCACTTATTAGGAGCAATCAATATTAACCATAGCAGGTATAATAAGGCTGTCATCATCATATCATCATTCCTAAACCATTATGTTAATTAGTGTATCTACTTTGGAGATAAGCCCGTCAAGTTCTCACTAACCGGTGAGAGACGGCGACTCGAATCGAATTTCAACTCAGCTGAGGGGGTATTCCTAACTCTCACCCTGGCATACTTTGCAAGGGTAGCCATGGGTCACCTTTGGGACAACTCAGGAACCAAATTTGCGGGTTCGATCAGTGCTAGCACTCTCAGGGATTACCCTTCTACCAGGACTATCAGGACTTTTAAATCACCAGCCCTTGGACTCATGCCTATGGCTCCCTTCCGAGGCGTACTTTATACTTATCGACTCCCGGCCTGAGGTGAGCTACTCGGCTTCGTGGTCGGTCTCCAGACCCGGCCAACTAAGAGAGAGGCATGCGTTCCACATGAACAGGAAAGGCTCCAAGATTCAGTCCTTAAGCGACACAGGCGGAGTCACTACAAACCGGCAAGCCTCCACCCGGTCTTCATTTCAATTTAAGACAGGTTCTTTTCCACGATAGCAAATATAGCCAACCGTGCCATATGTATATTCCTATATCTCGCAGGTGACAGGAAATCACCTGACTTCTATCGCGTTTAAGCAGGGCTAAGCACTACACGAGCCTGAGCTATATTGGATTCAGGGTATCAATATCTGGACAAGGATTCGATAACCAATGCAGCAAGTGTTTGCATCCAACACCTAAACTTAATGCAACAATATATATATGTAACAATAATACTTTAACTGCATTTTGGAAATTAGGAGGCTTAATATGCTCCGGGGCTTGCCTGGGATCCGACACAAGTCAGTTCAGTTAGCTTGCACCGTCATGGTGACATCTCCGGTCCTAGCACTTGCTTAGTCCTTCCATCTTCGGGATATATCCACCAAACCAAATCTTCGGGTTTGGCTCCAACATCGCATCCTTCACGTGGTGCATCTAGCGTACCTAGATGAGATGCAATATACAAGTGCATAAATATGAAGAATAGTACCATGAGACGCATCACAAAATAGCAAGCAAGACAAGCTTAGTTTACACTAACACACTTAAGTACTTTGCGATGCTTAACTTAAACATCACACAATCTATCATGCTAAGATGGCAAAGAAGACGACCACACCAAGCATGACACAAGTTTCCCAAGATCTCAGGTGCTCTAACTCAGTCATCATTCAAGGCATAAGTCACACTTAACAATATACAAGCAAACACTATAATTGGAATCTGCCAATTTCGGGACATGCAAATAGCAGCTACAAGATTTTGCTATAACTGGAGTTACACAAATCCAAATGACTTGCAAGAATACATTTTGGAAAGCTTATGAAATTATCTACATTTCATCTATAACCATCACAGCATGATTCCCAAGTTAAGTAGGTTGAAATTATACCTTTACAGAAACTGGTTCATACAAAATAGAGAGCAACAAATCCTGTATTCTAACTTTAAACAGTTGTAACTCAAACACTACATGGCCAAATGATACCAAATTTTAACAAAAGCTAGATATATAAATTATCTACAACTTTTGTATAAACAAGTTTCACAACAAAGCACATTGTCATGAAGAACTTTGCTAAGTTCCCAGATCTGTCCATAAACCACATCAGCAAGAAAATAATTATTAACTTATGTTGCAAATTCATAATTGGGCAAAACCAACTTTACCAACATTTCACACATGACTAAAGAACACCAAAAAGCATGGTGCTCACCTCTAAATAAATTTTCATAAAGCATTTCTTAATTTATTTAGACATCAAGGTGTATTTATGAACATATACCAAAAATGCACAATAAATTCTACAAAAAATACAGTAGCTCACATATCCTCTCAATAGTCTACTGTACAAATTTCATACCATTTTCATAAGTATAGATGCCTCTATGAAAAAGACAATTTGCTATTCAAGAAATCATGTGAGAGCGAGATAAACCAATAACTCACTCATAATTCATCCAATACTCATGAAATTTTTACCACACATCAAATATCACATCAGTAGCATGCCACAAAAATTTCACTTCATTTGGAGCACTAGATATGTAGTTATGGAAAATAACAAATTCAACTAGCATTACAACCTTACTGCACAAATCTATTTTTACCGCAAAATATTAAAACTAAAACATGCCATATTATAGATTTAATGCATAGAGAATTTCACAAGGATTCCAAAAAGTTCTCATTTGCTATTTTACGAATTTCCTATGAATTACTATGAATTTCCAAATATTCAACAAATTTACTACAAATAGGTCCTTATCGGCACTATTCATTTGAGTCACAGACTTCGCAGTTAGACCCCTCCCTTTCATCAAATTCTGGCGCGAGGTCCCTGGTCGCAGTTGAGAACAGAGGAGGCCGGGGAATCGGCCGGTGGCGGCCGGAGAAGGGCCAGCGGCGGCGATGGAGTGGCAGGGAGGACCAGGGGTCCCGCGCGCACATGCTAGGCTGCTCAATTAGGCTGGAGGCGGGCCGGGTTGACCTGGCCGTGCGCACAGGCGTCCACGGCGGCCACGGCACCGGTGGCCACGCGCTATGGTGGCGAAGGAAGGCCGAGGAGGGGCGCACGAGGCCAAGGAGATGACGACGGAGCCGATGGCGGTGGATGCAGGGCTGCCAGGCGCTCGGAGGTGAAAGAACGACGGCGTCCTAGCTCGAGCTCGCGGCGGCGTCCATGGCGGCCGTGTCCCGGAGCTCGCGCGCAGCACCAGAGAGCGAGGGAGGGAGAGTGGGGAGGCGAGTGAGTGCTGGGCAGCTCGGGCGCTCAGTTGAACGAGCAGGCGTGCGGCAGGGAGGCAGGGCACGCGGCAACAGCGGGGCGCGCGGCGTCCATGCACGGTGGCCACGTCGGCATTCTGACAAACAGGTGGCAGGCGCCAGAGTGGGGAAGGTGGGACGCCGTTTTGGGCCGGCTCGGGTCCGAATTGGTCCATGGGTCTAAAATAAAGTTTGGTCTACACCTGATGCTCTCCAACTTTGCTTAAGGGTTCAGGGTCATTAGGGTTATGGTTTAGCAGATAACATGCTCCTAACTTTGGTTTGTCAGCGTGACGACGGTGATTAGGAAAAACTCAGAATTAACCATCAACACGAAGCCAAACGAGTTCCAACTTTTTGCATGCTCTTCTCCATAATATAACCTTCCACTTTTATTTTTGGACCAACTCAAGTTGCTTAACGAATTTCGGAGAACGCGGAATGCCAATGGCGACGACGATGAATTCCAGACTTAGAAAAATTCTAAGTCTAAAAATAGCCGCTGATTCAATTTTCGAGCCTCTGTTTGACTTACTTCCAAGTTGATCTGGCTCTTGTTCCAAAAACAAAGTTTGTTCTACTCTACTCAATCTTCAACTTTTATTTAAGGTGCAACTCCATGCAAGCACTGTAAGTTGGTGGTCAACATAGGTCAAAGTATCATCACTGTAAAGCTTAAATTAGAGTTATTGACCGATTGATGTATTTTCTTGATCTCTGCTCAACACGAACCCTTCATGACTTTTGTTGTGGAGTTCAATTAGAGTCATTTTGGCAAGGTTGCAAGGTTTGGTTGATGACCTACATTTCCATTCACTTAATAGTGCAATTCAAGCACTTAGTAAAGTCATTCCAATAAGGATATAACTTATCATTTCATGTGATTTTTTGATTCCAAACTTCATGAAACTTTTTCAGTGATCAATATAGATGGATATTGATGTGAGACATATGAAGATATTCCAATAACACCAACCAAGCATATAACCTGAAAAGGGCCTATATGTAAAGCAAGGGTGTAATATCCGAGTTTAGGTTGGGGCTCATTTCCAAAGGTTTGACCTTGACATCCTCATCGTCACTCAATCTGTCATGTTTGAGCTCAAACCCATAGCTTAACTGGTGACAAACACCAGGGGTGTTACAGCGCCTGCATGGATCTCCTTGAGTATCTTCTCGCCTTCTTCCATGGAGACGCACTTCTAGAGTAGCTCCCCTTTTGCATTTTTGCGGTACAACTTCCATTCAACTAGGACATAATGCTTACTACGGCATGTAAGGTTTTCTCTCTCTATGTTATTAGTTAGGACATCTACAATGGTTAGATACCTGATGAAAGGTTATCTCCAATCACTGCTAGGACCAAGGACCGTTGTGACTATCTACTCGGCAGGTGGTTTTTCTTCAACGGCTTCTTGTTCCTGCTTGATGGAAGGAGCCACAAGGGCCAAGAAGAACACTCCAGCTAGAACATCAGCACGGGTTGATCCTATCTTTGATAGCTCATCAGCTGCTTGATTATTGGCCCAGACCATGTGGTGGTATTCGATGCCATAGAACTTATCTTCTAACTTTCTTATCGTGGCACGGTAACCATCCATCTTCTCATTGGTGCAATTCTAGTCTTTGTTGAGCTGATTGATCATGAGTGCGGAGTCGCCGTACACCTAGAGGCATTTAACACCGAGCTCAATAGCTATACGAAGACCGTGAAGTGCCGCTTCGTATTCAGCGGTATTGTTGGATGCTGGGAAGTGTAGGCGGAGGACATAGCGAAGCTTATCCTTAGATGGTGAGATGAAATATATGCCTACCCCAACACTATTGAGGTTGAAAGACCCATCAAAGTACATGGTTTAGTGCTTGGGGTGGTCGACCGGGACAGGAGTCTGCATATCCGTCCACTCGGCGATGAAATCGGTGAGTGCTTGTGACTTGATTGTGTGGCAGAGCCTAAAATCGATGGTATAGGTGCCAAGCTAGACCGCCCATTTGATGATGCAGCCGCTGGCTTCCTTATTGCGAAGAATGTCACTGAGCGGGTACTCTATGACTACCGCAATGTGGTAGGCATCGAAGTAGTGGTAGAGCTTCTGGGATGTGATAAGGATCGCGTACAGTAGCTTCTGGACTTGCGGGTAGCGAGTCTTAGACTCGTTTAAGACCTCGGTGATGAAGTAGACTGGGCGCTGGACTTTGTATGCGTGGCCAGCCTCTTCTCGCTCAACGATGATGGTGGTGCTGACTAACCGGTTGGTCGCTGTGATGTAGATTAGCTTGAAGAAGGGGAGTCCCTTTTCGCCCAGGCAGGATATAAAATGACTTAAAGCCGCCATGCACCCTGTTAGCTTATGGACTTCTTTGACATAGGTCGGTGGCTTCATGTTGGTCACTGCCGCTATCTTCTCTAGGTTGGCTTCGATGCCACGGTGACTGATGATGTTGCCTAGCAGTATACTGAACAAAACTCCAAAATACACTTGGTGGGATTTAGCTTCCATTGGTACACGTTCAATGCTTTAAAAACTTCGGTGAGGTCGGCGATGGGAGTGTCAGCAGTCCTGAACTTAACTACCACATCATCGACGTAGGCCTCAACATTCTTCCCAATTTGGTCCTTAAGACAGCAATGGATGGCTCTTTGATAAGTCGTGCCCATGTTTTTGAGTCCGAAGGATATGGTCATGTAGCAGTAGGCGACGAAGGGCGTGATGAATGATGTCTTGATCTAGTCTCCTTCCTTTAGCACGATCTAGTGATAACCAGAGTAGTAATCTAGAAAGCATAGGAGCTCACAACCAGCTATAGAATCTATGACCTCGTCGATGCAAGGTAAGCCAAAGGGGTCTTTAGGGCAGTGTTTATTGGGATCGGTGTAATCAACGCACATTCTTCATTCTTTATTCTTTTTTCTCTCAAGAACTGGGTTGGCAAGCTATAGTAGAACCGACCAATTTATAAGAGCACAAGTACAATGACAGCCCACAAGCGGTCGCACTATCATACTTGAGCCCATATAAACCCGGTAATCCGTTGAGTACCACAAAGGGTCTCGATTAACCATCAACATACAACCAAGATCGTACATGATTCAACATATATATCACACATTACATAAAGTTCACAAATACAGTTCATCCATCAGAGTATGACTTTAGGTTATTACAAACCGAGTTCAGTAAAATAGTAGCGGAAGCAAATTAAAATTTTGAAACTAACATCTACAACATTATTTAACCATAGTGCTAGCCCCTGATCATACTTCCACAAAAGCATATAAGAAGGATTAATAAGAGATGCCTGCCTAGGGCTCACTCCTCGTCCACGGCTGGATAGAAGCAGTTCTTGCAATAGCCATGATAAACTGTACCATCTGCAACAATGGGAATAAAACCCTGAGTACGAGATGGTACTTAGCTAGACTTACCCATCATAAACCAAAAATAAAATGACTCTAAGGATTATACAAAGATTTATAAGTGGAGCTAGCTTGACAACATTTTGCATAAAAAGCTTACCAATTCGAGTATATAGTTATAATTCGGTCATCAAGTTAATTATAGCTATTCATCTCTAGATTAGCAACTAGCCTACTCCAAACATGTGGTATATCATTTAGTAGCATACAGTAGTAACCATAGCCGGTATAATAATTCCCGGTTCATAATAACCATCATTCCATAATACAGTTACTATGATATTGGGGCTAGCCAAGTTTCTCACTGTCCGGGAGAGACGGCGATTTGAATTGATTTCAACCAGCTAGGAATTTATTCCTAACACAAACCCAGGTAGACCAGATCAACGGTCACCTTAGGTCACCTTTGGTACAACTCAAGTCCATATTTCATGGGTTCGCCTAGTGCCGCACAATCAGGGACAACCAGCTGCCAGAATGTTCAGGCTTGGCCTGCCCTTGGGCTCACGTCTGGCTCCCTATACATCCTTACTACCATCCAGAGTGCACACTCTAATAGAATGAGGCCTGGCCTGAGTTGAGCTACTCAGCTTCATGGTCGGAACGAGTTATCCGGCCAGCTAAGTGAGAGGCATGTGTTCAATCTTGTCAGAAGTGCCAACAACGGTACGGTCCTTAACCGACATAGATGGGATCACATGAGTCAACCTACACATAGACTCTGCCCAGCCTCCATTTACATTACCCCCATGGTTCTTTTCCTTGATAGCAAATATAGCCAACCATGCTTGGGTATCCACCTATATCTCGCAGGCGACAGGAAATCACCCGACTTCTACCGATCTAAGCATGGCTAAGCATATATTCGATCCTGGACCTACACAGAGTTAAAGGTATATGTCTCTAGACAAGGTAGATCTATGTATCAAGTGTTTTCAATCAACTCTTATAACCTAATGCATCAAACATAAAGGACTCAAGTGATATTTTATAAAACATAGGAGACTTAGAATGCTCCGAGGCTTACCTTTAAGGAAAGAGGTTGGCTGATGATCTAGGCACTTAGGGTGGTCATCGAGAGGTTGCTCCTCTTTTCCTAGAGCTATGGCCTAAGGCATCTCCTACTGATCCTCCTTTTCTTCTTCGTTGAACTCCAAAAGAGTTATCCCTTCGGACGATCCTATATGCATGAGTATGAAATAAGATATCACAAATGCATATATAATAACATGTATAATATGATATAATGTGATGAATGCATCCACATAAGTGTTGTCAACAGTATTGCATTAAGATGATAACAAGTTACATTTTCTTTTACTGAGTAGGTGCATATCTCTTCTCTAGTAACTAAAACAAACACTTATGTGAATCATTCTCTAGACTATAAGATAGCAGCTATTTATTTTGACCATAACTAGAGTTATACATATAAAAATAATATGGTTGTGGACATTCTAGAAAGCTTATGAAATTACCTATAACTTTCTTTTAATCATCTCAAAGTGATTCAGCAATTATCTAGATCAAACAATTCAATCATTCAGATCTGTTCAGAGAACAAACATTTCTGACAACAGAATTCTATCAGCTATAATTCTTAAACCATAAGGCCTATGACTATAAAAATTTAACACAAGGTAGATAAGTAAGTTATCTATAACTTTGTTATTAACCATCTTTACAGAAAAGATAATTATCATCATGAAATCATTACCACAACAGAAACTATACATGCAGCCATCTAGTTGAATTATAAAGCAATAATTAACTAGTTGCATATAAGCAAATACTTCTAAGCCTAAATAATAACATCAACAGATCATATGCATCACAGGCACAACAGAAAACATCATGGTTAAACATAACTATTTTATTTATATTCACTTGTCAATTTCATTAGATAATAAGGTGATTTAAAGGATAAATATTTCCATTGCTTCATCAATTCTAAGAAAATTATAGTAGTCTTCAAAAGACCTTAATAGTCTATTGTACGAATTTCATGCTATTTGGATAAGTATAGCTACCTTTACAAAAAATTACAAGTTACATAGGCTTATTTTAGCAAAAACAGTTTAGCATAGTGACAAGTGCCAAGCAATGGATTTAATATTTTTATTACTTTCCTCCTAGCATAATAATATTGTGTAAAAATTTATATGATCATATGTTATATATTTTTACCCCAATTAATTTAATAAGAAACTAGCAATTAATTAGGATTAAATATGAAGACCATCTTTCTAGTATTCTTACCGTAGGTTTAATATTTTTCCTTGCTAGAGCATGTCAATACAAGACCAGCAAAACTAGAATCACAATTTTTTCACCTTTTTAGCTCAAGTTATGCATTTTACAAGATAGAAATTATTTTAAAAGCACTTATATTGCTCAATTTAATTCACCCAGAAAAATACCCTAACTAGTAGATTTCATATTTTTATCAAATATTACACTTTAAGATGAAAACAACAAAATTTGGTTCACCCCATTTGGACACTCCTAGCTCTAGATATGAATTTTTGAAGTTTGCATTCAAATATGTGAAAATAAATCCAGAAAACAATTCAAAAACCGACTGACAGCTAGGGCCCGCATGTCAGCGACATAAAACAGAGGCGCAGCTTGACCAGCGAGAACTCGCCGATGGTGAGGTCATTGACGACAAGGTCGGCACCAACATATTCCCCATCCTATTCCGCAACTATAGGTAATCTTGGTTCACTCGGAGGATCACCGGAGCTAGCTCTCCAGCGAGCATGGCGGCTCGGCGGCGGCACGCGGTGGTGCTTCGGCCTTCCCCAACGATGGCATGGCTAGGCAAGCGTGTCTACGGCATCTACGATCTCTAGCAAAGCTCTATGGTGCGGATCGAGTCATGGTGAAGCGGTGGTGAGCTCCGGCCACGTGCATGGCGACACGACGGCGCATTGAGCACGGTGGTGGTGTCACCGTTCTAGAGAGATGGCGGCCAAAGGTAGGTATCCATCATTGGGGAAGGTGCAACACCTCTAGGCGACATGGTAATGGGTGCTAGAGTGGGCTAAGGGTGGCCGGTGAAGTCAGTGGCGGTGAGCACGTGCTTGCAGCCATGGCGGACGCGCACGGCGGCGGCGCGCGTTCCCGTGTGATGGGGGTGGTAGCGATTAAACAACGATGATGTGTGCATCTATGTCCTAAGGTGGTGATGGAACTAGGGAGAAAGAGGTAGGAGGAGCAGTGGAGACGGTTGGCAACAGTGAGCTCGGAGCTCGGCGGCGCTCCGTGGCCATGGCGGCAACGGCGACGCGTAATACGGCCTTACCCTTGCTCAAATGGTGGTGCTAGTGGGTCGGCAAGGTGGAGAAGGTGGTGGCAGAGCTATGTGCACAAGCAATTGCACAATAGCATAGTGGCGATGGTGAGTCAGCTCGGCGGAGCCACGGCGACGACGATGGTGCTGCAGTTCCGCTGCGTGAGCACAAGAGCGAGAGAGAGGAAGAGAGTGAGGGCGCGAGTGAGGGCAGGGACGCCCGGCCACTACACGGCCCATCTCCAGCATGTGTGCACCACGCGACAGCCACAGCTTATGGCCGGTCGGCCATGATGCTGCGCTGCCCGGCCGGTTTCAAGCCTGCCATCGACGACTAACAACGCAAGTTCGTGTACCTATAACTCCTAATCCGTGGTGATTTAGCAAAAACATCCTTAATAACAATTGTAGAGCTACGTGAGATCTCCAATTTTGCTTTAAGAACCATCATGTAATTCTCACTAGTTTACAAACTACATTACTCCAAAGCGAGGTACTTTGAAACTAAAAACGGTTTCAACACAAAAAATTTCTTTAGTCACAAAACAACATTTTGTTGATAATTGTGAGCTCTATTTGACCATGTTAGACACAGAATTAGCTTATAACACTTAAATAAACTTTGTTACCCATGACAAGAACTACAACTTTTATTTAGGTAACACAGCTATGTAAACACTCTAAGCTACTGTTCAACTTTGGTCAAACTAGTATCATGAAAATGGCATTTCAAATGAAACCAACACTTAGAAGCAAAATTGACCCATGTCATGAATACAAACATTGTTCCATTTACCATCCTAGATGTGTCTAAGGTGTTTTCATTACCTCACAACCATCTCATACATTGGTCATACATGATTGCAAGCATAGGCATATATATATAATCAACATTTCATGTGATAATGTATAAGAATGAGATGAAATTTCATATGCTCATGTTCATGAATGCTTGGATGATGCTTGTGCTCATGAAATGCAAAGCTTAACACTAGGGCATTACACAAGCCAGTCTGGATGATACACCTCTTTTATGAAACCGGCGACTAAGAGCCTGGTTATCTCTACCCTAATAGCCTCCTTTTTGTCTAGTGCGAATCATCGAAGCTTCTACTTGATGGGCTTGGTGGTCATCGAGAGGTTTAAGGAGTGCTTGATCAGCTCCTTTGGCACGTCGGGCATGTCCGTAGGTTTCCATGCAAACACATCGACATGCTCCTATAGGAAGCTAACGAGCGCGTCTTCCTATTTAGGATCGAGGTCGGCCCCGATTTGAGCAGCCTTGGACTGGTTGCCAGGGATGAGGACCACTTCCTTAAACTCCCTAGATTTGGTTGAAGCTCAGGCGGCCTCTAGGGTAGGGATCTCTAGGTCCTTCAGAGGGATCACCTGTGAAGTCGCGATGCAGTCTTGCATATGGATGGAGATGTCTCTTGCCTCGGCGAGCGCGAAGCTTTCCTTCTTGTAGTTGTAGGTGATGTCATGGTTGGTGCGCAGGGAGAGGACCCCCTGCTCTGCCAATATCTTCTACACTAGGTATGTATAGTGTGGCACAACCATGAACTTAGCAAGAGCTAGTCGGCCAAGGATGGTGTGTTACGCCATGTTAAAGTTAGCGATGAGGAAGTTGACGTAGTTGACATGAAAGTGCTTCGCAGTGTCGAACCAGACTGGCAGTATAATCTATCCCAAGGGGAGGGATGCCTTCCTAGGAATGATTTCCCAAAATGAAGAGTCCATGGGGGTGAGGTCTTCCTTCTTGAGGCCTAGCTTCTCCAGAGATCCGGCAAAAAGAATGTTGAGGGCGCTCCCTCGTCGATGAGGACCTTCTGGAAGCACACGTCCTTGATTATGGGATCTAGGATGAGTGGGAAATGCCCTGGGTCTAGGATGTTCGACCGTTGATCGGCCCTGGAGAAGGTGATTGGGTGCTCTGACCAGTCGAGATACTTTGGATCAGAGATGGGGCCGTCATATGTCGTGACGGACATGACGCGTCGGGCTATGAGCTTCTGCTCTCACTTGTCTTCAGAGACATCCCTCCCACCAAAGATGGTAGCAATGGTCTTGGTGGTGAAACGTCCTTGATTTCCATGAAGGGAAATCCACAGAAACGAAGTGTAAAATGACGAAACGATCCGTCGATTTACCCAAATCTCAGTGATACACCAAGTCACACACGATTATCAGAGCACAATAAAGAGTTTTACATAAATTATTCTCTTCACCATGCAGGGCGGAACACACTCTCACATATCATCCTGAATAGCATCTGAAGAAGATAGCAGTGGAAAACGATCTCCTCGAACCAGCTCGAGCGCAGAACAGACCCTCTAGTCCTCCCAGTCATCGCCCTCATAATCGTACTCGGGCGCGGAACCTGCCAAAAATCTATCAGTACACTTGGTACTGGCCACGCATCGCCCACCCTATGCTTGCATAGCTTTGTGGAGAGTGGAATGCATTGGGGAAAATAGGAAGAGACCTATTTAGGTTGTGGGTTTCCTATGCAAGTAGTTAACATTTTAATAATAATATGTTCATCAGGTTTTTAACCCATCTTATTCACACATTCTCCCCACCCATCACACACATCACATCTCATCTCACTCTCTCTCTAGGCGACGAGATCGACTCCCGCTTAGATCTCGCCTCAACGGCCAAAGCCAGAATCCAACACGAAACCCGGGGGAAAGGTAGAGAAGGACTCCTCTCTCTAATCAAGTGAAGCGTAGGTCAAAAGAATGTCCATATCCGTGGACGCGGCTATACGTATAGATTGATCAACTCTACAGAGCGTGTACACCTGGTAATCCACAAGATTGCCATCCTCGATGATCCGGCTCGTCTAGGCTGATTCCGACTGCCTCCCAACCGATACAGTACCACCCTACCACTCAGCCCTGGGCCACCTCGGAGTCCACTGAAATGCTGAGACTGCGAGACGTAGTACCGGGCCCCCAAGGTCACTACGCTGTCTTAGGAGGGTGTGGGTCCCCATGCCCGTACCTCCCTACACTATCACCTTCCAACCTAGTAGTAGTGGTACCGCCCTAGTCAGTCGGGTAATCATCCCCCGCCCATCCAGAGCGAGTGGTGTGCACGAAGGTCCCATGGTTCCGGTTCACAAGACATACCAGTCCTTAGGGGGACCGGACATGATATCTTCTCAAAAGGGGATCACCAACTCCCTGTGCCACGACAACACCTCACCAGGGATAACCAACACCCTGGTCCACCTCTCACATATACCCGCCACAGGTAACTCTGCAAGGGATGCCTAGGTCGCACCCCTTCGGCAAGACTTGCCCCAAAGACTCGTCGTAAGATCCTGTCCGATCGACTCAACACTCACCACACACCCAAAACACACGCCAAGATCTCCCCATGTTCATTATCTAGTTTTACCAAGTTTTATGGCACCTCATGCCTTACGCACATACGTCTCTCCCTCACCAGCATCACATCACAGATATAATGCGAGTAAGAGTAAAGCAGTAAGTATGTAACAAGCGAGCATCTAGCCTATCAGCGGGTGTGCAGGGGTAAGGTTACAACAAGGTATAAGGCTCAAGTAAAACTACCATGCAACCTAACATCATATTATTGCATAAAAGATAAAGCGCTAGTAATTCTAGTTATAGCATGCGTAATAGGATCTACGAGATTGGGTGGGGCGTGGCACCTGGCAGGTCGTCTCCCAAGTCCTCGCTGTAGTCGGGGTCATACTCCTTAGTCGGTAGGTCCTCCGGCTCTGTTAAACATAACATATGGTTGCGTGAGCGACTCCTATAAAGGTGCACAAAGAAGCAACAGAAATTCGAAAGATCCAAATGCACTCAAACACAAGCCTATGACATAGAGCTCCTTTTTAGAAAAATTTGAACACTGGTTTGGTATTTTTCTGAGTTAAAATGAATTAGTTATGAATTTTCAAAGATTAAGTGAATTTCTGAAAAAGGAAAAGAATTGGAAATTCCAGACAGTGACACGTGGCAGCACCCGATTGGCTAGGATGGAGTGAGTCACGGACAGGTGGGTTCGTTGACTGGTCAATGGTCAACTTTGACCGGGCCGAGACCGGGCTCTAGCGGACTGGACTAGGGCTGGATACGGGCCGGTCTAGGCCGGGCCGGCCCGGACACGTGGCAGCTCCTCGTGATGCCACGTTGCGCTGTGGATTCGAAATGGGCTCCCGTCTTTATAGACGTGGCTCACGGTGGGCATGAACGAGCGGTTCACGGGTGCACGTGGGATCTATGGTGGACCGCGTTCACCTTCTCTTTCTTCCTCTTGGTTCATGGTGTACATGGTGCACCGAACTACTGTCCCGGCCCCTCCCCTTGCTTCCCCGCGCTGTGGCACGCCCGCCGGCGGCGAGCGGCCGTTCTCTAGCCACGGCGGCTCCTCGGCAGCGTTTTTAGGCTCAACCGAAGACTTCTTGGCCCGCCCTTGTCCTGCGAGGTGGCTGGTGCGATTGGGAACTCTCTCGGCACGATGGCGCTCTAGAGCGTGGCTCCATCGACAAGGTAAACGCGAGCAGCTCCCTCACGTGGCTCTCTTCCTCCATCTTGCTGCGCGCGGCGTGTCCCTTGCTAAGGCAAAACAGATAGCCCTCCTTCCCTCGCTTCTACCGACCTGACATGGCAAGAATGGAACCTCGCCATGGTGAGCTCTATCCATGGCGGGCATGCTCCGCAACGCGTCACCCCTCCAGCGTTCCCAGGCCCTCGGTGCGTAGTGCGGTCCGTGGTTGGGGCGGCAGGTGTGCGTGCGTGTGTGTAGGCAGGGTACCGGGGTCAGGGCCTCCTCTTGCTCGTTCCTGGTATGGAGACGGCGAAGTGATGCCCGCGAACACTACGGTAGAGAGCCGGGAGGGTGCTGGGGCTCACCGTAGGTGGCGATGGCAAAGGGATATCGATGTAGGGCGAGTCGAGGCAGTGTCGAGGAGAGGCCGCGCCGTGCCGAGCAGCTACTCCGCTATAGTCGATCGGGTCATCGCCTTCCGTTCCAGTGGCTCCTCTTCAGCGGCTCTAGTAGAACCCCCTCTTCTCTACTCCCCCTCTCCCTCCTTCCCCTCCTTCTCTTGGTCGCGACGGGAAGTGGTGGCCACCAAGGCGGCGGCGAGGTGATGGGAAATGGCTAGGGCACCTCGGTGGTGCCTTCTTATAGAGAGGTGGTGATCATGGCGAGGTGAATGGCAGAAAGGGGGCTTAGGGCCATGTGGAGGTGATCGGTGCGCTTAGGCTAGGGTTAAGGTCATGGCACGGTCGCGGGTTGCCTTGGCGCCTCCGTTTTGGCGCAACAACCTGCTCAAGCTTCGTACGATGGTGCCAGGGGCGGTTGCAAGGGCGTGGGCCATAGCGATGGCGTCATGGCGTGGATGGCTCCAGCTGGGGATGGTAGCAGTGCGGATAGGCGATGTGGCATCGCATCCACGCGTTCATTGTCAACCGACGTGAAGAGAACAGCTGGCGATGGAGATTCCCCCTCCTCTGTCCTGACTCGGGCACGAAAAGGGGGTGAAGGCGTGAGGAGGACGATGACAACGGGGTCCCAGCTGGCGGTGACCAGGAAAAAGGGAAGAGCGGCTCCTGTATAACGCGAACGAAGAGCGGGCTCCCAGCTGGGCCGTCTCGGCGTTGTTGGGCCGTGCCGAATCCGTGGCCCGTTACGGTGGGAGTGAGGTAGCTGAAAGGCTGGGCCGGTTGGGGGGTTGGGTTGGCCCACAGGTGCCGGTGCATGGCCTGCTGGGCTAGAGTCCGTTTGCGGGCTGTGGAGCTAGGCTGGCTTGAGCTCTAGGGCCAAAAGGGGTTTCTCCATTTTAGCTTAATTGAATTAGCTCTTCTATGTTATGTCTTCATTTTTCTAGCTACTCCATAGTTCCTACATGCATACACATGTGTTGCCTACACATGTATGCCCTAGTGGGGTCCACTAGAGGTCATTTAGGGTTCATCCAAGGGTTGGCAACAACACACATTAAATAAATGTTGTTGCTTTTATTAATCAATACAAAAGAACATAAGAAGCAACTCATGCAAATTTAATTAAATACAAGGATATAAACATCTACAATAGGTACTACTTATGCAACTAGGGTAGTTTTCCTACAAGACATTCACCAACCATTGGCTATTTTAAAAAAATTGTAGTTGTGATTTTTTGTTTTCTGGAAATTTCTGGGTTGTTACAGGTGGGATCCTGGTATGTAGGGCCCTTGTTCTTACCTCGCTCTCCACCTTGACCATCTTCGATCTCATTGTCGTTGTGATGTTGCTTCTTTGATGGGTCTCCCCCGACAACATTCTTTAGGCCCCTGCACTCCCGCATGGTGTGCCTGGCATCCTTATGGATAGGGCATGGGCTGTCTAGTAGCTTGCCAAAATTCACGTCGTAGGTGCGCTTGACATGGGTGTCGATGGTGTTGACGAAGGTGTCAGGTTAGCGATGGTGGCTTTGTCTACCTCTTGAGCTCCCTAAACAATCATCACGCCGGGGCTCGCGGTCATCATGATGGTGATTAGGGTCATCACGATGGTCATGACCATCGCAGCAGCGATCATGATCGTCGTAATGTCTGTCTTCATGATGAGAGGAGCGGGCAGCCCGTTCGGCTTCTTTGGCATCAACGTATCCGTTCGTCGTTTGTCTCAGCTCACCGATGGTTGTGGGCCTCTTGCGGTACAGCTTGCCACGAAGTTGTTTGTGTTAGAGCCCTTTGGTGAAGGCAGCAATGGCCTCGGCATCGGTGATATTAGGGACGGAGTTTCTTATCTCCGAGAAGTGCCTGATGAAGTCACGCAGAGATTCCCTGGAGGACTGATGAAGCTTTTCCAAGTCATACTTGGTGCCAGGTTGCTTGCATGTAGCCATGTAGTTGTCAGTGAAGACTTTCTTGAGGTCGTCCCAAGATCAGATGGAGTTCTCCTGCAAGCTAAGGAGTCAATTATTTGCAGACTGGTTAAGCATGACAGGAAGGTAGTTTGCCATGACATCCTCGTCTCCGTCCATGGCTTTTATGGTGATCTCGTATAGAGTTAGCCACTGAGTGGGGTTGGCCTTTCCATCGTAGATATTGACACCAATGACCTTGAAGCCCACCGGCCATTGGATGACTCAAAGCCTCTCCGTAAAGGGGCGAAGTCCTGATGCGTCGGCAGGGAGTGGTGCTTGGAGAGCAGTGAATCCTTTGTGTTCAACGTCGAATCACCGGTGACGCTCCATCTCTGCTTCGTAGCGTGCGGACCTGCTATTTTTGATGCGGCCGCATGCACCTGCACTAGTGTTAAGGTGATCGCAAAGGTCATGAGGAGCGGGTTGATTGACCTCTTGGTTGCGGTTGCTGCCCAACCTCCTAGGACGTGGTGGGCGGGCGTCTTGGCGTGAATAGGCTTCATAGTTGCCCCTGGACCCTCTATAGAGGTAGGGGCCTATAGCCTGAGGTCGGGGGGCATCAGCGCCATAATGTTGGCCTCCTCCATCACGGCGGGAGTGGTGGCTACAAGCCAACGCGGTGGAGTAAGATGGCGCATCGTTCTAGAAGTCATCGACCTAGACTTGTGTAGCTATGATGTGCACACGGACCTTCTCGACCTCTAGAGTATGAGGGAGTTTGTCGAGCTCATTGAAAGCGATAGCGAGATTGGCGCTTGGAGTATGATAGACTGGCTGGTCGCCAACCATGTCAAATGCCTCTTCTAGATTGCTTTAATGGCAGGGCGGGCCACGACCATCTTCACCGGCCTCAGGGGCGACTTCTGCGTCTCGGCGACATTGGCGATCGGCGTTCTTCGCTAGACGAGCGTCGCGCTCTTTAGCGGTTTCACCCTTCTTGGTAACACTATCATGGCTGATGTTGAAAATCATGCCCCAAACCCCGAAGGGAAAGTAGGGCAGCTCGACAGGGTCCTAGTCGAGCCCTCAAAAGAATCATCGAGGCTTTCGTCCAAGGCGTGGTGAACAGATTTGGTCGAAAGAGGGGAATCCTCCAAGAACTGATGAATGGCCACCATGTTGACCATGGGCGTGGGCTGACTAGAGTCAGTTGGGTCGATCACGTAGAGGTCGATGACGCGATTGCGTTCGACATGGTCGGTGAAGAGGTGGTGCACGGTATTCTAATACACAGATCCTACACCCTCCAGCACAAAGGGGTAGGGCCTCGGCGGGTTCTCCATCGGGGCTTCATATTCATCCAAGCAAAAGCTAGTGGTGGGAAGTGGTCGGCGTCGCACCATGCGCCCTTCTGGAGTAGCCATGATCACCAGATCGGGATCTATCCACCTTGTGCAGTGTGGCCAAGCAGGTTGCTCGGTCATTGTGGCTTGGTGATCTTGGAGCGCAGGAAAATTGTCGCTCGCTCTAGATCGATCTAGGACCGAATCTACGAGGAGCTGACATTCTGTTATGTGATATGTGACCTGATCGTTAGATGCGATCAGGTCATTGTTGCTGATGGATCTCCTGATCCAGCGATGTGGCATTGGGACCGGAGATGTCATTGCTAGTGTTGGCGCGATCGGCGTAGGGTGGTCCTACACTGCCTCCACGATCTCCCCGTTACCATCAGGGCCGATGACCCAGGTCATGGATCCGACCATGAAGATTTGTCCTGGCTCGAGGGGGGCCATGGAGATTGGGAAGGTGACCACCTAGTTCGCCATGGATTTAGCATGCACACCCCCTACCTGGCACGCCACTATCGATGAAATCTGGTCAGCAGTCTACCGAGGGGTATGCCTATGGTAGAAGATGAATCGGTGGAGGTGCACGTGAGGAAACCGGATGGTGACACAGAACGTAAGAGATAACGATTATACAGGTTTAGCCTGTTGGCTTGATATAATACCCTACGTCATGTGTCTTTGTGGATTGTATTATGTGTGCTCAGATGAAAACGAGGGGGTCCCTACCCGCCTTATATAGCTTGGGGTTATAAATCGGTTATTTCCATTCTGACCGGTTTATAAGATAGGAAGTTACAGATCATACAATATCTATCATATCCGAGCAGATTTTGTAGATCACCGAGGACCTTCATGTTGCCTTGTGAAGCACGTCGTCTTGCGACATACTTCACGTGGTGTGGTCTTCCGAGCTATGCCTTGACTAGTGGCGCGACCCGTGCATAGTCTTGTGGGCTGGGCCTCCCCTAGTGGCTTGGCCCACGTGGAGCCTTGCGGGTACCGAGGGTCATACCTCCACATGTACCCATGATCGAGTGTACCATTGGACAAAGAATCTTCCACAAGACCTTCTGCGACATTGGGTCGGGTGTCAATATAATGTCCAAGATGGCAGACCAATCAATCTGATTTCTAGAAGGAATTGCAAAAGATGTCATGGTAAGGATACATGATCACTATGCCCTTGCCAACTTCATGGTTCTAGTAATGGGAGAAGAAGAAGAAGATGATACACCCATCATCCTTGGAAGACTGCTAGTCAACACTACCAACGCGATCATCTACGTCATATGTGGACAAGTCAACTTTTAATTCCCTGGAGAAAAGGTACGCTGTTATTTCAATAGTTATACCACTTATGAGCAGCCGAAGAAGTCCCGCTCTAGGAGGAGACATCGATCATCCCAAAACCAAAAGAATCAATCACCAAAGAAATGTTGGGAAGAAGATGAGGAACCTCAAGAAGTTATAAAAGATAAGCCCGCTCTGCCAAAGTCAAGTCCACAGACCAAGCAGGTATGGAAAGAAAAGGTAACATCGCTACTATCACAAGAGGTGAAACCATCAGGGTCTCCATCCCCGGGACCGACTGATGCACCCAAGGAATAAACAAAATAGGAAAAGAGTTATGTCCGGAGGACTTAAAAATCCAAACCCTCGCCGAGAACTAATATCGATAGTTATCTATATTTATTTTTTTAGTATTGCATGAATTACTTTTCACATTAGCATATTTACTTTTTTGCATTAGCATTGTATTTAGAACAGGAAGATAAAAAATTTTATGACTACATTACAGTATTGCAACATAAATTCTAAGCCCCACGTGAGTAATTTTACGGTGTGTAAACACCCACGGGAAGATTCACTGTGGTAGCATAAAAAAATATATATATAACATGCATGCATATTTTATTTCTACATTATATAAATAAGAAAATCCAAAAATATTAAATAGACATCCTGCTAGAACTTTGTCAATTAGGAAATCTGTCTAAACCTCCAAGGACAATAAAATCTCTGAATGGCTGACCGTTAACCCCTTATCCTAATCTGTGCCATGAGTTTTGGTGTTCTTGTTGAAGTATTTTGCAGGATAATCAAGAGTAAAGCCATCCATCCGAAGTACATTTTTCCAAACTGTCACTACATTCGCTGCACGAGGAACACAATTTTTGGACGGATGACAAAGACTTCTGCTGGTAGACTCACTCTAAGAAAGACCACGACAACATTCAGCTTGGGGAAGGAGCATCCCCCATGTATCTAGATAAGTATTTCTTTTTCTTTGGTTTTACTGTTAAGTTTGCTTCATGTTAGTTAAAATAAAAGGATGCATAATAAACAAAAACAAAAAAATTATCTTAGCTATATAATAGTAAGGTTTGATCTTAAAAATAAAAACAAAATAAGAGTGTGTGCCTAGTTTGATTTTTAAGAGCTAAATAAATAAATGAACTCTGAGGATAATCTCTTGCAATGGAAATGATGAATAGTTGCTCTATCATAATTTCTTTTAAGTATCTAGTTTTTAGCCTTAAATTCTATCGAGTTTTGGATATGACTGTTTTGATATAAGAATTTACTCTGAACTTGAAACTCGTGGGTAGCATATGCTTCATCTAAGTCTAGATAATTGACGGATATGATATGAGAAGGTCTGAGCTGCTATTTATCTTGTTCCAAGTCACATAGGAGAGCTATGCTTCATTATATTAAGAAGAAAATATGGGATAAGAACCCAAACACCCACATACAAACACACTCTACGCACGCCAAACTAAAGATTTAGATTACATTCTCGCCTACTAAACATAAAAAGATGACCACAAAAACCAAACAACCAGGCCACCCTGAGGTAAAGGTGTTGGTGTAGTCAACGAAGAGAGGCTTCGTGCGCCTGCTATCTCCCAAAGACATCGTTCCTCGCTGGTAGCATTAAGAGCTCTTGCAATGCTAGGAGCAGCTCCGTCAAAAACACAACAATTGCGGTTAGTCCAAAGAACCCAAGCACATATAGGATTTTTATGTTTTTTAAAAGATAAATCATCTCCAGAACTTTAGTGTCACCTACCTATGACACTAAAGTTCTAGAGATTTATCTTTTAAAAAACATAAAAATTCTACATGATAAGCTCCTATATGACAAAGCTTGAATTCCTACCAGAGTCATATATGATATATAGATTAGGAAAACTTTCACTTATACGTTGCTTGCATTGCATTGAGTTTAGTCAAGTTTTGTTGACCCTTATGAGAGGTTTGTCATGCTCATAAAATCAAGATCACATACACACCACTCAAATATGCACTACTTCTACACTGGGGTAGGCGCAACAATATTCCATTCCATCTAGATCTACCCAAAAATGTTTTACTCCTACACTGGGAGTAAACACCCAAAATATTCTGGATAGGATATGCACCAAATAAATGCTCCAAGTTTTTGTTGCTATCTCTCAAAAATTTTGTTGCAGAAAAGAAGTATGAGGCTATTCAAAAGTAATTCAAAAAAAAGAAAAAAAGAAAGATGAGAAAAAAATGGACAAGTGTCCGATATATTTAAAACAATGGGTACTTAGATGCCTATCTGAAAAAAGAAGAGATGAATAAGATAGCCCATGTTTTCTTGCAAAGTTGTTTCTAAGTTTCAAGAGAAAGATATGTTTTCAAGGAGCATAATAGAAATAGGTTAGACACCAAATATATCCACTATACATCCATACACATGCACATCTTGATTTGATTGTATGACTCGACTCTCTTTAGATCTGAGGTTTGACTTTACAATATATGTATTGCAAGTATGCTCTTTTATGCTTTCTTCACTCCTATGAGCTCCACATAACCTTTAGTTGTAGGAAGAGAGAAAGGCATAACATCACTTTTGCCTCGGTGAGGATCCACAAATACCACATATGTTGAGAGACTTGAGAGTGTCATACAATGGAAGCTCTGAGTTTTATTTTGAAAACCTATAAAAACTCTAGAATAATGGTTAAACAAAGAACTTGAGACATAATACTTGACTTAATCATTCAGTCTTTCAATTGCTCAAGACCCAAGTGAAGGTTGAGAAGCCCCATGGTTGAAGGTAAGATGGGTAAGTTTCAAAGTCAAATCGGTTTATTCTAATCCAGAGGAGAATTCTTGTTTGAACGCATGTGTACTTTTGAGGAGTTGCATCAATATTTTTAAAATCCTTATACTCTTGATTCATTTACTGAGTTTAGCTTTTCTAACGGACTAGCAAAGGTTAAGCTTGGGGGAGTTTGTTGACGGTAGTTAACAACCATTATAAACCGTCAATATAACATGTATAAGGGCATAAATATAATCACCAATGAAGGTTCAGGGGTTTAAACTAACAAATTCCACGAGTTTTGGTGCATCTGTAATTTCTACAGGGTTTATCTAGAAAACTATCAAGGTGGACCTACATGTCATATTTAATTACGCTTATCCGTAGTGAAATAGACATCAAAAGACTCTAGAAGACTCGGGAGGACTCCACACCGAAGCGGAGGGCGAGACGATGTCAGGTGGGAGGCCTCACCTGTAAGCTGCCCTACTAGTGGGGCCCACCTGTTAGTCCCTCATTGTTATGTCAGTTCTCCACCGTCTCCTAGGTTGCATCTACGCCGTCCTTTAAGTCGGTTTGATCCCAAGGCTCACGTTGGATGCTCCAGGCTATATATACCAACCCCTACCCCCTGATAGGCATAAGTCATTTGAGAAGATAGAAACCCTAATCATCCTCAGAGCTCCACCATATTTTAGGGCATAGCTAGTTAGGCTAGGTCTAGAGGGAGGCAAGCAGGCTTCGCTTGGTCCTGATCTCGTCAAGAGCGTGGTTTGGTATAATCTTTGTACCCCTCTCTTTTTTGTATATCCATTACTTTTATATGCTAGTTACAATTGTTATGAAAATTTAGTATTCATCTTATTCATATTCTTTGTTATAATGTTCATGGTCTACTTTGATTATATGCTTAGTATTGTTGGATTATCATTATGTTCAAGCATAAGTTCGTATAGCGCTCACTCTAAGGATCCATGGGTGGGTGGTCGACATTGTGTAAGTGTGGTGCTTATATGTTGTTTACCTGTGGATACACCCTGTATTCTGGGTCATGTGGTAGATCGTGGATATGACACTCCCGTTGAGTTCTTTGTAGTCCACTCCCTAAATATAGGCGCACGTAGGGTTCGGTTACGAAGGAAGAGCAAGCTATGTTCTTAATCTTCCTCAGTAATATCCCTTATGTGTAGATATGACGATGATCTTAGCAATGATTACTAGGTATAATTGCACTAATCAATGTATGCTTTGACTTGTAATTAAGAATGACTTAGGAATTCTTTCTCTAATATTCTACCTAACCATGCTAATGCCATAGAGAGTACTCTGAGTGATTTGTTATTATCATTGATCAACACTTATCATATATATATATATATATCTTATCCTATGACTTACCCCTATTATGAGTAGAATATTGGTTATGGTTTACTTCTCCTTCAATAGTATAAGTTATCAATACATGTCTATGCTAGACCTTTCCTATGGTAAAAATATAAATAACGATACCTAGAATACTCTCGGGTAAAATGCCACAACGGTACATTATCTGTGCGCTTGCAGATCCTTTTCATTCATATATTTATTTATTCTTTCCTAGTCACATAATTAATAAAGAACTGCTTAGTATTATTCTAGTAGCAATGCTATGTAGTACCAACAAGTATCTCTGATATCATCACTAGGGATGACAACCTAGTAAAATTAGGAGATATAGGTTTATAATAGGTTGCTGTATAAAAACAAGTGACACGTTAATAAATACCAACAAACATTTCTGGTGCTGTTGCTAGAGACTAGATTTAAAACTCTGTTCTTAGTATCGACGCTAAGAAATGTCAATAGGTGCCCAGAATTACTGGGGTAGGTTTGTTCCTAGGCCAACGGTGCACTGCAGTATGGCCGAGCAGTGCCTCAACAGCCACTGACAACTAGTTTTGAGTGAGTGGTATTTGTACCCCCAGACCTCCACCTTTGGAGGATGCCGATTTTGATGCTTCCCACATTTTCTAGAGCCTATGAGACACTAGCTCCCAACACTTCTCTTGGTGAGAGTTGAGCCCTAGGGTTGAAACCATTTGGTGGGTTTGAGTGAGATTCAATTAGAGAGCAAAAGAGAGCAAAGCCAATGCTTGAGCGCTTGAGGCATTCTTTGATCTTGTGGTTCACATTTGTTACTCTTGGAGCTTGGCTCCTAGACAGCTAGGAGTCACCAAAGAGCAACCAAGGATTGTGATGTGCCTCAGAAAGTTTATGAGGGCTTCGATTCTACTTCCTCAAGGAAGGAATCACTCTAGTAGATTGAGGGTTGTGGTTGAAATAGACTCGGCTAGAGTGCACCTCGAAAGGGTCATTCATTGCCTCCTTAACAGAGAGTATGACTCAAGGGAGTTCAAACTTCGGTAAAGCAAATATCGTGTCTCAATTGCATTTCATTTAATATTTGTGTTTGCCTCTATCTACTTGGGTTGTGCTTGCTTGTGTGCAGGTATACTCTGAGTAGCATAACCCTTAGTGGGCCCCTGCAGCATTGGTTTAAAGATGAAGTGGAGAAGAAGCAAAATTAGACCCTGGCTGCTCATGTATACCACCGGACAAGTCCGGTATTAGGGGCTGAAAGGTCCTAATATGGCTAGAGAGGGGTGAATAGCCTATTTACAAATCTACAAGATCACTAGAGCAATTTGATTAGTATGACAAATAGCAAAATGCAAACTTGCTCTAGCTCTACAAGGGTTGCAAGCCACCTATTCAACAATTCTAGTTACTATAATCACTAGGCACAACAAGAGGCTATGTTGCTACTCACTAAGAGCTCTCAAACTAGATACACTATAGAGCTCCACTAAATGAACTTAAGCTACAAAGCAAGCTCTCAATTTAGGCTACACTAAAGAGCTTGCTACAACTAGTTTACGTGAATGTAAATAAATGAGTAGAATGAATATACCACCGCATAGAGGAGTGAACCAATAATAAGATGAATACCAATTCAATCATTGGGAGAATACCAAAGGGCAAAAGACGACCAATTTTTCTCCCGAGGTTCACGTGCTTGCCAACACGCTAGTCCCCGTTGTTTCGACCAACACTTGGTGGTTCAGCGGCTAAGAGGTGTTGCACGAACCTCGTCCACACAATTGGACACCGTAAGAACCTACCCACAAGTGAGGTAGCTCAATGACACGAGCAATTTACTAGGGTTGTCTTTGGCGCTCCACCGGGGAAGGCACAAGCAATAGATCGAGGCCAGAGACAATCACCAACTCTACTCAATGATCCACCAATCACCGGGCTGTCTAGGTGTCAGCAAACACCAAGAGTAACAAGCTCACAACCAGCCTAAATCACCCAACTAGTGCCACAAGATGATGCAACTCAATGCAATGCACTAGAGGCTCTCCAATCTCACTCAAGATGATGAAATCAAGAGAACAAGTGAGTGGAGTGTGTTGCTCAGCTTCCAAAGGGTGTGCACAAGTGTATGAAGTGCTAAGAGAGTGGCCAAGGCCGACCACACCCTCTATTTATAGCCACACAAACAAATAGAGCCGTTACCCCTTAGAGCTGCTTTTTGCGAGGGCACCGGATAGGGCGGTGTGCCACCAACCTAGTGGTGGCAGTGCCCCTCCAAAGGTCGACTCAATGACTATTTTGACTAGCCATTGGGGCACCGTATAGGTCACGGTGGCACCACCCTAGGGGTGGCGGTGACCATCCTAGCCATGCCCCCGAAATCAAGTCTCTGGAATATTAGGGCGGTGCACCGCCGTGCTAGTGGCGGTGACCATGGCGGTGACCCCCTACGTCCAAGTCCAGAAACCCTAGCCTCAAGTGAAAAGTGGCGGTGCCACTGGACAACCCATCGCGGTGCCACCGCCGTGCTAGTGGTAGTGCACACAGCCGTGTCCGGTGACCACCCCACTGGTTGCTTCTCTGTCGAGCCCAAGTGGGAACCGCCCTAGGGGTGGCGGTGCCACCGGAAAGGGGGTGGCGGTGCCACCCAGGCACCTCCACTATCTCACCGAGTTGCAAACTTTTGCGCGATTCGATCCACGTCAACTCGAGCTACTCCCCGCAAGCGATGCTAACTCTCAAAGTGTTTTCTCAAAACATGTTAGAACCAAGTTAGCATTTCTTAAAATATTTTCAATAAATATTTTTGCTTGCTCTCCGATGTGCACTAGGCCTAAATGCAACGCATGAGTCCAACACCAAGTGGCACTAGATGACCTAATTGTCTAGTTAAGAACCCCTCTTAATAGTACGTAAGCGTGATAACACTCTCTATAGTGTCTTGATCACCGAAACAAAATCTCTAATTATACCTTTACCTTGATCTCCATAGGGTTTTGTTTTTCTCTTTCTTCTTTTTCAAGTTGAGCACTTGATCATCATCACATGTGGCCATCTCATCATTTCAAGTGATCAACATCACCATTTCAGTGCCACCATACTTCACAACTTGGATTGCACCAACCTAGCTCATATCACAACTCATGACTGAAGGTGACCGTGACGCCTAAGAGGGGGGGATGAATTAGGCAACTTAAAAATCTACTTCTAAACTATGGCCTCTTTTTCTAATCTAGCAAAACCTATGCAAAAGATAAACTATCTAAAAGTGCAACTACGGTTTTGCTAGTGTATTGCTATCTCTACCACAAAAGGAGTAATGTAATCAATGTAAATGTGGAAGCTTAAAGAGCAAGGTAGAGATATGGAAACTCCCGTCGACGACTCAGGTATTTTTACCGAGGTATCGAGAAGCGCGCAAGCTTTCCCCTAGTCCTCGTTGGAGCCCCTCACAAGGAATCCCTCGCAAGGGCCAAGCTCCCGGTCGGATAACTCCGTGGATAGCCTCGGGCCTTCCCCACGTGCAAGTGGGTCTCCGACGTGCCTTCCGGCAAGCCTCTCCTGGATGCTCCCCGCCGTCTTCACTAAGCTTCTGGCCAAAACCCCGCGGGCCTTGTTCCCTCCGGTACACGGTGGCCGCCACACCACAACCACGGTTGGTGTGATCTCGCAAGACTACAAGCCCCTCCGATATACAACAATGGTGCGCGCAAGCACCGAGTGGTAAGAGGTATGCAAACCTCACTAAACACTAGGCCTAAACCTAGAGCAAGCGCATATGCGGTGGTCTAATCAACCTAACCACTTCACAAAGCACCTATGCTAATCACCTAATGAATCACTAAGCACTATGCAAGTGGAGATCACTAAAATGGTGTATCAACACCCTTGATATGTTTCCTCAGCTCCACACACCTCATTTGGCCGGTTGGGGGGGTCTATTTATAAGCCCCACTGAGAAAATAGCCGTTGGGGTCGAAATCCTGCTTTTTTGCTTCTGACCGGACGATGATCACGTCCTAACTGGACGCGTCCGGTCGTCCCGACCGTTGGAGCCGCGATCCATTGATCAAACGCTGTTAGCGTCCGGTCACATGCCACCGAACGCGTCCGGTCGCATTATCGCCGCTCTAGAACCTCTCCGTGCTCGACTGAACTCTGTTGTCCAGCGTCCAGTCACTGCTGCTGTCGAGCCTCTTGATCGGGGCATCCAGTCACTGTGCTACCAGCATCCGGTCCAGCATCCGGTCACTGCTGCTGCAGAGCCTCTTGATCTGGGCATCCGGTCACTGTGCTACCAGCGTCCGGTCTAGCATCCGATCACTGCTGTGAGCTCATTTCTTCGCGATCTTGCATACGGCTTGGTTCCTATCTTCATGCTTGGACTTTGCTTGATATCTTGGGTCTTCTCTTGTGCTTCTAAGGTCTTGCTTATGGTGTTGATCATCGGATCATCACGTCACCTTTGTCCAAGTCACGTCTTGCATCCTATTGAACTACAAAACAATCACTTGCAAATTTATTAGTCCAATTTGATTGTGTTGGACATCAAATACCAAAATCCAAAGTAAATGGGCCAAGGGTCTATTTTCCTTACAATCTCCCCCTTTTAGGTGATTGATGACAACACGACCAAAGCAAGCAAATAATAAAAATTTGGAATTTAAAAACTATCTACTTGCTAGGACACAATGCAAGGGGCAAGGTTGTATGATGCTAAAAGATACTACTTGTAAGACTAAAAGATACTTCATAAAAACTTATCTTGCCCTTGCAAAATGTCCCCATGTGGCATTATGGATTTAAGCCTTGCTTCCTATAAATTCTCCTCATTACATAGACTAATCCACTATCCTCCCTTTCTCAGACCATTACCACTTGTAGACGCCACTTGTAGACCATTACCACTTGTAAATTATTATGATCTAGCTTTTGGTCCTACAAATTAGTGCTTGCTTTTGGTCCTCTAAATTCTCCCCCTTTGGAATCAAACACCGAAAAGGAAGACATTAGTAGCACAAGGGAGGGTCAAACTTTTATGAACCTTTGTGTGTAGAGTGAAATAGGTCACAAAATTTGACTCTCACATTATATAGATTAAGCTCCCCCTAAATATATGCATACATATGGTGGAAGGCAAAGTATATGCATAATTAGCAAATTATTGCTTAAGGGAATTTAATCTATATAATTCATGGAGAAAGCATATAAATATCAAAATGAAATCAATATGATGATATCGGTTTAGAAATACCACATGTGGAAACCAATTTGATTTCTACCACTTGCAATAGGTGGTGGATATTTGAAGTATGTGCTTAACTCCGAGGACTCCATTTTCCTTGCAATGAGACTACTACACACATGATAAGCTTGAAAAGATGTTAGTCTCAAAGCATCCAACTTATAGATTAGCCTCCCCCTAAATTTGTGCACACAAGTATGGAATACTTGTAGGAAACATGCACATTGATTTAGAATAAAAAATACCACTTAAAAGATGACATCTCATGAATGTGAGAATCATTTTCGAAGATGATATTTGAGAGAAATTATCTACAATTTGGTCTTTGGCAATATTAGATGAACAATTGTAAGACAAGCTATGTACCGTGCTCCTAAACAATTTTAAACCATGTAGGTTTGCTCCAAGGGTTAAGAACGAAACCGAGCAAGCCTACCAAAAGATATACCTAGTGTATGCATGACAAAAGATTAAACATGCAAATGCAAACATAGACATGAAAAGTAACTAGATGCTTAAAGATACCAATTTGTAAGAAATACCACTTGTAGGGAATACAAATTGATACTACTTGAAGGAAATTGAATCTAGTTACCTAACATGGAAAGGAGAATTTGGGTCCATAGTATTCACTAACCTACTTGGCAATGATTTTGTCCATCATGATGCACCCCATGAAATGCACCCATACTTTGCCAAGTCTCCAAATTCCCCAAAGTCCATTAGACTTCTCACTTCCCTTTCGGGATCCAAACCTTCTTGGTGCTCTTCATGTTGGAAATGATTTCCTTTGGCACCTAAAAGCATTTGACCCCATTGTTGGCTTGCTTGTTCACCTTGATGGCCACCACCTTGTCATTTTTCTTCTTCTTTAACAAGTATGGTGTGGAGGCCTTCTTGTCCACCTTGTTGGTGTAGGTGTTGGAAAGCTTACTTGTTTGCTTCTTCTCTTTCTTCTTTGCTCCCTCCCCATTCTTCACCTTGCACTCATAGGACATGTGACCTTCCTTGTGGCATACGTAGCAAACCACGGTTTATCCTTCATCAAGCTTCTTCATTTCCTTGACGGTGTTATCTTGATGAAGTTGGGCTTGCTTCGCCTTGTCATTCACTTGAGTCAAGTCCTTAGTGAGGCGAGCCACTTTTTGCTTGACTTGCTCATTCTCCTTTGCAACCTCTTATGTGCATGTATCTACAACAACTTTCTCAACATAAACTTGGTTGCACAAAGATGAGTCTAAATATAAATCATTATTACAAGTAGAGGCATCCTTTTTAGACATGTTAAAGATAGAACTTTTCCTTTTAGATGTCTTGGTAGGGGTTGTACTAATGGCTTCAAGATTAGCAACTTTATTAGTTAGCTCATCACAATGTTTGCACATGGTTTCTATTTTAGCAAGCAAACTTTTATAAGCATCTTGTGAGCTAGCTAACTTTTCTTTTAATTTTTCATTTTTCTTTACAAGTTGCTCATCATTTATTGTGCATGCATTTGTTGTTGCACTAGCTTTAAGTTGCTCAATTTTAGTAGATAGTTCAACATTGAGATTAGCAAAGTTCTCATATTATTCAAGCAAAGTTTTGTATGCTTCTTGTGAACTATCTAGCATTTCTTTTAATTTTTTGAACTTCTTTTGTTGACTAGTGCAAACTTTAGCATAATTAAGATTTTATTGCACAAGTTCATCATAAGAAGGCATTTCATTATCACTATCACTCTCACTAGAGGATGAGCTTTTATTACCTTGTGCCATAAGGCACATACGAGAAGAGCTTGATGATGAGTGCTTGCGCACTTGCCTCTTGTGATGGTGTTCTTCTTCACTTGAAGAATCATCCCATGACCATATTGTTGTGAGGGCTTAGTTCTTGCATGCCTTCTTCTTTGTCTTGGGTGTGAGCTTGTTTGGACAAACTTCCATAAAGTGCCCCAACTCGCCGCATCCATAGCATCCTCTCTTTTTTTGCTCATTTCTTTGATTGGTGAAAATGAGATCTTGGATTTGGATGGGCACACCCTTGACATTGAGCCTTTGGATCATCTTCTCCACCTTGTTGATTAGTTTGATTGATTCTTCATCAAGGTTGGAGGTGGAGGAGGAAGATTGATCATCTTCACTTGAATCATCATCATCATCATCATCGTCCTCATCTTCTTCTTCGTCTTCACTTGAGGAGCTTGAGCTTGAGCTTGTCTCAACTCGCTTGCCCTTCATCTTCTTTTTCTCACTACATGCGAGAGCTTTACCTTTACTTGATGAAGAGGCTTCATCTTGACTCATCTTACGTGACATTTCAAATGCCACTATCTTGCCAATGACTATGCCCGGGGTCATGGTGCTCAAGTTCTTCATGTTGTGAATGATGATGATGATGCTTGTATATTTCTTTTGTGTTAGCATGGAGATGATCTTCCTCACGATGTCCGCATCATCTAGCTTTGTTAATCCTATTGAATGGAGCTCATTGATAATTAGATTCAAATGAGAATACATATCACGAACAAGCTCATCATTATTCATTGTAAAGGAATCATAATTTTGTTTAGCTAGACAATGTTTTTGCTCACGGACATTAGATGTGCCGTCATGGAGCTCTTGAAGTTTTAACCAAATTTTATGAGCCGTATTTAAAGTAAACACTTGGTTAAACACATCCATGTTAAATGATTCAAACAAGCAATTTTTAGCTCTAGCATTGAAATGAATTTCCTTTTCTTCACTCTTTGTGGGTTTATCAGGATTCTTAATGGGTTTCATCCCATCACGAGTGACTCTCCAAACTCCCAAATCAACCGCCTCAAGATAGCAAGCCATTCTAGCTTTATAATAGAGGAAGTTAGTATCGTCAAAGTGCGGAGGCCTAGAAGTATCTATCCCAACCACTCTAAATAGTGTCGGCTCAACGGCGGTTAAGCCAAAGGTCTAAATTGAGCCAACCGGCTCCGATACCAATTGAAGGTGACAGTGACGCCTAAGAGGGGGGTGAATTAGGCAACTTAAAAATCTACTTCTAAACTATGGCTTCTTTTTCTAATCTAGCAAAACCTATGCAAATGATAAACTATCTAAAAGTGCAACTACGATTTTGCTAGTGTATTGCTATCTCTACTGCAAAAGGAGTAATGTAATCAATGTAAATGCGAAAGCTTAAAGAGCAAGGTAGAGATATGCAAACTCCCATCGATGACTACGGTATTTTTACCGAGGTATCGAGAAGCGCGCAAGCTTCTCCTAATCCTCGTTGGAGCCCCTCGCAAGGAATCCCTCGCAAGGGCCAAGCTCCCGGTCGGGTAACTCCGTGGATAGCCTCGGGCCTTCTCCACACGCAAGTGGGTCTCCGACGTGCCTTCCGGCAAGCCTCTCCTGGATGCTCCCCGCCGTCTTCACTATCAAGCTTCCGACCAAAACGTCATGGGTCTTGTTTCCTCCGGTACACAGTGGCGGCCACACCACAATCGCGGTTGGTGTGATCTCACAAGACTACAAGCCCCTCCGATGTACAACAATGGTGCGCGCAAGCACCGAGTGGTAAGAGGTATGCAAACCTCACTAAACACTAGGCCTAAACCTAGAGCAAGCGCATAAGCGGTGGTCTAATCAAGCTAAGCACTTCGCAAAGCACCTACGCTAATCACCTAATGAATCACTAAGCACTATGCAAGTGGAGATCACTAAAATGGTGTATCAACACCCTTGATATGTTTTCTCAGCTCCACACACCTCATTTGGCAGGTTGGGGGGTCTATTTATAAGCCTTACTGAGAAAGTAGC
This sequence comes from Miscanthus lutarioriparius, assembly GCA_904845875.1. Lineage (NCBI taxonomy): Eukaryota > Viridiplantae > Streptophyta > Magnoliopsida > Poales > Poaceae > Miscanthus > Miscanthus lutarioriparius. Next base: position 28,668,154 of record CAJGYO010000008.1, read on the forward strand.
CGTTGGGGTCAAAATCCCGCTTTTCTGCTACTGACCGGACGCTGATCACGTCCTGATCGAACGCGTCTGGTTGTCCCGACCGTTGGAGCCGCGATCCACTGATCGGACGCTGCCAGTGTCCGGTCACATGCCACCGGACGTGTCCGGCCGCATTATCGTCGCTCTGGAACCTCTCTGTACTCGATCGGACTCTGCTGCCCTACGTCCGGTCGATCTGCCGCCAGCGTCCGGTCCAGCGTCCGGTCACTGCTGCTGTCGAGCCTCTTGATCGGGGCGTCCGGTCACTGTGCTACCAGCGTCCGGTCACTGCTGCTGCCGAGCCTCTTGATCGAGGCATCCGGTCACTGTGCTACCAGCGTCCGGTCCAGCGTCTGGTCACTGTTGTGAGCTCGTTTCTTCGTGATTTTGCGTACGGTTTGGTTTCTATCTTCATGCTTGGACTTTTCTTGATATCTTGGGTCTTCTCTTGTTCTTCTAAGGTCTTGCTTATGGTGTTGATCATCGGATCATCATGTCGCCTTCGTCCAAGTCACGTCTTGCATCCTATTTAACTACAAAACAATCACTTGCAAATTTATTAGTCCAATTTGGTTGTGTTGGTCATCAAACACTAAAATCTAAAGTGAATGGGTCAAGGGTCCATTTTCCTTACAATGACAAATGTTAGTGCATAGGTGTTATCAATTATCCAAAACCAAACTAGAGCTTTCAGGGGCCAATGCTGCTTTTGTTTATTGTTGCTTCTAATCATTTGTGTTGCAAGTGTTTGGCATCTAGGTTTATTTAGTATCTCTTATATACTTAGTGCTTCACTTAGAGGGGTTGTTTTACTCTGATTTGGGATCTCTTCCAAGCAATTGAAAATCCCCTTCTAATGGCTTACTCATTTTAAGTTATAAATTTTCAGAAACAACTATTCATCCCCTCTAGAAGATATCCTCGATCCTTTCACTGGCTAATAGCTCATAACTAATATTAACTACCTAACTATTAGCTAGTTTTGTGTAACTAGTGAAATAATTGTTAGTTGGTATTTAGCAACAATTAACTAGATTATTAGTTTAATCTATTCCCTTCGTTCTCAAGAATAAATCAGCTTCTAGGCCCTCACTATCCATCAAGCCCATTTATTCCTTGGAGTTTCCATCGATCAACATATCCATTTATTCCTCTAAGGTGTCATGCTCCAATTGTTGGTGTGGTGGACGCAACAACATTTAGTATATTACTGGAAACACCAAAACTCATTGCTCTAGCTTCACGGTAACTGATGAGTGAATGAAAGTTAAGAAGTTTAATAACTTCTCTTGTGCTGCTAATCTATCGTAAACTTGCTAGATAGAAATTTATTCAGGGACAAAGAAAGTACTTTGATTCAAATAAGCTAATTGTTAGTAGCTAATTACTCTCTCCGTTTACAAAAGGATTGTAGGATTTGTGTAAATCAAACTAGCTTAATTTTGATCAAAATTATAGTAACTAGTATTAATGTTTATGTTTTCAACTAGATTTATTATGAAAATATAATTTATAATTAATGGTATTTATATTGTATCGTAAATGTTAATCTTTTTTATATAATTTTAATGAAACTTCACATCATTTGACTCTTTTATTAAAAGTGAGAATTACATCTTTTTGTGGCAGAGTGAGAATTGTATCTCTTTGCAAATCTGAGCGGTGGGAATTATGTCCCCAATTTTTAATGGAAATTTCAGATTATCTTAGTTTTGGTAAAAACTCGTGAAAGCCGGATATAATATTTTTAATGCCTATTTTTAACACCTCCCCCTCCTTGTTTCGTCCCCTTCGGCCTTCGTCAAAATTCCCCACGCCTGGCTCTTTTTCACTCGAGCCAAACCCCCTCAACCGCTAAACGCAGAGTTTGACCTACCACGCGCGGCTGCCGCCGCCGCCGCAGCCCCCTATGGCGTCCCTTTTCAAGGTACGGATCCCCGAAACCCTAATTCCCCGAGCATCCTGGTCCCCTCGCCCCGCCATACTGACGCGGCTCTTCGCGGCTTCTCCTGCTGCCTCCAGGACCCGAGCAAGCTTTCGGCGTACAGGGACCGCCGATTCAAGGGGACGCAGGAGGAGTATGAGGCGGTGCTACTTGCGTCGACAACGCTGTACATTGGGAATATGTCCTTCTACACCACGGAGGAGCAGGCCTACGAGCTCTTCTCCCGCGCCGGCGAGATCAAGAAGATAATCATGGGGCTCGACAAGAACTCCAAGACCCCATGCGGTTTCTGCTTCGTGCTGTGCGGGCCGCCTCTTCCCCTTCCTTGATACGTCGCGTTACATTTCCTGTTTGTTCTTACAGGAACATAGCCCTCGCCCTAGTCTAATTAGAAGTGCCCCAGTTGTTCTGTTGGAGTGTAGTTTTATGCAATTGGACGCTGAGTAGATGGATTTCCAGTCCTGTTTATGTATTGATTTGGTTCTTTAGTAGTGTGGTAGTGTGAGGTGTTCATCTGCTGGTTGCAATTGGACATTGTTTCATGAAATTGTATTGCTGCCAGGTACATGTGAGATGCCCAGATCAGGAATAGAGAACTGTGATATCTCTGTGTACATTCCATAGGACATTGCAATTGGTTAGATGGAGATTAAGCGCTGGTCTGGGGGGGTGGGGGTGAATAGCGGGTGCCTGGTTCTTGGAGAGACGATGGCATATATAAGAACAATAATCCCTCTTTTCATGGTTTATTACTTAATTTCATTTACTCTGTATTAGCTCAGGGGTGGAGCCCCCCATCCTGAAAATTTCTTTAGAAAACACAATTTTTACCATATAGATGTTAACAAAAACAAATTCAGTGTATATGTGTTTATCTCTTATCTTGCTGCCCACCCCCCTAAACAATTATCTTCAAGTGCTCTCTAGTTAGGGTGTGGTTTAATTTATCAATTTTTATGGGCACTGGGATTTAATAACATATAATGTTCCAAACTGGTGATTTCAGTGGCCATTTGGGAATTTGTATATGTATAAGCTTCTACCAGAGCTGTTTTCTATGTTTGGTTGTGAGCCCCTTCCCCAGAAGACTGGGATGTGAGTTCATGGGCACTGATATTTAGGTATACACGTTCCAATCTGAGTATAAATTTTTCTTATAGGATTTATTGGGTTGTTGCAATTATGTTCGATTCCTTATTTATAGAGTGAGAGATCAAGTGTTACAATGAGGAATATGATGTTATTTATGCTGAAGTTTTGCTAAACTGATAACAACTATGCGGTTAGCCTTTTTTTCCCCTGCTTGCAAAGTTTCTGTGTTTTTGTTTCCATGTTTAGTTTGATGTGGTTCATGTGTGTCATTCTATATTCATAGGATGAGTATCATGGATTTTTTGTATTTGTATAACCGGAGCATAGTTTATTGAATTTAGAGATGCCAACTGTATTGTTGGTGCAATGTGGCAGCCTGCCTTGTTCTGGATAAACTCACTATTCTGTTAGGTTCATAGAATCTACACATTCATCAGCTGTCAATTTTGAAAAAAAAAAATTAAAAAAAAAATCTGTGCACGCATTGCGTACCTGTGCATTGCGCATAGTTCCGCTAGGCGCTCGCCTAGGCGCGACTAGGCTCTAGTCGGAGGGTGTCCGCCTCGCCTATGGGGGTAGGCGGACCCCTAGGCGGCGGCGGCTCGTCGGCGGCGGCGGTGGTGGTGGAGGAGCGCTGGCGGAGGTCGTCGGTGGGGAGGAGGCTCATGAAGCGGCGAGGCTGTGCTGCTGGCTGAAAGCTGGTGATGCGGCATGCGTGGCAGGCTGGCGTCTTGTGTGGCGCAGTGGCTTGTGGCTGCGGCGGCTGTGTGGCTGGTGGCAGGGCGGCTGGCGAATTCATTCTGTGGTAGCGGCGGCAAAGGCAGCAAGCGATGTGGCGGGCGGCGGCGGTGTGGGAGGAGGCGTGGATAAGGTGCGCTGGGCCGTTTTTAACGGTGGACAAGGTGGGTTGGGCCGTTTTTATGGGCCTTTCTTCTCTTTTCTCCCTGTTCCATGACCATTGGTCTTCTATTTTTTCTTTTCTTTTAAGTACTTAAGTATGTATTAATAAATTTAAGCATGTATTGGAAAACGCCTAGGAAAACGCCTAGGAACGCCTAGGCGCGATTAATCCCGCCTAGGCGCTAGGCTGAGGGTCAGCGCCTAGATTCCGCCCAGCGCCTAGCTGAACTTTGGCATTGCGAGAGTACCACTTAGTCTGGTTTGACTGTTAGTATCTGTTGCTTTAATGGCCATGCTTACGCCTTTGCAATTTGATCCTCTCTTTCCAGGTACTACTCTAGGGAGGATGCTGAAGATGCTGTCAAATACATTAGTGGAACGATGCTTGATGATCGGCCAATCCGTGTTGATTTCGATTGGGGCTTTGAAGAAGGCAGGCAATGGGGCCGTGGACGAAGTGGTGGACAAGTAGTGCCTTGATCTTATTCTAACAAATATACATGGCTTTCTACACACTTTATGCTTATATATTGTTTGTTTCTTTTATAGGTCAGAGATGAGTACCGTACAGATTATGATCCTGATATCCTTTGATGCTATTCTATTACAGTTTACTCCATTCTGATTTGGTGCTATAGAACATAGAAAGTCATAAGATGTTTCCATAAATGCTCCACACCTAGTATCAACTTACATGTTTCTCTGTGCCTGTTGTCTTTTACTGGTGCAATTTTGATTATGGTGTAGCTTTGCATGTTCCCTTTGTTCAACAACTGCTCTCAGGAGTTCCCAAGTTTCCTTAATGAATCAAACGAAGAGGTGGTTACGGTAAGATGGTTCAGAGGGAACTAGAAGCACAAAGAGAATTAGTTGACTATGGTGGATCTTTTCAACCTAATGCACCACCTCCCTGTAAGTCTGATGTTATTTGGATTATGTTCTTTTGGGAACAAATTTCCATGAATTCACATTTGTTCTGGTGCCTATGATTTTGGTCTTTGATTGAGTTCTTAGGGGTTTGTATAGTAACAACTTTGGTTTATTCAACATGTAATGTTTGTTGGAATATCTGAAACAATTTTACCATTTTTCCAGTTCTGTTAGACTGTTATTCCTCTTACCTCTGCATAGCATTCTTTACACAGTCCAATCTCTCTTTTACCCTAGTGGCAATCTCTAGGCGTCCACTTTTACTCTTTTTGTTGACCAGTTTACTTTTGTGATGTTGTGAACTTGCATAAGTCGGGGTGTTTCACTTCTTGCTGTCAGGACCATGATTGTGATGATTCAATTCTTTGCAGCATATTTTGCTATCATTCTGATCATTAGTTGGCCAGTCATAGTCATTTAAGTAGATTTTGCCTATTATGTTCTTATATATAGATATATACTTGAACCTGACTATATGTAGGGACATAAATTTGCCATCTTATTTTAATGTGCAGATGAGAGAGGTGAGCGGAAGAGAGGATATGGAGATTCTCATAGGAATGACAGAGGAGGTAACACATGTCAAAATTGTCTTTTGTGTGTTTATTTTTGCCCACTAACACGATATGAGTCTCCAGATTACCAGCGGAAACGCTACCGGAACGATGACCGGTCGGCCCCAGAGGAGTCCAAGAGACCACCCGACTCTGATCCAGCGGTACTAGCGATGTTCCTTGTTGTGCCATGGCCCCTTATTTTGCCTTTGTGGACCGGAGAATATATTCATAAAACATTCGATATTTCATTTACAGGAGAAGAATCCTAGATTCCGTGAGAAAGGTGACTCTGATGAAGAAGAGGATGACTACGACAAGAGACGTCGTCGCTAAGCTGTGTGGAACAAATTGTTGCTACATGCAGTGGTTCTGGTGTCCAGTCGCTGCAGAAGGAGTCCACAGCTAGCAGCAATCCGGATTTCGTCCTGTTGTACAACAGACTTATTATTCGTCGGCCGTCCCTCCTTTTCTAGTGCTCCTATCACCTGTTAATCTGAATGTGCGTCGGTTTTACATGTGGTTCAAGTGGGGTACTGTGCTAAGTGCTAACAGACACAATGAGCCTTATCTGTATGTTTGCTGCTGATGAAGACTATACTGAGACCAATGAACCCTAACTTCAATTTTTCCTGTCTGTTTCCCCGACAACTCTAGTGGGCCTATTATGCCTGTGTGCATTGGTTGTGTGATCCGCTTGGCTCTGTCGGTTGCCGGGGCCCGGCGGGGGGCCATGCGAGCGCCCTATGGGAGTCGCCACCTCGCCGGTTTACGGCCGGTTGCTTGCACAGCAACGGACGAAGCCGCTGGGTCCGGTGTCGTAAAGGTTCGTCGTCACAAATCAGCATAGGTGAGTAAACCAGTGATTCGAAGTAGTTCGGCAAACGGAGTAACTGATTGTTCTACATCTACTATCTGTGGTCCAATGGCCCAATAGGCGCCCTCCGGCAGCCGTTAAGTATTTCAGCAGTACAGCAAGCGTCAAATTAAACTAGCCCTATTTTTTTTTCCTGAAAAGGCCCTAGTTAATCATCGCAAAAAGATCGACACATCCAAACATGAGCAAAAGTTCGAACACTGATGTTCTGCTCCAAGTCGAAGGCGGAGAGGCCGTGACTTCCTGGCTACTACTGCCGTCGGGCATGCTCCTCGCCGGGGACGTCGTACTCGTACTCCGACCCCGAGTAGTCAAAATCGTCCTCGTCCCAGTAGTCCTGCTCCTCCGGCACCGGCGCCCGGCAGCAGGGGCACGTCCGGTTCACGGCCGTCCAGCGGTCCAGGCACTTGCGGTGGAACGTGTGGGTGTGGCTGCACGGCAGCTTCACGGACGTGGCTCCGCCGACCAGGTACTCCTTGTAGCATATGGCGCACTCCCCGACGTCCGCGCCGGGCGGCAGCTCCTCCTCCTTCTCGCCCTCGTACTCGTCCACGACGATGCTCCCGGGCGCGCCGGCCTCCACGGTGATCGTCATCGCCTTGTAGAAGGAGTTGGTGGCGTGGGAGGCGGACAGGTTGAAGAACTCCTCCACGCTGGGCGCGCACTCCCGGGGCAGCCCCGCGGCCGCAACCATCTCCTCCACGCGCTCGAGCTGGCTGAAGAGGACGAAGTCGCCGCTGTTGCACGTGAACCGGCCTGTCACCTGCTGGGCGGCGACGGCTGATGCCAGGGCCGGGGCCGGGGCTTCGCTCTGCTGCGGCAGGTTCTTGAGGAAGTCGATGGTGACCGGCGGCATGCGGTCCTTGCCCGGGGTGCAGTCGATGACGGTGTTGAGGCGGAGCGCCACGCCGGGGCACGGCAGCGCGGTGAGCCCGATGCTTAAGCAGGAGTTCCCGCCCGGGCCTTTGCCGTAGGTGTAGCAAGGAGCCATGGTTACGGCTGGGGCGAGCCTGAGCTACGTGCACCCGATCGATTTATTAGTAGTCGTAGTATACGGGGTTGAAACGATTAAGGACATATCAGTAGACCGTAGCCGAATCGAATCGGAGTCCTAACCAGGGGCAGCAAGTTATCACTACATTCCATGTATGCTACTGAAAGTTTGAATCAATTATTTAAGCACCTTAATGACTCCAATCCAAACGAAAAAAAAACACAAAATAAAATGTTATAGATCTTGTCCAGAACTTCAGTTTTCAAATAAAATTTCATCTCTATCCAACTTTTATGAAAAAATAGGATATTTCTAAGATGACAAGCCTCGGCGCTTAATATTTGTTGAAAGTTTGTATCAACTTTTTAAGCATCTTATTAAGGAATTTAAATGAAAAAAACTCAAAACTATAAAGTTATATAGGAGTATTTATTATGAGCTACAATTTTAGGGCATGGTTGATGCATAGGCCAGCTAATTGTTAGACAACTAAATTTTAGTCCTAGTCCAACCAAACACAGGGTTAATAGGTGGGCTAAGCTTTTAGCCAAAACCTTCAACTAGTTATTAGAAAACTAGTTTGTAAATTCCATGTAATTTGGGTTAAGCCCCAGCTAATAACTAGTCCTAGCTAATCCACTCCGTATAAAAAAAAATTGAATTTTAAGGTGAGAAGGTGGATTTGTCATGCCGATACTAGTGCCGATGCAAAAATGCAAAATAGAGTTGCCCCGCCACTAAAAATGGCGTCATAAGCTTTTCAAATGGAACAGCACCAATTGGTTCTTAACGCACGTCCCAATGTGGCACACCTTACCGCCACAATGCATATGAGACAGAGTGATTTTGTCACTTACAAGTGTTACACCTTTTATTATGCATTGTGGCGGTACGAACATGTAGTGAGATTTCTCAGACTCAGACAAGAACATTTGCAGCCTGTAGAAACCTCACAAGTTTCGACTAAAAAGCTACAATTCTTACTTATTACATACTTAATAAAAGGGAAAAATTGAGTAGACCCTTCACATTGGACAGTCGTGGCTACCGATCACAGATTCATGCCACATGTCCATGCGCAAGCATTTAACTCCTGGTCAAAATATTTGCCACCAACAACCAAGCGCTCCCGGTTGCATATTTGCCCAGGGTACAAGATGATCTCATACCCAATAAGCTACGACTAAAGTCTACAACCATACTGCTTGACATGAATTACTCAAGAATAGAGCTTGCCACAGTACTTTGATATAAGGTATACGAAATTACGGCACATCACTTCTCACCAATCACGTGCCAAAATTTTTGAAAGAATATTTATGCAGTGTCACTGGGGCACCTGTAGGAAAATATCAGCTGCAATAAACAAGCAATTAGGAGATGACCTTGGCACGACTGGCTGGGTCTTCCTTGTGTTCGACCCACATCATGAAAACGTAACCAAGGCACCACAGCAGCACATACTGAAGCGGAACCCAGCACAGAAGTGCGACGAGGCTAAGCATACTCCCAACATACTGCGGGTCTTTGATATAGCCAAAGGGAAACTCTGTCACCCACGGGATCGTCTTTCTGAATCGAACGCCATAGTAGGTACCAGACTCACCAAGCAGCTGGTACACCCTGAAAAGAAACAAAAGTTTCAGGAACAAAAGCAATGAACTGTGCGTCCTATTTTTCAAAAAAAAATTGAACTGTGCGTCCTTCATAACATTGAATACAGTGTAGGCTCTTTACAGCTAGGTAAAATTTTAGTTGCGACTCTAACAAGACATGAGCGCTAAGTAACCAGATAATGAAACACAATATGTTGTCCAATTTCAGAATAGCAGAACAGACATAGGCAGATACTGTGAACAGCACATATAAGCCAGAATACAATCTTTAGAGACAGGATGCACTATGAACTCCCTCACGTCCTCACAATACTATAGAAGAAAGCAGGGCACACTCACAGTACAATTCCCACGTGGTGTACTAGTATTATGGAAGACGACAAAATATAATGTGTATGACTGGACCACGATATTCTTGTAGTAGTTCAAACAACAAGATTTTCTGCTACATGTGTTTATCATTTTTCTAACTAATCGTGCCACTGAAATTATGTTTCACCTTTGTTACCCTTAGCCAGCCATCTAACTCTACTAGTTCTGTGACCACAACAGCTGGACCCATGCAACAGTGTCAGCACGACATCTACTGGAGGCCCAATCTTTGGTGCTATCCACCTCTGACCTAATCCAGCTAGCATGCGTTCGATACAGAAGAGTAGTGATTTCATCTGTGTTCTATACATTATTTTTTATTTTATTAAATCAGCAGTGACAATGTACTAAACTTAAGGCCAGGGATTTTCATATGCACAGAAACCACCAGTCCACCAATCGATGGATTCACTTGATGTTACGCATACCCCACTAAGGGGGTGTTTGGATCAGAGAGCTAATAATTAGCCCCTGTTTTTGGATACCAATTAGAAAGCCTAAATATGGGCTAATTCAGGGCTACTAAGAGGTAATGGGGCTAATTGGTGGCTAGAGTCTATTAGCCCATAACTAGCTCATGTTTAGTCTATTTTGATAAGGTGAGTTAATTTTTAGCCCTGCGATCCAAACAGGTCACCTTACTCCGTGAGGAGTTGTCCCAGAGTTTAGGTTGGCGAGCATTAAATTCTTTGGAGAAATACATAACTGGGTATCCATATGCATTCAAAGACAAGTTATATATCAATTGTTAATGAATTGAAGAACCCCTTATCTTGCAGTGTGAACAGTCAACTGTCTCTGTACCACAATTATAAAGCATTTTTAAGATATTTCAACATTCAACAGAGCCAAAGTTTTATGGCAAGCACCTATCAATGAAGATAGCCAAATAATAGTTCAATGGAATAATTCCTCATATGCCACCAAATAAACCCTAAATCCATGATATACCATTGTCAGTGACTCTGGAGGGGCCCCATATGTCATAGACACCGTGATGGCATATCAGGGATTGAGATTCAATACCCTATCATGGCCAATCTGAAACATAGCAGAACATATAATGGCTGCTACTGCTAGCAGCATATACACACTGGAACACAAACAAACTTCAAAGCTTCGATGACTATGAACTCCCTCAGTATAGTACTATGTCCATGTAGTGTAGAAGTATTACGATATTGATAAAATGGAATCCATATGACGAGATCAGGATCTTCTTTGTACTAGTTCACACGGCAAGATTTTCTGCTACTCTTGTTTATCATTATTCACCTAGTGTAATGGCTGGAATTCTGTTTCACCTTTGTAACCACTAGCCAGCCACCTAGCTCCACTCATTCTGAGTGCACCAATCTTTGGTACTAACCACCTCTCTCCTAATCATTCACCTCAGCACTACCATCATTTTCCATTTTACTAAATAATTAATCGCAACTGAAACTTCAGGGCAGGGATTTCAACACAAATGGAAATAAGCAAGCAATGAATTTACTTAATGTTACACATACAGCATACCACACCAACTCCACTCACACCTTACACTATGACGACACCTACAGGTAACCAGTGTTAAGATTGGTCAGCATTAACCTCCTTGTTTAAAAAAGAAACAAATAGGTATCCATATGTGATAAAAAAGCCAAATTTGTTGTCATCTGTTACAACAGTGAGTTGAGTCCCAAGTCTTACAGCATGATCTCATCAGCACTTTCAAGGTTTATCAACAATTTAACAGAGACAAAATTTAGAATAAAAATCTATCAATGAAGGTAGCACCATGATGCAAACCATTGGTTATATGAAGACAAGGAAAATTCCAAGAGATTGTGTTCCATTAATCTACCAGTGTGCCTAAACCCACGAGTGTTAAACGGGAGAAAATGATAATTGTTTGCCTAGTCCACTTCCCTAACCATTTCTTGTACCCAGTTTCGAAATCACATTTACCAGTGTTTAATCACCTGAAGCAATTCTGCAGCACTAAATGGAAAGAGAATTAAGGCTTGCACAAGATCCGACTGAAGTAATAAGTTATTCCTTCAAATTCCAAACCACTGACCTCCAATTCCTACAGCTAAGAACCGTTGAATAGAATACACTTAGTTTGATTCACCTAAGGTAGTCCTTACATATCTTCGGCTATCTATCATTCTGATAGCCAGTAGCTCAATTCATTCAAGTAGTCCTTACAATTCGTAATTCAGTCAACGCAGACAACAATACAAGAGATCCTTAATCAATGCGCCTTTGCATCAACAGAAACAGTTGCAAGCTGTAGAGATTATAAAATCCTGAAGCTATTGCTTAACGCGGGATGGATCATGTACGGTGCCTCGCTAACTGTGAGAACAAACAGGAGAAGGACGAATCGGCTACTCACTTGAAGTTGAGATACTGGCCGACGGCGAGGAGGACGGGGCAGTAGAGCGGCGGGGGCCCGGAGAATGAAGCGACGGAGGCGAGCGCGAGGAGCTGAAGGGCCTTGATGGCGTGCGAGACCTGCGCCATCCGCCGGCACGGGTCGGCGCCGCGGCCGCACAAGTCCACCCAACGCTGTGGGTGGGTCCACAGCGCGTAGTAGAACGGGAACGGCAGCAGCACGCCCACGGCCGCCGCCGCGGCCGCCATGGAGACCATCTCAACGGGGGTCGGGGGTGCTCGAGTGTTCGCCGCAACGGTTTTGCAGTGAAATTTTCCTCTTTTTTTAGCAATTGCAGTGAATTTTTCTGTGCTCACAAATTGGTGGTGCGGGCCTGCGGGGGAGAGTCCGAGAGACGACCTGGAGTTCACAGCCGGTGGGCTGTCTAATGGGCCCGGGGAAGTGGCCCCAGAATTCGCATCATGAAAAATGTGTACTCATATGCAAATTGGTAATGAGAATTGGTAATGAGAATTTGCATTATAATATTACTAATTATATCTATATCTATATCTATATTATGAGAATTAGTAATTAGTAATGCGAATTTGCATTATAATGCACAGAAAATGTGTACTCATCATGAAAGCTTATTCTCATTACCAATTCTATCCCAACAAACGGACCCAGAACAAGAAAAAAACAAAAAACAACAGAGTAGTAAATATGTCTGTGCATTACACTGAAAAAAGCTATAAATGTTCATGGAAACATGACGACATGAATGCTACATATTTATTTATGTTTTATTCTTTATATAAATATTTAAACTTTAATTTATTTTGTGATGACTATGACATTCATAATATAAGTTAATGTTGACAATAATATAACTATGTCATACTAAGTCTTGTATCAAATTAAAATATAGCCTTGATAGACTATTCCTCTCCCACCGTAAACTATAAGAAATTTACTCATAAATATATTATAACATTAATTTTCATAATTTGATACTATCTATTTGATCAATTTTTAGTAAAATATCATTTCTAATCACAAGGATATCAATAACTTAGTGTTAGGAATCTTTGTTTCTAAAAAAAGATCATCGGCTCAATAGCTCTTGCACAAACAAATCCATGAACAAAGAAACCAAAGCATGATGGATGGAAAAGGGAAAAACAAACGAAAAAAACATGCCTCACAGAAAAAAAAAAACAAACGAAGCGTATTAGTCGACCTGGCTTACGAATTTTATTAAGAAATTCTTAAGGTGCACCCCGACGTCCGGCGGACAGACTCACGCGTCCGAACACCTGCACATGTTGCAGTGCGTGCTCAGCAGCCCGCCCGCACGTGCCTGCCGTATCTCCTGCCGCACGAGCCTGCGGCTGCCTGCTCTGTTGCTGCGCCGTATCGTCTCTGCTGCCTGCTCTGCCGCTGCGCCTGCCGTATCGCGGGGACCGCCCGTCCCGCTCTTTATTGTGCACGCGGGGATGGCGTTGAAACACTTCTAACATAAAATCACTTCGTGCAACATATGTCTAAAATAAATAAAATATATGGAACATACTCTTACAATATATGTGTATAGCCACTGCAACATATGCAACATCCAGATAAAACACTTGCAATATACGTCTGATGGAGATGAAACATTTTGAATTGACGCTTGCAACATACGTTCATAGCCATTGCAACATATGCAACATCTGAATATACTTTTGCAATATTCATTTAAAACCCTTGCAATCTACCTCTGCAACATCCGAAACACTTGACACATACGTTGCAACATGCACTTTCGGTGCAATATGGACGCCGCGCGTGGCGAACTGGCGTGGTGAAGGTGGCCCGGCGAGACGGCCACGACAGACGGGGGCGTGCAACGACCAGGGCGATCCACGCAGGTGGGAGCGAGCAATGGTGCGGGCATGCAAGTCGGGCGGGGCGTGCAAAGCGAGTGCCGCCGCGGGAGCGAGCAATGGCATGGGCGCGCGGGGCGGTACGTTCGAACTGATGGACGCCTGCTTCGTAGCATTATCGAAAGAAAAAAGACAAACGAAAAAAAAGAAAAAACAGATGGACAGAGAAGGACATGTGAACTTATACGAAAGCAAGAAACCCGTGCAGCTTATTTGAATAATCTGAATCGAGACGAATTGGAATTGCTTTCTTGGGTGACTTTGGATGGACTAAGAATTGTGAAAGCAAAGATTCTGCCTTTTTTCACGACTCGAAATGGCAGCCCACTCCAGATCCACAGGCAAAAAAAAAACTAGAAATTGATTCCAATCAACCTTCATCTCTCTCCCGAGTCCCGACTCTTCCCGTGCACCACGACCCCCTCGAGTCGACTCGTCGCTAGCATCGTTACGACGGCATGGCTAGATCCGGCGCAGACAGGAGCCGCACGCGCACGCACGGCGCCGCATTCCCACACCACCTCACCAAAGAGTTCTGGCAAGGCTAGAAGCCTAGGACTGGACACCGAAGACATCCCAGTAATAAGGCCATCTAGGCGGGCTAAATGACTGTCCACGTCATAAAAATCTTAGCTGGAGGAGAGAGGAAAGCGGGCAAGTCGGCTATCGCCCGGCTGAATCACATCGCCTGAGAAAACAACGCTCGCTCCCAGCCGATGCAAGCGATAGACCTCAGTGTTTATGTGGGGCCTTCTTCCTCTTCGCGATCTCGTGCGTCGCCCCACACCGCTGGCCGCACTCTTGCCGCGGCCGCGCGCCAAAATCTCGCGATGTTGCGTATCCGCGTCGGATCTAAGCAGGGTGCCGTTCGCTTACGCGAGGATGAAGAAGCGGGTGTTCATGATGTTGCCGCCGCCTCTCCCAAGGCTCGGAACAAGCTTGCACATATCTTTTCTCATTTATTTTTTCGACAACAATATCTTTTCTCATTTATGTTGTTTGGTAAAATAGTATGGATAAGCATATCTGTTATATAATTGGATGACCACATATATATGACCACAAAGATGCTGTATAACTTTTCGCAAAAAAACAGATGTTGTATAACTGGCTATATATGACATGACATTATCTTACAGCCTTCTTACGGCCTTCAGCTGGCTAAATTATTAGCCTTGCTCTAACAACATGGCTCTAGAAAAAAAACAAGCCGCCCCACATCCACCAGCCGCTTCTTTCCACCTTTGATTCTACCGTGTTGCTGGCACCTATGGAAACACCGCCACGGCGTCATGTTTTGCGGAGAGCAACCAAACCTGAATCGCCTTCTCCTATTAGGGTGTCCCCAGCAGAGGGATGCAAATCGCTGGCAACGCGGAAAAGAAAGAGTAAACAAAATAGAAAATACTCGCCGCACATCTCACAAATGTACTTTTTGCATTCTCTTTCATCCATTAGACTAAAATATAGTATTTATTAGCGATTTGCACCCTTATCGGGGACGCTCTCGTGCAAAGAAGACTGCCAACTCTAGAGTCATCGTTTTCCCCCTCGCCTACAACATTGTCATTGACGGATTGGTGCATTTTGCTCTCATTGAACTAGATCGCCCCCACGTTTCTTGTATTCTTTTCCAATTCGACCAAAAGGACATGTACCCGAAACTCTTCTCGGCATTCTAACATCATGCATCACCGGCTTGCCGAAATCGATGGAGGGAGAATATATTCAGGTGTGATCCCTCAACCCCCAATGTTTGACTAAAAAAATCAGCACCAACGAGCCCTAGCGGCCAACGCCGAGTGACTATAAATCCTTCACCGCCCGGCAGATTGTTGGCATTCGCTCTCTCTCCCTATCTCACGCACGCATATGGATTATCCAAAAAGGAGGTGGCGGGTCCAGGTGCTCTTCGACACGAACATCGCCATGGCCCTGGTCAACGACTGGTCCGAAGTGCCATCATCCGCTGGCCAAAGAATGTGTGGGAGACAAAACGGATAGAGATACATATAAGGTGGTTTTCATTTTTTTTATCCAAACAACTTTTGTAATTTAAATTTTAGAAATAAATTATGTGTACATCCAAGCAAGAATATTATATTTCAATTACATTCTGGCTAATTCAATTCTCATTGAAAGCAATTGCTGGAATCTTATTACTTGAATCAGATTCAATTTACAGGATCAAAACTGCCCCTTATAATAATTCAAATACGACTCGAGACCAAACAAGTTGCAACGCATATCGGTATTTGCAACTAGATTCATATTAGTCAAAGTCCGAGAAATTCCTGAAAATATAAACAAAAACAACCAAAACCCAAAAAAAAACTCTTTGTTATTTAATGTTAGGGTAAAATAAGAAAGCTGCAAATCTCTATCTCTACACTAAAAAAAATCATAATGTCATCATCGGATGCAAGTTTAATCACTCCGCTCCCAGCTTAATTGTGAGTCCGTACGTGAACTCCGCACGCTCCAGCGTTTCCCGCCCACGTGGGTTCGTGTCGAGCTCCACCTTCCAAAAAAAAAATCACGCCCACGAGAGTCCACGTCAAGCACCACCTCCCCGAAAAAAAAACACGCACAGGGTTAGCGTGCCTGTGTGCGGTGAAGAGATATGCTTGTGTGCGGTGCTATCTCCCCATGAAGAGATATAAGCTGGAGAGAGAATAAAAGTATGGTAAAATAAATAAGAAAAAAGATAGAGAAAAAAAGGGCAGTATAGACAATCTACTATTTTTATCCACTGGATGAAGCTATTTTTGCCAAACTTTTTGTAAAAAAAAAGCTTTAACTCCACTAACAGAGCTGCTCCACCGGTCAAAGCTAGAAAAAAAATACTACACGAGAGCCCTACTAAACGGGCCCCTACCGCACGCCGACCTGGAGGTGCCTGGCGCAAATCTCTGAGGAAGCATACGGTGAAGGCTAGGTGGCGACGAAAACAAACATCACTGATGTGAATTCACATTTGGCTTAAGAGTTCGTGTTTGTTTCTGTGCTTGCTTACCGGACAATGTGCACAAGGACTGCGCTGAAAATCTAGGGGCTTGCTGAAGAATGGTTACTGTGCAAAGCTGGTATACAAAAAATTTGATTGGACATCGAAGATTTTAGTATAAAGTTCATATTACAATCTTTCTTTGGTTAAACTTATCAGGCAACCGTTCTTATGTGTTGCAGTTGGTCTTTGTGTTGACTACTTGTTGTTTTTGTTACTAAGTTAATTTATATTTCAATCTCACTCTAATTTAAATTTGTCAGTTCCGTTTCATATGTTTAGGTGTACAAATCAATCACGTTAGTATTAAAAAGGTAAAACCAATTTTGTTGGGTTTCTATAAATTAGATCTTCAATGTATAGGTGATAAAGATTACGAAATGAGCTTTATATTTTCAAGATAATTAGATTTACAAATTTCTTAATATGTTCGTCTAACCACAAGTACGTCGTTATAGGCGTAGGCAAATATTCGTAACCACATACAACGCATGAGCATATATCTACTACATATATACAATACTTGTATGGTATAGGTATAGTACAACAAGTGTATGGTTGATCGAATCATAGATGAATATGACAGAATCCACTAGTAGAGAAAACGAGCTGTACTTCCGGTTCTCAACCCCCTTCAGTCCCGGTTTTGAAATCGGGAGCACGAATCCAGGACTAAAGGGCCCCTCCTTTAGTCCCGGTTTCGCGCACGGGACTAAATGTCCACCTTTAGTCTCGGTTGGTAATACCAACCGGGACTAAAGATGCCTCCCGGCCTGGCCACGTGGGTCGTCCCTTTAGTCCCGGTTGGTATTACCAACCGGGACTAAAGGTTTTATTTTTTTTCTTTTTTTATTTCTATTTTCAATTGATGATTCGTTTTGGTTTTCGAATAGGTTTTCGAATACGCATTCTACGCTGCTAATAATATACGTATTCTACACGTTTATAATGTTCGAACATTTTGTACAAACTAAAGTATGAAACTAACGTATATATTACATGCATATACATATATTGTACGTAATTTTATGGACATATAATATGTATATATATATATATTATAAATAAAGCTTGCATTGTATATTCTATCGTATCCTTGGGATAACAAATTCACTCCATCTGGTTTGGCTTTCATGTTTCGTTGGCGTCATTGTATGTAACAGAACCGACCAATTATACGAAATTAAGTAAGAAAATCATCCACCAGAGCAGACGATTGAACAAACTTAAGCCCGTATAACCCGGTAGTCCGTGAAATCACAAAGGATTTCAAACCAACTCGTGTCCCAGCCATGATCGTAATAAGTTTAGCGGTCACCATCACATATTACATAAAAGTTCGCAATCTCAGATACATCAGAGTTTAAA
The DNA here is from genome assembly GCA_904845875.1 of Miscanthus lutarioriparius. Lineage (NCBI taxonomy): Eukaryota > Viridiplantae > Streptophyta > Magnoliopsida > Poales > Poaceae > Miscanthus > Miscanthus lutarioriparius. Next base: position 28,686,117 of record CAJGYO010000008.1, read on the forward strand.
CATAGTTATTACAAACCAGTTCGAATAAAAGTAGCGGAAGTCATTTGTTCAAACCACACACACACTCACGCGGAGTTTAAATATAGTGCCAGCGAATGATCATCTCCAACAAAAGCATTAGATGAGACGTAAGGAATGACCATGCCCATGGTCCTAAGCATCACCCATCGCAGGATAGAGGCAGTTGATACAATAGCCGTAATACATATCGCCCATCTCGCAACAAGTGGGAAATAAAACCACGAGTACGAGAAGGTACTAGCTAGACTATACATAACATAACCGAAAATAAATGACACCAAGGATTATGCGGGCTTTATAGTAGGGTGGTGACTCATTTGCAAAAGAAGCATTTTTAGCATTTCAAGAACCTTTCTAAAAGCATTATTGTCAAGTTAATTATTATTAACTTCGTCGACTAGATTTGCACCTATACTAGAGTAAACATGTGATTAAGCAATTAATGATAACCACCGATCATTAAACAACTTTCATCTTATCATATTCACTATAAGCTGTCTAAGTGTTCCATAAACATTTACTACGGTGAAGTAACTCAAGTCAAGTGCTCACTATCCAGAGGCGATGGCGATTGAATCGATTCTAACATTTGGTGATTTATTCCTTACACAAATCTCACTCACCCGCTAAAGTGAGATATTGATCACCGAGTCAACTTTCCGGTATCTCGAGTTTGCCAGAACCACATGTACCGGGGCCGGACCCGATCGCACTTTGGTCTTATCATCGCCCCGTGTCCTACCACACTTGCTTCGCACGCATGCTGGTCATGGGCAATCTACTCGCCCGAAAAATCTCCCGACTTCAGCGGTCGGAAGGTACTTTATCCGGCCCGACTAAATGTAAGGCATCGTTCAACATGACTCGAGGCCCAACAACGGTCGGGTCTTAATCGACACTGAGGCGGAAACACTACGGTCCAAAAACCCCGCAAGTCTCCCGGTCTCAACTTCATTTAACACTTAGTTATACCATGACTTCATAGCCATCCAAACAGATCCGGTAACCACCTATAGCTCGCGGTGTGGAAATCACCCGACTTCTACCGGTCTAAGCCAGCCTAAGCATTGACTTCATTGCGGATATCGGGTAACAAGGATATAGTATAACAAAGGTAAACAAGGTGTAATGCAAAGAAGCGGTTGCAAACAACTCCTGAACGTAATGCATCAATTTAAAGTAAAGTATTTAATGAAATCATTGCAAACCGGGAGAAAGATGCTCGGGGCTTGCCTCTCTCGAAGGAGCTCGGACGGTGATCGGGCACTCCGGAAGCTCCTCAACGTCCTCCTCGTTGGCCACGGCACTTCTGCGGGTGCACCTCGACTGCTCCTCGGGCTCCTCGGGTATGACGATTTGGGTTCTCGGTTTGCGATCTGTATGATGCAATGCTTGAAAGTGATTATGCAAGCGGTGCATCGAAGGAGATGAATGCAATGGATATGTTAAGCAACAAGGTAGTCATATCATCCAAGAAAATATACTACAAGCACATGTCATCTCATGCATTCTCTTCTACTACTAATAGGTTAAGTCAACACATCTTATTAAATGCTTCAAAGATACACCAAAGCTTTACTAATTTCCTAATCACACTTAAAAAGCAACACTTGCTTAAACCCTAATTAATAATAGGTTTGAATAGCAACATATATTTCTGATGCTCCTAAAAATCTTAGAAAATTACAGTAGCATAATACTACCCTAAACAGACTACCATAAAAATTTCACGGCATTTGGATAAGTAAACTATCCTACACAAAATGACAAGCTATAGCATAAAAATGAGCATGAAATTTACTTTGTACTATGAAAAGTGTCAACCAACAGATTTAGTATTTTTCCTAAGTTCTAAACAGTCAATAATAACTGTACAAAAATTACCACATGCATGTTTTATACAAATTTTGCTCTCTAGCAAAATAACAAAATTCAGCCATTAAAGGTACTTGAACTACACCTCAAAATTTTCCCACAGCACATGCATGAAACATATTTTTTCTAGGAAGTACATTACATAATAAGATTAACAAACTTGAAATCATATTTTTCTGAAGCCTATAGATTTTTCTACATATTTTTCAAGTTATCAGCAATATCCATGATTAAATAAAATCCTACAGAAAAATATCCCAAAAATGACATGTAATAATTTTCCCAAGTAGATCTGATGATAAGGAACCTAGCAAAATTTGTTTCAACAAATTTGGAGCAAGTTTGACCATCCAAATATTTTTCAAACCATTTCAGATTTCAATTAATAAAGAATAAAATGAAAAACCATTCACTTAAGCGTTGCTGGGCCAGCCCGGACGGCTTAGGCAGCCCACGATCATGGCGCTTTTACACGCCCAGAACGACGCAGCCCGAATGACCGGCTTCTCTCTCGCCGGCGGACGGCAAATGGGACCCATGAGTCGTGAGAGGAAGCAGGGATGGAGGAGGTAGAAGAGAACAAAGCGACACTGCGATGAAGATGTAGTGAGCGATTTTGCGACGGCGAGCAAAGCGAGCTCGTCGGAGATTCTTCTTATTTGTGGCGTGTAAAGTGGAAGCGAAGAAGGCGAATGAAAGCGAAAAACGAGGGAAGGCGGGTGAGGCGGTAGCTGGGGCTTAAGGCGAGGCCGGTGATTGCGAACGGTTACGCGGGCGTGGCTCTGTGCGAAAGAGAAGACCAAGCGACGTAGCGGCATCCACGCTGGCGGTGATCTTTCGAACACTGCCGGCCTTGTAGCGATGATTCGAGGAGAGCGAAAGGTCGATCGACAGACGCCAAAAGGCGAGGCTCGATCTCCTAATCCGTTGAGTGTTAGCGAGAGAAATCAAAACGAAAGTTGTACACCTACATGCCAACTACAAAACTCATTTAAGGATCACTGTCTAATTCGCAAAGGATAGAGAGAAAAATCATGCCAAAGTCGTGTTCAAGAAGCTGAAAACTGGAATTTATACTTAGAAATTGCTAAGTGTTGAAATCAACCCAAATTCGACTTGTGGGACCATTTTGAGCATGTTGTGCACATTTTCATGACTTGGTCACAAAATAACTTTTGTTCCTTATGTAATTTGCTACAACTTTATTTTAGGTTGCTCGACATGCAAACATTCTAAGTGGTACTTTTAAGCAGTCAAACCAAAAGGTCCTAGGGTCAAAACAAGTCAAACCATGATTTGAAATCTTAATTGGGCAAAATGATCAACATGAACATTGTTCCTAACGACTTTCTAAGCATAGCTAAGATGTTTAACAATATATTTAGCTATACCACACATTGGTCATACAATAATCAAGCACTAAAAGTCTTGAAATGATGAAAACACTTGAAATGATACTCTTGTTTCCTAATCATGTTTCACATGTTTCAAGGCGATGTTTCAATTGTTATTCACATGATTAAGCATGTATGAGTTGGATGCTTGATGATGCATGATATGCGGGATTTGCAGTGCCTAAATGTAGGCATAACACCGGGGTGTTACTGACCCTTCCCCTTATAAAAATCTCGTCCGAGATTTGGGTTACGTAACCATTTGTTATAAAATTCTTCATAAGCTTTTGCAGATACTCTCATGTTTCCCAAGTTGCATCTCTCTCATCATGATGATCCTTTGTATCTTGTATGTTTTCACCACACTATTCCGAGTAGCACGTTCCTTAGTGTCTAACACCCGGATTTGGTTGCTCACGATACACCAAATCGATTTGAGTTGAATACCTCGAGGTTCTATTCTTTCCTCTGGAACACGCAAACATTTCTTGAGATGTGATACATGGAAAAGCGGGAAAAAAGTACTCATTGTCTCGAGGTAACTCTAACTTGTAGGCTCTAGGACCTCTTTTTGTTCTAAGATCTTGTATGGTCCCTCTGAATCTCGCGGCAAGCTTTCTTCGGACTCAAACCTTTTCTTCTTCATTGGCGTGACTTTCGGATAAACATAGTCACCAACTTCAAAACTAAGGGTCTCCTTCTTTTTATGCGCATAGCTTTTACGACGTGATTGGGCAGCTTTCATATTCTTGAATAATATGAACTTTCTTCTCGGCTTCTTCTACAAAGTCAATGCCATAATATCTTCTATCACCGAGGCTCGACCCAATTCAATGGTGTTCTACATTTTCGCCATATAAAGCTTGAATGGGGCCATCTTGATGCTTTCTTGATAACTATTATTATAAGAAAACTCAGCTAACTTGGTAACCATGACTCCCATGATCCCTTAGAAGACAATACACGGGCTCTTAACATATCTTCCAAAACAAAGCATTCACTCGTTCGGTCGACCATCCATGCGAGGATGATAAGCGATACTGCGAATCAAACTAGTTCCTAAACCTTTGTGTAAATGTTCCCAAAAATGAGCCGTGAACTGTGAGCCTCTATCAGATATTATGGTCTTTGGTATACCATGCAACCTCACAATTTCTGCGATATACTTCTCGGCATATTGAGGTGGTCGATATTTACATTTTGTGAGGCAAGAAATGAGCGGTCTTGGTAAGACGATCCACAATTACCCAAATCGAATCATGTCCTTTTTGAGTAGTGGGCAAACCCATGATAAAATCCATCTTGATATCGTCCCACTTCCAACTCGGGGTGATAAGGGTTGCAACATATGCGGCGGGTTTCATATGAATTGCTTTCACTCGACAACATGTGTCACATCTGACAACATATGCTGTAATTTCTTTCTTCATTTTGGTCCACCAATAACGAGATCTTAGTCCTTGATACATCTTACTACTTCCGGGATGGATAGATAGCTTAGAAAGGTGAGCTTCATCCATGAGTTTATTTCTAAGCTCTCGATCCTTGGGAACCACAAGGCGGTCGTCAAACCACAACACGCCTGTTCATCCACTTTAAAGTGTTGAGACGGTTTCTGTTTTATTTTCTCTTTGATGTGGAATATTCCCTTGTCGGTTTTCTGACCTTCTATTATCTTACTCTCCAAAGAACAACTAATCTGAATACTATGTAACACAGCAGGATGCATTAGATCGAACCCATCTTCAAGTAATGGCTGCACATTCAAGTAATGTAACTTTACGCTTTCGGAGCATACGCCACTACATTGGCTTTACCCGGGATGATATTGCACATTCAAGTTATAATCCTTGATCAATTCCAACCATCTACGCTGTCTCATGTTTAGCTCTGGTTGGGTAAAGATGTACTTAAGACTCTTGTGATCCGTGAAAATGTTGCACACATTACCCAGAAGATAATGTCTCCAAATTTTTAGGGCGTGCACGACTGCAGCAAGTTCAAGATCATGGGTTGGATAGTTAACCTCGTGCTTTCTCAATTGACGTGATGCATAAGCAATGACTCTCCTATCTTGCATAAGAACACAGCCCAATCCGGTCTTGATGCGTCATAAAACACATCAAATGGTTTCTCAATATCTGGTTGTGCTAGAACAGGAGCAGTGGTCAACAGTTTCCGCAAAGTGTGGAAAGCTGCTTCACACTCTTCTGTCCACACAAACTTATGATCCTTCTGTAGGAGACTCGTCATTGGTTTGGCGGTCTTGAAAAGTCAGTATAAAGCGGCGGTAATAACCGGCTAATCCTAAGAAACTTCTAATCTCGAGGGCGTAGTCGGTGCTTTCAATTCATAACTTCTTGCACCTTACTTGGATCAAGCTGAAACCCCATTCTCGACGAGAATGTGACCAAGGAAAGGAACTTCCTTCAACCGAATTCGCATTTGCTAAACTTAGCATACTGGTGATGATCTCTAAGTCCTGGTCAAGACGGTTCTCGAGATGCTCTTCATGATCTTTCTCATTCTCGGAGTACACGAGAATGTCATCGATGAACACTACCACAAACTTATCCAATTACGGCATGGCTGTATTCATCAAAAACATAAAGTATGCGGGGAGCATTTGTCAGCCAAAAGACATGACAAGATACTCATACAACCCGTGATCACGGTGGAAAATGCGGTTTTCGGTATATCCTGTGGCCTTATCTTGATCTCGATGATAACCGGATCTCAAATCTATTTTTGAGAACACCTTGGCCTTGGATAATTGGTCAAAGCAGAACATCAATATGAGGCAAGGGATACTTATTCTTTACGGTCCACGGCGTTGAGTGGCTCGTAATCTCGCACATTCTCAACGTGCCCTCTTCTTTTTCTTCACAAACAAGGCGGGACATCCCCATTCGGACTTGCTTGGCGAATAAACCCCTTTTTGACAACTCTTCTAATTTGCTTCTTCACTCGCTAACTCATGCGGAGGCATCCGATATGGTCTCCTTGAAATCGGAGCTATTAGGGGACTAACTCAATTCCAAACTCAATCTCCCTATCCGGTGGAAGACCGGGTAACTCATCCAGAATACATCCAGGAAATTCACACACTACTAGGAATCGATGAATAGGAATGATCGCCGTAGTAGCACATGTAACACTTATAAGGGTCATTCTCCGAGGCAATGGTACTTGGAAAGTACCCTCACCCGAGGGATCCTTAAGGGTAAGTACTCGACTTCGGTATCTATGATTTGCTCCCCAATCCTTCATCCAATTCATCCCTATAATGACATCCAAGACTAATCCAGGCATAACTATCAAGTTCACTCGGAACTTTACGCTACCTAATTCAAGGGTTGCCCTCGAACCATCCGGTTAGTCAAAACATCAGCCCTGCTTTGAACTTATACTGTAACCATAACCCAATTACGTGCATAGTTGTTCGTGTTTACGTGCAAATGCTTGACTCATAAAAGAATGCGATGATCCGAATCAAATAGAACAAGCTGCAGGGTTTTCGTTGATAGGAAACTTACCAGCAGTGACAGCTCTCCTCGGAATTTCATCCTTTGTTGTCTTTGTGCACTCTAGCATTATAAGTCCGCTACTTCTTCTTGGTGGAGTGCGGACAAAACTTCGAGAAATGACCGGGTTGATCACAGTTATAGCGAGGTCCTCTCTCTTGTCGCCGGATCCCACAGCTCCTTGGAACTTCCTTGTCTTTGCGATTGCGCTTTGCTTTGTTTAAATTTTGTCTTGCCATTTTGTACTGACTTTTGAGGTCCACGGAAATTCGACTTCTTGGTGAGGTGGCTCTGAACCTAGCACCCAGTGCCGATGGGCGATATGGAGGACGACCTCCCATAGGTGCTCTAGCTTGAGGCGGCCCACCTTCAAAGGCTCTCTTACGTGTCTTGGCTGCGATCTTTGGCGTTGTTATTCTTCTCACGCTTGAGACGATGTTGATGAAGTCATTAAATCTGACGCGGTTGTTGGTACCGACATGCTTCATCATTTTTGGATTTAGACCCTCTTAAAGCTGGCTATTCTTTTTTAGCATCTGTGTCAACCATGTCGGGAGCATAGCGACACAAGTTGTTGAAGGCGTGCGGTGTTGCGTCCACGGTCTTGGTGCCTGGTTTAATGCCGAAACTCTCCCAACTTCATTTCAGTTAGCCCGGGTGGAATATAGACTCCACGAAAGGCCTCAGCAAACTCTCTCCAAGAAATCTGCGCATTTGGAGGGAAGGTGGTGCGATGGTGCTTCCACCACATTCCCGCCGGTCCCTGCAATTGAAGTGCAGCATACTCCGTTTTTAGAACCTCAGCCATTCTCAACACACGGAATTTATCTTCCATTGTGTTGATCCATTCCTCGACATCAAGTGGCTCTGTTGCTTCCTTGAATCTTTGGCGGCCTGGTGTCCATGAAATCCTTGAAGTCGCTATATTGGTTCACTCCCATGCCACCACCTTGATTGTTACCACGTTGAGCGTTGTTGGCGATGGTGGTTGCAGAAAATCCTCCATGTTCTTCTCGGGATTGTTCCGTGTTGCGCCGACTCGAGAAAGCAGCGTAAGCGAGAAACATCTCGAGGGGGTAAGCGGGGAGGAGGTGGCAAATGTGGTTCATGGGGAGGCTCATTGTTGTTGCCGTGGTTCCCACCATCACCACCACCGGTCCCCCGCACCGTTAGCACCGGTCTCGGTGACTTCACACGTGGTTCGGCGAGTGTTTGTCATCGCATATTTCAGCAACAAGTAACGATTGAGTGAAGCTGTAATGATTGCGAGTGAAGAAAAATTATGCCGTACTGATTTTACTGGAGAGAATAAATTCATGCAATAAAACAGAGGCACAACAATCTCATCCCAATTAAGACAACAACACTTAATCGAATTACTTCAATGGCAAACATCGCATCCATACAGTCACATTGCCAGTATACATACACTAGACTTTTTATGCGTTCAGATATCGCATTCGAACATCAAGTTCCAGCCACATGCCAAGTCTCATACGTTCGAAACAACATACGATAGGTTACATGCCAACAAAAGAGAGGTCGTCGCGACAAGACCTAGATACTAGCGCAAGGCAACTAGCCTATTCCTCGGGGCCATCATCGGGATCGGAGACATCACCGTCGCCTCCAGGTGAAACTGCAGGCTCGTCCTGGTTGTCGTCGTCGATGTCCATGCCAGCGGCGTTTGGTGGAGCATATGGGCCAACCCCATTGTAGAGCGCGTGAAACTCCTCGTGCAGGTTGCCGTTGTATTCCTCTAACTCATCGACTCTCTGCAACAGAAGGTTTCTTGCGTTCCAGGCTTCATTCCTTTCCTGAACCAACTGTCCAATCATGCGGTCTGCATTGTTGTTGGCTTGAGTTAACGTATGCACTCGCTGCATAGCTCTATCACTTCTCTCAACCGCTTGATCTCGCTGTAAGTTCATATCAGCCAGCTGCTCCTGCAAGCTAGCTATAGCACGTGCCTGTCTCTTCTTCTGCTTCTTCCCTTTGAGCTTATCCTCACTATGCAAGCCAGTCAAAGTCCAGTAGGTACTCTCGAGACCCTCATACGCTCTAATGGCGGCGAACATAGCACTCATTGCCTGGTTGTCACTAGCCTGTCCCTCAGCTGGACCTCTGACCAATGCACTTCCTTGAGGCTGAACCCAAATGGCATCGCGAGGATCATCCCTAGGAAAAGTACCAGCTAGAGCTGCAGCCAGCTCACTAGGAAATCTGCTCATAATATCTCTAATGACACGGAAGGCTGCTCCCTCTGCACCCTCAGCTGGAGTGCAACCCTCAAACTCCAAATGCCAACCATCCCAATCTGGAGCATCACCGAGAGCAGGAACCGTGATCTCCACCACTGCAAGTCCATCATCGCCAAGCTGGCTCTCATTCCAAGAGAGTACACGGCTCTTGACCCTCTGGTACCCCACATCATGGAGCACTCTCCAAAGCAAAGTTGGCATGCCAAACTCGCTCAAGAAGGTGTCCGTGGTGCGGTGCTCCCTCGGGGCCAGCAGGCGTCGAGGTGCTCTTCCTCCGGTGGACTTCTGGCGGTCTGCTTCGTCGGGCCATCTCAGCAAAAAGTTCTTTCATTACCTCGGGAAACATATTTTAGGTGATACCACTTTTATCAAAATGAGAGAATCAATTTATAAAGGGAGGAATGCATGGCATGAATGAAATGCACAAGTAACATGATGTATGAACGTGCGTGACGTTCTCACAAACTTAGGAAATAAATAATTTCTAACGGCCGAATTGGGTGGCATACAGCGATCTCTCAAGGCGTAGCTAATACGTTCTACGATAAGCGTTGTTATGTACTGCAGAAGATTCATTTCAGCCCAATTCCCAATGAATGCATAAAAGCGGTAAAGTTTTATCTACATGCTCTCTACGAATCCCCAGATACGTGTACAACGGTAGTAACTACCGAACCATCGTCCTATTGACGGCATCGCCTCCACAGACGGAAGACCCATACATGAGATACCTTTGTAAAACATGCGTAGAACATGTAATTACTCCAGCATCATATAAGCATTCACCCTAGATTGGCGGTGTATCCGATCATGCTCTCACAACTCACACTTACCGAGGCGTAGAGGCAAATGATCCATTCATTACCACTCAAACAAGTGGCACTCATACAATAGCACGCCGTATGAGTTATTTAAAGAGAAATATGATGCAAGAACCCCAAGTCAGTACTTAATTAAGCCACCTAAAGTCCTTAAGCGGGCATAAAGGATATGATCAACGGCACACTTTAGATTTTGAAAATCACATTTTCCAAATGCCTTTTGTTTTAAATACACTTGTGAACAATAATACGCTAAACCATGCTCGATACCAAACATGTAAGAACCGACCAATTATACTGAAATTAAGTAAGAAAATCATCCACAGAGCAGCAGACGATTGAACAAACTTAAGCCCGTATAACCCGGTAGTCCATGAAATCACAAAGGATTTCAAACCAACTCGTGTGTCACCATGATCGATAATAAGTTTAGCGGTCACCATCACATATTACATAAAAGTTCGCAATCTCGGATACATCGAGTTTAAACATAGTTATTACAAAACCAGATTCGAATAAAAGTAGCGGAAGTCATTTGTTCAAACCACACACACACTCACGCGGAGTTTAAATATAGTGCCGGTGAATGATCATCTCCAACAAAAGCATTAGATGAGGCGTAAGGAATGACCATGCCCATGGTCCTAAGCATCACCCATCGCGAGGATAGAGGCAGTTGATACAATAGCCGTAATACATATCCGCCCATCCGCAACAAGTGGGAAATAAAACCACGAGTACGAGAAGGTACTCGGCTAGACTTACCCGACATAAGCGAAAATAAATGACACCAAGGATTATGCACGGGGCTTTATAGTAGGGTAGGTGACTCATTTGCAAAAGAAGCATTTTTAGCATTTCAAGAACCTTTCTAAAAGCATTATTGTCAAGTTAATTATTATTAACCCGTCGACTAGATTTGCACCTATACTAGAGTAAACATGTGATTAAGCAATTAATGATAACCATTGATCATTAAACAACTTCCATCTTGTCATATTCACTATAATTGTCCAAGTGTTCCATAAACATTTACTACGGTGAAGTAACTCAAGTCAAGTGCTCACTATCCAAGAGCGATGGCGATTGAATCGATTCTAACCGGTGGTGATTTATTCCTTACACAAATCTCACTCACCCGCTAAAGTGAGATATTGATCACCGAGTCAACTTTCCGGGTATCTCGAGTTTGCTGGGAACCACATGTACCGGGGCCGACCGAGCGCACTTTGGTCTTATCATCCGCCCGTGTCCTACCACACTGCTGACCGGTCACAAGGCGTCATGGGCAATCTACTCGGCCCGAAAATCTCTCGACCAAGCGGTCGGAAGGTACTTTATCCGGCCGGCTAAATGTAAGGCATCGTTCAACATGACTCGAGGCCCAACAACGGTCGGTCCTTAATCGACACAGACGGAAACACTACAGGTCAAAACCACGCAAGTCTCTCGCCCGGTCTCAACTTCATTTAACACTTAGTTATACCATGACTTCATAGCCATCCAAACAGATCCAGGTAACCACCTATAGCTCGCAGGTGACAGGAAATCACCCGACTTCTACCGGTCTAAGCCAGCTAAGCATTGACTTGACTGCGGATACCGTGGTAACAAGGATATAGTATAACAAAGGTAAACAAGGTGTGCAAAGTTAGCGGTTGCAAACAACTCCCGAACGTAATGCATCAATTTAAAGTAAAGTATTTAATGAAATCATTGCAAACCGGGAGAAAGATGCTCGGGGAAGATGCTCAAGGGCTTGCCTCTCTCGAAGGAGCTCGGGACGGTGATCGGGGGCACTCGGAAGCTCCTCAACGTCCTCCTCTCGGCCACGGCACTTTCCTGGTGCACCTCGAGCTGCTCCTCGGGCTCCTCGGGTATGATTTGGGTTCTCGGTTTGCGATCTATGATGCAATGCTTGAAAGTGATTATGCAAACGGTGCATCGAAGGAGATGAATGCAATGGATATGTTAAACAGCAAGGTAGTCATATCATCCAAGAAAATATACTACAAGCACATGTCATCTACTGCATTCTCTTCTACTACTAATAGGTTAAGTCAACACATCTTATTAAATGCTTCAAAGATACACCAAAGCTTTACTAATTTCCTAATCACACTTAAAGCAACACTTGCTTAAACCCTAATTAATAATAGGTTTGAATAGCAACATATATTTCTGATGCTCCTAAAAATCTTAGAAAATTACAGTAGCATAATACTACCCTAAACAGACTACCATAAAAATTTCACGGCATTTGGATAAGTAAACTATCCTACACAAAAATGACAAGCTATAGCATAAAAATGAGCATGAAATTACTTTGTACTATGAAAAGTGTCAACCAACAGATTTAGTATTTTTCCTAAGTTTTAAACAGTCAATAATAACTGTACAAAAATTACCACATGCATGTTTTATACAAATTTTGCTCTCTAGCAAAAATAACAAAATTCAGCCATTAAAGGTACTTGAACTACACCTCAAAATTTTCCCACAGCACATGCATGAAACATATTTTTTTCTAGGAAGTACATTACATAATAAGATTAACAAACTTGAAATCATATTTTTCTGAAGCCTATAGATTTTTCTACATATTTTTCAAGTTATCAGCAATATCCATGATTAAATAAAATCCTACAGAAAAATATCCCAAAAATGACATGTAATAATTTTCCCAAGTAGATCTGATGATAAGGAACCTAGCAAAATTTGTTTCAACAAATTTGGAGCAAGTTTGACCATCCAAATATTTTTCAAACCATTTCAGATTTCAATTAATAAAGAATAAAATGAAAAACCATTCACTTAAGCGTTGCTGGGCCAGCCCGGACGGCTTAGGGCGATACTGACTGCAGCGCACACACGCCCAGAACGATTTGATGACCGGCTTCCTCTCAAAGAGCCGGCGATCGGCAAATGGGACCCATGAGTCGTGAGAAAGCAGGGATGGAGGAGGTAGAAGAGAACAAAGCGACGCTGCGATGAAGATGTAGTGAGCGATTTGCGCGACGGCGAGCAAGAGCGAGCTCGTCCGAGAGTTTCTTCTTGCTACAAGCGGTGTAGCTGTAATGGAGCGAGCGAAGAAGAATAAAAAACGAAAAACGAGCACGGATTGGGCGGTATGTGAGGGCTTAAGGCGAGGCCAGTGGTGCGGTGCGAGCAATTGGCAATGGCGTAACTGCATGAAACGAAGACCAGCGACGCGCAGCATCCACGCGGCAGTGATCTTCCGAACTTTAGCAGACCAGATAGCGATGATTGAGAGAACGAAGGTGGTCGACAGGCGCCAAAAGACGAGGCTCGATCTCCTAATCCGTTGAGTGTTAGCGAGAGAAATCAAAACGAAAGTTGTACACCTACATGCCAACTACAAAACTCATTTAAGGATCACTGTCTAATTCGCAAAGGATAGAGAGAAAAATCATGCCAAAGTCGTGTTCAAGAAACTGAAAACTGGAATTTATACTTAGAAATTGCTAAGTGTTGAAATCAACCCAAATTCTGACTTGTGGGACCATTTTGAGCATGTTGTGCACATTTTCATGACTTGGTCACAAAATAACTTTTGTTCCTTATGTAATTTGCTACAACTTTGTTTTAGGTTGCTCTGACATGCAAACATTCTAAGTGGTACTTTTTAAACAGTCAAACCAAAAGGTCCTAGGGTCAAAACAAGTCAAACCATGATTTGAAATCTTAATTGGGCAAAATGATCAACATGAACATTGTTCCTAACGACTTTCTAAGCATAGCTAAGATGTTTAACAATATATTTAGCTATACCACACATTGGTCATACAATAATCAAGCACTAAAGGTACTGAAATGATGAAAACACTTGAAATGATACTCTTGTTTCCTAATCATGTTTCACATGTTTCAAGGCGATGTTTCAATTGTTATTCACATGATTAAGCATGTATGAGTTGGATGCTTGATGATGCATGATATGCGGGATTTGCAGTGCCTAAATGTAGGCATAACACCGGGGTGTTACATTGTAGAACTCGCCGGCGGGGTTGAGGACCTGGTCATTAAGAAATCCTGCTATGGTCTCTTGAATTGTTTTTAGTTGGTCACGTCGTATGACTTTTTCCTTCAACCATAGAGTCTTCAATAAAAGTTAAAGAAAAAGTATTAATATATATATATATATATGTGTGTGTGTGTGTTGGTCACGTGATTACTTATATATATTAGCAGTAAAAGAAATTGTAAATATATGAATATATTTATATAACGTACTTTGAGGTTCTCTTCAGGAGTTCTTTTTGAGTACGCCATGATGAACTCGCAAACATAGTATCCGCAGTAGTTGTTCCCCTGTTCTTGCCTCAGAACCCACTTTTACGAGAAAAAAGATCCGGTGAATTGAAAGCATGCATGGTGTTAATTGAATTATATATATATAAATGTAGCTGATACTTACTTTGTGTGCGATTACATCCAGTGGCGCTTTGTAATATTTCATGTGTTGTTCTTCAATGAAACTTTTCCAAACACTACGCCCAATAAAATAAAAAATTAATTTGGCCTTTAATAATTGTTGCAGTTAAGAGATCGGGGTATATATAGTTGCTAAAGAGACCAAATTACCCTTGGATAATATCTATCATGTCTTGGTACTCTGTTTGCTCTTTTCTTAACGAGACTAAGATGCGCAACCGACTATTGGCCATATCGATGACCATCAATATCCAGTGATTGCTGCATATATTTTTATATACAAATATGATCGACATTAACTAGAGTCAACATATGTATATGTGGGAGATAGCTTAGCTAGTAAGCAAATAATTGAACAAATGTTCATATGATCGACATTAATTATTTAACACCCACTTGAAGTTGTAGGGGAATAGTATGTCCTTGGTTTATTGGTTCACTAAGAACCTCATGAGATTTTTCTCGAGTCCGGCTTTCCATCCAGGCGGCGGGGGATCAGGGTGTTTGAATACGACATTTGGATCAACGAAACCAACATCATTATCCTATCTCTTTCTGAGTTCTGTCATCTCATATCTGCATATATAAAAATATAGTGTGAGGATATATAATTTATATATATACATGTAGCTTTATATATATATACTTTAATAGTAGAAAATAATCACACTTATAGACAATAGCAGCTAATGAGACTTTTGTCGAGAGAGTCCAGGTGGCATAGTTGGTGTAATTCTCCAAACTCGACATATATAACGTCATCGCCACGGAAGTAATGTTGGTTTCTAATTCTGACAGAAACAAAGTTCTCTCCCCGTTTACACGCCACCATGTACCACTTGTTTAGCAGGTACATTTGCGTACCCAGTTCACCTAAGGCCTCAGGGTTGTATAGACTCTTTTTATGTTTAAATTTCTTCCAAGGATCCACTTTAGGAGCAGATGGTCCTTCAGCCAGCACTTGGGTAAGGTCGAAACCTGTATCCTCGTAAAACCGAACCAGTTCCTCAAAATCGACGTCCGGTAAGTCTAAGTTTGAACCATATTCATTATGAATGACAAGAGGGAGGACTGATTGTTGCGATTGTTGTTCGAGTTGTGCAACACCTTTCCCTGCTCTAGTCTTTTCTACGCTGCCTCAAACGACTTGGTGAGAGAGCGGTCGTAGTCCGATTTTGGCTGGGTCTTTTGAGATTCCCGTTTTTTCTGGTCCACCTTCTTTCTTAGAAGATCTGGAGCTAGGTAGAAGTACGGTTTCTCCGGGTTCTCATTCGCTTGTCGTTGCTTTCTTACATTTTTGAAGAAACTTTTCACATCTTTTTGTACTTTAGCCTTTAATTCATTTTCACTTTTCTCGTAAGACAGTTTTTAGGGAATAATTGGATTAGAGGAGGCTTTCTTCTTTGCCGGTTGGTGGGCCAATGGCTTCGTTTACGGGGTGGACCTCTTAGGAGCTGGAGACCTCCTTGGAGGCGTTGGAGACCTCTTTGGAGGCGTTGGAGACCTCCTTGGAGGTGGCGGCGGTGAAGACCTCCTTGGAGGCGTTGGAGACCTCCTTGGAGGTGGCGACGGTGGCGGCGTTGCATAATCATTGCTCGGAGCACTATGATGATCTGGAGATTGAATAATTGGACTTAGGTTGGCGGAGGCCCTGCTGTGTGATTACAAAAAAGAATAATTATATAAGAAATTATTATTATTAATCATGCATGTCAATAGAAAATTTGTGAAAAATTGTTTCGTTCACTTTTGTCCGCATCTATTGTCTGGCCGTTGAGGAGGCGGCGGTGGACTAGAGACCCCGGGAATAATGATGTAGCGCTTGCTCCATAGTATGAATGTCTTCTCTGCTTCTCCTAGAGTCTTCTCCCCATCACCTCCTGGAATGTCAAGAGGCAGATCACTAAAACCTTTGTTAATTCTATCCACTGAGATGCTAACATATCCGGGTGGTATTATTGCCCCATGGATTCTTGGTGTCTTAGTAGGATCTGGAGGAGGAAAAACACCGAGAGCCACCATGATTGTGGCATTCTCTTTTGGAATATGTAGCTCACATGATGTAAACGGTGCAGTGATGTCATCCACGGGGAAACGTAGCATTGCGTCATCTTGATTTGGCAACTCCGTGGAAGCGCAGCTGCTTTTCAACTGATCAGGAGGGCTAATATTAATGTTGATTCCTGGATCTGATGCCTGCCTTTGGGCAGTCATTGCTATTTGCACTTGCTTTCTGATTTTGTCATGCATTCTAGCTTGCATGTCTTTTTCGCGCTCCTATGCTTGAAGCAATGCCTCCCGTGACTCACGAACCAATTCCTCCAACCTACTGATCCGCGCTGCATCCTCATTCTTCCTTCTCTGCCGGCTTCTGTAGGTATCTCTGTCATCAGGGAAACCATGCTCCCAAGAAATGTTCCGTCCTAAACCTCTCATTCGGCCATTGTGTTCAGCGGTCCCGAGGGCATACGTCAGTTCATCCTTCTCTCTATTGGGTCTGAACGCACCAATAGCTTTAGCTTGTAGCGCATAAGATAATCTTTGTGTTGCTCTTTTGAGTTTTGTGCCATGAACCAGCCTCTCGGTCTCTAGGTCCAGTCTTCCACCATGAGCGAAAAACCAATTCTTCGCGCGTTTGGGCCAATTGAGTGATTCTGGTGTGATACCCTTGGCAAGAATGTCCGCTTCCATTTTCTCCCACTTGGGAATAGCAGTCGCGTAGCCACCTGATCCCATGCCATGGTGGTATACCTTTTGTCGGGCATTCTCTTGATTCCTTCTCACCCGTTCCTCACCCTCTTCCGATGTCTTGTACTGCACAAAATCATTCCAGTAGGGCCTCAACTTCGCGAGCGGGCCACGGGTATTGAAATTGGGCGTTAGGTTCTTCTTGACGTATTTCATGTATAGGAATTTCTTCCAAGTCTGGAATTATGTGGCCATCTTCTTCATAGCCCACTTTCGAACTAGTTCCTTCAATTCATCATCGTTCATAGCATCATAATCATCCGCTTGCAACGTGAAATGTTGAAGGATATCATCGCAAATTAAATTCTTATCAAGATCAGAGACAAAACTAACATGAGGCTCGTTGATCTTTTGCTTCCATTCACGGGCACTGATCGGAAGTCTGTCCCTTACAAGGTACCCACAGTGTTGCACGAATTTCCTTGCATGTGGACCAAGTGGTTCGCCTGTCTCGATATCGAATTCCGATATTATGTAGCGCCCCTCCAATAGTTTTTTGGGTCTCGAATATTTTTGCTTTTCACAGTTGTGGTCGTCGATCCAGAGGACTATGTATAAAAAAAGAATAAATAAATATCATGTGTACACATAATAGATGATAGATGTTCAAATATATATATATATAATATTCAAATATATATATAAATATATATACCTCGCCAGTATTTTTTTGCACAATATTTTCTTGGTTATCTTCAAGAGCCAGGTATTGACTCCCGTCATGTACATCCTGCTGGTCACCATCGACAAATTGAGTGCCGGTGTTGATAATATCCATCATTTCTTCATCCATGTTGTCTCTCGGGGTAGCCATCTAACTTTTACTCCACTAGATATATCTACAAAAAGTAAAAACTATATCTATTAAATAGACTCCTGCAGGACGTGCCACCTCGAGGATAGTAACATTTGTAGATGACATTTGTAGGTCTGAAGTTATCAAATATCCATCAAATTCTAGCTCAAAAACATGTTTAAATAAGTAACCATCCGTACTAGTTGACATTGCTTATGTGATCATCTTGGCGAGCATTTCTCCACCGGACGGCACCGTACTTGGCCACGGAAGAGCTCTGTTTCTACAAGGAAGGAAACATGGTCTTCCACGACCGTTGCCGCTCTCCCTCGTAGAATCAAAGCTCCTCCTTGACGTCCGTTACCGCTTGGCAGAGAACATGCTAGCCGAGATGAACACGGTCCGCAAGTTCAACTAGTACGGATACTAAGTGAATTCTCTACTAGTGGGAGCTGTTCCATGATGGAGTTTGTGGAGTAGTCCCAAATACTAAGTGAATTCTTTTAAGTTGAACTACTCCCTTCATCTTTAAACACTCACTTCGTCTTGAAATCCTGAAATACAAGTATCAAAGGTTCAATATTTGTATTTATAATGCATTAATTTTGGATTGCTCAATCTCATCTCTATGCCTATCTACCTTTTAAACGTTATCTATGCATGCCTTTTAAACAACATCTTAGGCGAAATGAGTGAAATGTGTGCATGGCTTTTTAAACTGTACGTTACTAGAAAATTAAGCAAGTTGACAACTATACTAATAACTATACAACTGGTGAGGAGCAAGCTAGTTTTTTCTTTTCTAGACTTCTTATTTGATCGTAAAATTGTTTGAATACCTTGTAGGGACTACAAAGTATTGAAGCATTTAAAATTTATCCTAAATTATATAATATTCCAAGTGAATTAACTCCCTTAAATCATTAATTACATCTATACCCTTCCATTAATATCTGGCTCAAAATATGGTGACTACAAGAACTTCACATAATCTTAGAACATATATAGGTATTAGAAGTTTGTATTTAGTATCTACAACTAACTAAAATTACTAATATTTTCAGTCTCTCGTTTTGTTCAGTCGATGATGCAGTCGCGCCTACGAACATTATAAACATGTAGAATACTGTATCTCATTTGGTTCGTGCCTACGAACGTCGCCGATGATGCAGTCGCGCCTATAAACGTGTAGAATACCGTTTGGTTCGTGCCTATAAACATGTAGAATACCATTTGGTTCGTGCCTACAAACACCGCCGATGATGCAGTCGCGCCAGAAACACGGCGATGAAATCGGCCGCCCGAACTACGGCGTGTGTTGGCATCCCAAATGAACCAGAAATGCGGCGATGAACCAAACACGAGTGGATCGGCAGTCATGAACCAAACAAGTTCGGCGCAGGTTCGGCGTGGCGAGCTGTGGCAAGGTGAAGGCATGAACCAAACATGCCCGAAGTCCTCCAGAGCTGTACTCCATGGCCGCGCCCCGTTCCCTGGCCTGCTCCCTCTCCATGGCCGCCGTCGGTCCGAGCACACACATACACAAATAAAATCTACAAATAAAATCTATCTATGTGCACACACTCATACACACACTGTTGCTGACGAGGACGACGAGGGTGGAGGACGACGAGGATGGCCGGAGGTGATCTCTTGACGACGAGGATGCGACGGGGACGACGACGAGCGCTCTGACAAAGGGGACGACGATGAGCGCTCCGGTGAAGGGGACGACGAGCGCACGGTGAGGCGTGCGAGCGCGTGGAACCGGGGACAACGAGCGCTTTGACAAAGGACGAGGATCGATGACGGCGATGAGGCCGCGGTCAGATCTGGGCAAGGGCGAGGATGATGGCGGCGGATCTGGGTCTAGGCGCCGCGCACGAATGGGAGAGGCGCGAGCCGGGCCGCTGGTGGAGATGGCGAGAGACGGGAGAGGCGCGTGGAGGCGACTGGAGGCTATGGGGAGCGGCGACGGTGCGGTGGCTCTCGGGCGAAGAATGAAGACGATGGATAGGAGAAGAAGACGAGGCGATATATATTAGGGATCTTTAGTCCCGGGTGAATCCACGGACCGGGGCTAAAGGCCTTTAGTCCCGGGCGATGGTAAGAACCGGGACTAAAGGTCTGACCTTTAGTCCCGGGTGCATCCATGACCCGGGACTAAAGGTATTTTTTTTACGGGCCGCAAAAACGTAGCCGACCTTTAGTCCCGGGTGGTTGATCGACCCAGGAGTAAAGGTGGGCTGCAGTTGGCTTCCTGCCGGTTCCTGAAGTTTTTCCTTTTTTTGTATATTTCTTTTATATAAATATACAGACAGTTATTAATTGCCTAATAAATAAAATATCATCCAAAAAATTATAATAAATATTCCTGTACTTGGTTTTGTATTATTATACACAACAAAAATTTGTAACCTATACTCTTTTGTTTTACTGTATAAATATTTAACATAGTGTAAATAATAATTACAATTTGCACCATGCAAAAATATACTACTTGATTAAAATTATTAAAACTATTACTTTTCGACGGGAAATAAGTTTTCACATCTTATTAACGTTGATCATTTGGTTTTTCATCACACATTCTCCACGGGAAATCCACCGTCAAGCAGAAAATTCATTTAAACCGTAGAAAATACGAAAACACGACAAAAAAATCTGAAGTTACAATTATTACATAATAGGTCTAATACATCACTATATATATCAAGCGGGCACAGTAGTGAACTTCTTCTTAACGTATATCCCTTGGTTATGATCGCGCCGTAACCATGGAGTATCCTCATCATTTAGCTGGATGCTTGGGTCTTTGTTCACTATGAAGGGTGGAATTCGGTCATCCTTTTCATAATCTTCTGATATGTCTGACTTGTCTTTAATTCCGATGATGTTTCTTTTCCCTGAAAGAACTATGTGGCGCTTTGGCTCAATGATTGGGTCGTTGTTGTTTTTCCCTCTCATCGGTTTTGTAGACATGTCCTTGACATAGAACACCTGATTCACATCCTTGGCTAGGACGAACGGTTTGTCTTTGTACCCAATATTGTTGAGGTCCACGGTTGTCATTCCATACTGGTTGTCGACTGCTACCCCACCTCCAATCGCCTTTACCCATTGGCACTTGAACAAAGGTACCTTAAAAGTAGGTGCATAGTTTAGTTCTCATATCTCCTCTATGCGGACACCACTGTTTTGGTTGGTGCTCCTTTTATCTTGGGCTACTGTGTAAAATGTATTCCCATTTATCTTGTACCCTTTGTATGTGAGGATATGCCACGATGGCTGCCTAGCCAACAAATACAATTGCTCATCAATACTCTCATCACCCTGACATTCTTTTCGCAACCAGTCGCTGAAAGTTTCCATGTGCTGACGCGTAATCCAAGCTTCAGACTTCCCTGAAAACTCGGATCGGAGCAACTCTTTATGTGTCTCAATATACGGATCCACCAAGGAGGAGTTTTGCAGAACTGTGTAGTGTGCTTTATTAAAATAATTGTCCTGCGTACCAATATATGTTTTCTTCCATAGTGTCCCCTTTCCACTTAGTCTCCCCTCGTGTCGTGATTTAGGAACACCAATCGGGTCAAGGTCGGGAATAAAGTCAACACAAAACTCAATGACCTCCTCTGTTCCATAGCCCTTGGCGATGCTTCCTTCTGGCTGAGCACGGTTGTGAACATATTTCTTTAGGACTCCCATGAACCTCTCAAAGGGGAACATGTTGTGCAGGAACACAGGATCGAGAATACTAATCTCCTTGGCCAGGTGAACTAGAAGGTGTGTCATGATATTAAAGAAGGAAGGAGGAAACACCAACTCAAAGCTGACAAGACATTGAACCACATCATTCTGTAGTTTAGCTAGATCCATTGGATCGATTGCCTTCTGAGAAATTGTATTGATGAATGCACATAGCTTCACGGTGGCTAGACGTACATTTGGAGGTAGAATTCCTCTTAATGCAACTGGAAGCAATTGCGTCATGAGCACATGGCAGTCATGGGGCTTTAATTTTAGGAATTTCTTCTCTGGCACATTTATTATACCCTTTATATTCGAGGAGAATCCAGATGGTACCTTGATGCTTGCTATGCATTCAAGCATGCTTTCCTTCTCTTCTTTGCTAAGAGTGTAGCTGGCAGGACTTAAGTAATGGCGTCCATCATCTGTCTTCTCTGAATGTAGGTTGTTTCGTTCTTTCAAACACCGCAGGTCCTGTCGTGCTTCAAGTGTGTCCTTAGGCTTCCCATACACACCCATGAAGCCTAGCAGGTTCACACAAAGATTCTTCGTCAGGTACATCACGTCGATCGTGCTACGGACCTCTAGGACTTGCCAATAGGGTAGCTCCCAAAATATGGACTTCTTCTTCCACATGGGTGCGTGACCATCGGCGTCGTTCAGAACAGGTTTGCTGCCATGTGCCTTTCCAAATACTACTTTCACATCCTTGACCATATTGAGTACATCCTCTCTAGTTCGGTTGCCTGGCTTGGTCTGGTGGTCTGCCTTACCTTTAAAATGTTTGCCTTTATTTCTTAGGGGGTGATTCGCAGGAAGAAATCAACGATGGCCAAGGTACACGACCTTTCGACATTTTTTCAAGAATATACCTTTAATGTCATCGAAACAGTGTGTGCATGCATTATATCCCTTGTTTAATTGTCCTAAAAGATTACTTAGAGCAGGCCAATCATTGATTGTTACGAACAACAATGCTCATAGGTCAAAGTGCTCTTGTTTGTGCTCATCCCACACACGTACACCTGGTCTGTTCCACAAAAGTAGAAGTTCTTCAACTAGTGGCCTCAGGTACACATCGATGTCGTTGCCAGGTTGCCTTGGACCTTGGATGAGCACTGGCATCATAATAAACTTACGCTTCATGCATAACCAGGGAGGAAGGTTGTAGATACATAGAGTAACAGGCCAAGTGCTATGACTACTGCTCTGCTCCCCGAAAGGATTCATACCATCCGTACTTAAAGCAAACCTTAAGTTTCTTGCATCATTTGCAAACTCCGGGAATTCTCTATCGATTGCTCTCCACTGGGACCCATCAGCAGGGTGTCTCAACATATTGTCTACCTTATGGTCTTGTTTGTGCCATCGCAACAACTTTGCATGGTCTTTGTTTCTGAACAGACGTTTCAAGCGTGGTATTATAGGAGCATACCACATAATCTTGGCAGGGATTTTCTTCGTGGGACGTTCGCCCTCAACATCACCAGGGTCATCTCGTCTGATCTTATACCGCGATGCATGACATACCGGGCATGCATCTAACTTCTCGTACTCCTCACCACGATAGAGGATGCAGTCATTAGGACATGCATGTATCTTCTGGATTTCTAATCACAAAGGACAGACTACCTGTTTTGCTTCATACGTAGTGACGGGCAATTCGTTATCCTTCCGAAGCATCTTCTTTTGGATTTTCAGTAACTCCCCAAATCCCTTGTCAGATACACCATTCTTTGCCTTCCATTGCAGTAATTCCAGTGTGGTACCCAACTTTTTCTGTTCTGCATCACAAGTTGGGTATAGCAATTTCTTGTGATCCTCTAGCATGCGCTCGAACTTTATCTTCTCCTTTTCACTTTCGCATTCTCTTTGTGCGTCACGAATGGCCTGGCCAAGATCATCAGCGGGCTCATCTTCTGCCACTACCTTTTCTTCAGCTTCCCCCATTGCAGTATCATTGAAGGCACCATATTCAGCAATAATGTCATCATCGTCCCATTGTTCTTCTTCACCTTCTTCTATTACAACCCCGGTTTCTCCGTGCTTCGTCCAACAAATATAGTTTGGCATAAAATCCGACTTCAACAAGTGTAAATGAAGACTCCTTGAGCTAGCATATTCCTTCAAATTCTTACATATGGCACATGGGCAGCACATGAAACCACCGCGTTTGTTTGCCTCGGCCACACGTAAGAAAGAATGCACGCCCTCAATGAACTCTTGGGATCGACGATCAGCATTGTACATCCAATGTCGGCTCATCTGCATTACATGACATACATACCATATTAAAACCTAGAACATAATTAGTTAATTATACGACATGCATGCCACCACACAAGGTATTAATTTATGAAAGTCTCACTACAATGTAGACAATTTCAACTACCAGTAAAAACACTAAAGCTAAAATGCACTTCAGCAGCATAAGGATTTTGCGACCAATCCCAACTAAAACAGACAGATCATGCATTTGTTCAACATCTATGGGCTTCTTCCGTAGGATCACTGCCTCATCAGCCACCGTAGCCGCCTGTGCAAGAGAGTTTTGCACGTGTTCAACATACTCTTCCTCCCAGTACCAGCCTGAACATCCAATGCCATCCCACTTAAATTAAAACAAAAAATTAGAACTTTAATCACAATCATCATGAAAATAAGTATAAATTAACTATACTCATCAAATGCGACAAAATAACTCACATTGCGATCCGGACATTTGTAGAAGATACGGCCTTTGTTGGGACACTCCTTCCTCACCTGGTACTCCATCACAATCTTCTCCTCACACTTGCCGCATGCAATGAGAGAGAGGTCCGGCCTCAATCGCTTTGCCATCTACTCTCTATACTCATTTTTAATATAATATAAATTTCTCATTTTATAAACAAATAAAATTAAAAAAACTCTAAAATTCTCTATATCTCTAAACCATGAAGTTTGCTATGCATGCTAGAAATAAAAACTTAATACTAGTTTTGAATAACTACTTTAACCTTCCTTCACCCAAATATGCAAACTTTAAAGTGATTTTGAGCTTAAATGGCTTACAAATAAAAAAAATTCCACCATAAAAACCACATATATCTAGTCTACAAAATGAGATATGCTACTGATAAAATATGAGAGTATAAAGTTGGTAACCTTTATAACCGAAGAATCGATGGAGGAATCGAACAAAATCTTGTGATTACCGGCGATGAGGAAGAAGAGAAGCCGGCGATGAAGCAAGAAAACACTGAGCTCGAAGTGGCTCGGGCTCGGGGAGGAAGAAAGGCTATATAGGAGGGGAACTGTAGTACCGATTGGAGACAGAAACCGGGACTAAAGGTCCCTTTTTAGTCCCGGACGGAACCTCCAGCCGGGAGTAGACTTTTACTTCGGTTGAAGGTACCAATCGGGAGTAAAAGTTAACCTTTAGTCCCGGTTAGTAGCTCCAACAGGGACTAAAGGTCCCCTGCAGCAAAAGCCTGTCGCAGTAGCCATTGGGCAGGGACCTTTAGTCCCGGTTGAAGCTACAAACCGGGACTAAAGGTCTCTCTACTCCCGGACGCAAAAAATACCGAGACTAAAGCCAAATTTCGAGGCGAGATCAAATGCCGTTTCTCTACTTAGTGATCATTCATCGATGATAGACTTTTAATTTAGATGGATCATGAATGCATTCAACAATAAGTAATTTATCTGGAGGCTGGAGGTAGGCATTGTGCGATGGAGGTAAATAAATTTTTGGATCCGGAGGAAGTATATAATAGCTTATAAATCTTTGGCAAGGCAACATTGCAATTACTGATACAAAGAGGAGGTGGTTGTTGTTTTTTTTTTCATTTTTCAGCCTTCGTTTCGTCGTAAACGATCGTGGATTATTTACTGCTGGCTGGTTTAGTGTGAGAGAAAAATATTGTTCCAGTGTATAATCCACGATCGTATACGCGCAAGAGAACAGGCTTGCTCGTATACGATTGCATATGAAAGTTTATTTCCAATTTGATACTGCTGGATATCGAGAGTTTTATCAACCACTGTGCTTGTATCATATTTTTTTCAATTGACTCACATGCCTGACGAGCACTAGAACTAGAATGTGTTTCTACAGACAAATCTAACTTAACCTACTTTTATAGTATAAATTTTTTATATGATCATATTAATTATAGGTCAAAGATAACAAAGTTTGAATTTTGAAATAGGTGCATGCATGTCTTATATTTGAGATGGAGGGAGTAGTAGTACCAGTAAGAGTTAAGCAACATTTATTTATAGAAAATACAATGTCAAAGTCTTAGTAATTGAGTGACAATATTAGGTGAACTAATATTTTTCTTGTGAGATGATTAGGTGCTTAGTCCACAAGCTAGTTGAGACATACATGGAGCTATAGAGGAGATGGCAAGGACCATGGAAGTGAAGTGC
The DNA here is from genome assembly GCA_904845875.1 of Miscanthus lutarioriparius. Classification (NCBI taxonomy): domain Eukaryota; kingdom Viridiplantae; phylum Streptophyta; class Magnoliopsida; order Poales; family Poaceae; genus Miscanthus; species Miscanthus lutarioriparius. Next base: position 28,712,178 of record CAJGYO010000008.1, read on the forward strand.
TCAGCAAGTGATAGAAGGTGATGGAGATGGATGGAATTGGAAGCAAAAATCTGAAGGCAAAGGTATTTGCACTGGCCCAAGGTGTGTAGAGAAGTGAATGGTCAGGTTTGAATAGATAGTGGTACAAGATGAATTCTTTTGCTAATGCAGTTATCTAGTGCCACTAGTTGAGGACTAATAATACATATGTGTTAGATCGAGTGGCACGGTGAGGAAGAAGTGAAAACCTTTGCAAAATATTTTAAAAATGCTACCTCAGTGATGAATGTGTTCGTATTCCTATGGAAATTCGTTTGGAGTTCAGTGTGGTCTTTACACTCACCGGAACTGTTCTTTGGAGATCACCGAAGAGTAAATGTGACTCATTTACACCAGTTTGAACATTACACTAGTGTTTTCAATGGGTCACCGGATAACTCCGGTGATCATTAGAGAGTGCACCACTAGAGGTTAGTTAACGAGGCCGTGCACGTAAGTTTGAAAGAAAAAGGCCATATTTGTGTTTTTCATTCCCATCTCAAATTAAAAAAATGAGTTGTGGCAAAACTACCCCTTAATAGAATCTCGTCCTCAAAATTTGTAAAGGCTAGCAAAAGACGACTCTTCATACATATCTTCATATTTTTCTTGAGGTTAAGATATATAAGAGTGATAAAGAAATTTAATACCATTTATTTAGCAAGTATAAAGCTACATTGCTCCTGATTCCAAACAAACAATTGTTATTGTGTTGATGAGGACATACTAAATGCAACATTTTGGTCATTACAAGCATCCTTAGTTGCCACCTTTAACAAAGTTCTTCCTCATAGCCTTCCATTTAGCCCGATGCAAACGCTTGTTTGGGCATTGACGGATGAAATGTCCTTCCTGCTTGCAGTAGAAACAAGCTCTTTTTGCTTTAATACTCCGACGGTTGGACATTGCCTGAGGATAAGTGGTTGATGATGGACAGAGCACTTGTGTATTATAGAGCTGGGGTTGAGCTTGATCTGGTCTTTCATACAGATCTTCAGGGAAAAAATGTGCTCCCATTTTTGTGATAAGGTAGTTGTGAGAACTGCTATCTGTTTGACTTTGGAATGCCATTCTCCTCTTCTCCACTATTTCATGTAGTTTGTTCTCCACTACCAAAGCTTTATCTAGGAGCTGCTGGAAGTTGTCAAATGAGTGAGCTACTAGTAGGTACTGAACACCAAGGTTTAAACCTTCCATGAAGTGATCTTGCTTCTTCTCATCAGTATCCACCTCGCTAGGGGCATAACGTGACAAATGAATGAATTTATCTCGATACCACAGACAGACATGGATCCTTGCTTTAAACTCAAAAACTCCTTTTTCAACTTGATTAATCCTGCTGGCATATGGTGTGATCTAAAGCTATCCTTAAACTCCTACCAGGTGATATTAGCTGGAGTTGCATGAGAGCAGGTGTAGAAGTCCCACCAATCCAATGCTGCTCCCTGAAGCTGTCCAGAAGCAAATAAGACCTTCTCTCTATCATTGCACTGAGCGATCTCTAGATGCCTCTCCACTGATTTGAGCCAATCATCAGCTTCTATAGGCTCAGAACAATGATAAAAAATAGGCGGACCACCCTTCATAAACTCTCCATGCCTATCGCTAGGTGGAGTTTGCATCTGCTGAGCTTGAGCTTGCTGGAAAGAGGTCATTGTCTGAACTATTCCTTGCAAAATCTGAGTCTGCATAGCCACCATCTTCTCCATTGTCACAGCGGCCGGAGGAGGTGGTGGGTTCTTGTTGGCAGTGTTATTACCTATGCCTCCAGTGTTGCTCCTTGTGTTAACCATCTATTTGGGTGAAAAGAGGATGATCATGGAAAGGGTATGAGCAAGATATAACGTGTGAAAATAAGGTATATAATGCAAGATATCATAGCATGGTATAAAAAAATAAATACAAAGAACAAGAATACAAGATAACATGATTCAGATAATAAGATTAAAACCCCTAACTAATGACTCCCTCCATTCCAAATTATAAAGACGTTTTGGTTTTTCTAGATACGCAGCTTTTGCTATACATTTAGATATACACTATGTCTAGATTAGAAAAAAAACCAAAACGTCTTATAATTTCGAATAGAGGGAATAGCACTTAAACTAAGAAAAATAACTTTTGTAGTCATGGATAACAACCTACAATACATCACACACATTACAAAGATGCAGCTCATGCATAAACACAATAACAAACACGCAAGCAAGCCTAAACTAGTTACTAAACGCGTTTGAAACTAATCAGCTTCAGCCGGCTTATCGGTTAGAATCTATAGTATTTTTCTCTCACAACAAATCAGCTTCAATTGGCTTTAATACCAAATTAACAGGCCCTAAGTGTTTTTTTTAGACTACATGGTGAAAAAGAATCCTAGAATTTGTCCGATAAGTTGTAGCCATCTTTAGGATACATAAGAGTGAGGTAAGAGACAGTCCTAAAAGCATAAATATTGAGGCAAGGAATAAACACAGGAGCAATGAATTAACAAGCAACAAGCGGGGATAAAAAACAAGGATAAGGATATAGTATAACAGAAAATGGCAAAAGTTTCTAAGAATAGAACCAAGTGCTGATTATATGTGCACCAGGATCAGTTTTACACCCATGTAATGACATCATTAGTGAATAATATAAATATTGCTTTAAATAAAAGAATTTAATTATTACAAAGTTCACTCAAAGTCATTAACAAAAACAATTCAAACATATCACAAGCTAACTCGTAGTGGAACATCTAATCTTCCACTCAAAGTCATTAACAAAAACAATTCAAACCTATCACAAACTAACTCGTAGTGGAACATCTAATCTTCCCCAGGCAGCTTACTATGGAACACATATGCCTAGACTCCTGATAGTTCTCTAGAAACTCCTTAAATTCTCTATCTAAGTACCCATGCGGTATTTTTCCAAAACAATAATAAAGCAAGCGTGAATATCATCGTACTGAGCGTGCGTAGGGAATAAATGATACGCACAGGCTTAAAACAAGGAACAGCTAACACTGGTTATACTGCAGTAAGCTTTTAAGTCGGTACATTTCATTAACAACTTGTTTACTAATAAAGTATGTTATCCCAGAACCATTAGCAGATTACATATAAATAAGTTAAATAACATAAATTAAGCATGTATGAAACATAGCATAAAAATTAACAATATAAATATAACATGCGAGATCCAGGTCGCTCTTAACCATGAGAACTAGTATATTAGTTTCAGACACTCTTCAAAGGATGCCGATTTTTATCCACATGATGTGATACTAGTTTGCCTAAGGTGGACATCCTCTTAAACACTTCCAAAGTGAGTAGGCAAGATTTCACTACGAGGCCTTTCCAAAGGGTCCTTCCAAGCGTATTAGTTTATAGAGCACACACTGTAGAAGCAATCTCCCATACCTAGGATTAGGCAAGCGTAGGAGAAAACTCCTATATCCATGTTAGTATTAAACTAATGTCCACACAAGGATCCTCTAATTAATTAGCTAAGACTAATGATTAGTTCGTGTGGTTGCAATGTTTTCTTGGATGTTCACTCCATGTTCCAATTAAATTCATTATAGGCTATCACCATCAATTCCATATACAATGATAAGGTGGGTTCCAAAACTTGTCCAACCAAAATCATGGCAAGCCAAAACTTAGGCTTCCCAAAATCAGGGCTTGCCAAAGTTAGGAAAAAATGTAGGAATACATTTGGTTGAGTGCCATGACATAGTAGTGAGCACTTTTTTCTCTTATGAGATTGAGGAAGTTTCTAGTTGCTTTGACATCATTTTGGCCGTACAAATTGGTGTGCCAATTTTTTTGTTAATAAGCCAATCAATAGCCAAAACTTGTAGGCATGCCTTAATTTTGGTTGGGCAAGTTTTGGCTCCCAACCAATCAGGCCCTACGTTCATATACCCGAGCTAACAAGGAAAATTGTACAACCTATGAAGTCCTTATGAGGTTTGACACGTGCATGCAGTATGTAATCAATGATAAATGAGATATCAAAATGATCAAGGACACTTGCCTTTTATAATGTTTTTTTTGTTACTGCTTAGAGTCTTGAAAATCTTGCTCTTGAATGTTCAGCACTTGCTCTCCTAAACGTAGCGAACAATGATCACATAAGCATATATATGTAGATACAAACAAACAGATGAAGATAAATAAAATAGTACACCGCAATAGAAACAGAATGGAAAAAGGAGTACTAAAATGTCCAATGGAAACAGAATGGAAAAGGAATACTAAAATGTCGATGCAATGTTTTCTTGGATGTTCATTCCATGTTCCAATTAAATTCATTAACGGGTATCACCATCAATTCCATATACAATAATAAGGTGTATCAACAATTTATAAGATCATCATATATCGTAAATAAAAGGTAAAGCAACTAAGCATTTACTACCCTTCATATACCCCAGCTAACAAGGGAGATTGTACATCCTATGAAGTCCTTATGAGTAATGACACATATATGCAGTATGTATCAATGATAAATGGGATATCAAAACGATAAGGACGCTTGCCTTCTATAATGTTTTGTTGTTGCTGCGTCTTGAAAATCTTGCTCTTGAATGTTCACCACTTGCTCTCCTTCTAAATGTAGCGAACAACGGTCACATGATCATATATATGTAGATACAAACAAACAAATGAAGATAAATAAAATACTACACCAAGCAATAGAAACAAAGGCCCTATTCGCTTGTCTTATGAGTCGTACTATTTCAGCAAACAAACAACGTTTTTCTCTCAAAATAAATCAGCGAACGGTACTTTCAGCCATGACTTTTCAGCAAAGCGAACAGAGCCAAAATAGAAAAGGAATACTAAAATGTATAACATGTCGCTACTGTGGTGTGAAGAACGCAAGAATCATTACAACCGGATTTATGGCTTGAAAGGTATAAATATTCCAAGGTATATATATTTAGCATGGTAAGAAGGTATTTTCGAATTAAAGCAAAACTAACATGTACACCGTGCAAATTAATAGTTTAGTTAATCATCAGGCAAGGAAGAAGTGAGTAGGCGCTCCGCGCTCACCATTCACCAGACGGTAGATGCCGGAAGCAGATGGCAGCGACGAGAACCCGCCCAGCCCTTGACGGCAGATCGAGTTGTTCCAGTGAAGAAAATCACCGGCGGCAGGCGGCAGGCGGCAGCACGACTTCGGCTCAAGTATAATGCAGCTGCAGATCGTCGGCGGAGGAACAGTGCTGACGGACGAGATCGACGTCGACGGCGGTCACGAGCTCGGCCAACGATGGTGCAAAGGCAGGGTACGGGGCGGGGCGGCGGGTTGGGGCAGACGAGGCGCGCGACGACCCGACGGGGTTCCTAGTGGTGGCGGCTGCCTCTGATGGACCTATATATATATAAGACTATCTCAACACCGCCACCTAAAATATCACAGACCCATTTGATTTTCGGGTAGCATTATACTTAAAGGTTTAATACTCATTCGTTATTTTCTCCAACAACGAGACTAAAAGATATTTCTTTCTGCAAATAAGTTTCCAAAAATTAAAATACTCATATTTAAATGGTGTCTATCAGATAACCCAAAATGGATCGTCCAAAATGGATCGTCTAATACCTGGGCATGGGGGCAAGGGTGTTAAGGCCCACATTGGGGGAATTAGGCCCATGGAAGTATGACGGTGATCTGATTTCCAATTCCGTCTACTCGTAAAAGGAGTTTCCAACATGCAATACTGCTGAGATATCATACACGACCAATGGTTTTAATTATAAATCATATATATATTCATGGTTAGAACTCTACGCTTGGCTATGTCCGATTTTCTTTCTATGTTATCATGCTATACTCCAGCACTCTATTTGCCCCGGGCACTGCCGTTCCGGTCGGAATGTACAAACGATGGAATTCAGATATTGAGAGGATCAGTCGCAAATCTGAGACAATTTAATCCTTACAATATCATGTTGCATCAATGAATCACGAAAAATCCTCTTTGTAAGAACAAAAAGTCGACCACGGCGGGTAGAAACACAAACTTGTCGCAATACCAACACCCCATGTCAGCAGCAGGGAAGAACAGCACGTTTGGGGATCTAACTCCAGCTTGAACGAAATGGTACTATCCTATTACCTGCTTCGCACGCTCCAGAAAAGCATCAAAATTTCTGGACCTGTTCTTGTTGATTCACAGATTAAGCTCCATCCACCTATTCTGCATCGCCGCCATCAAAACCATCATCTTCAACATCTTCAACCTTTTGAGGTGCCACACTATCTTCAACAATTGTAGGGTCATCATCTCTAGACACTTCAGGGCCTGGTCCTGCAGACATTTCAGGACCTGGTCCTGCAGACACCTTGACCATTGCTGGGCGAAGTAATCTTTCCCCGAGTTTGAAACCTTTTCGGAATTCCTGGAGAATGATCCCCTCTTCGTACTTTGATGACTCTTCTCTCATAATAGCCTCATGAAGCTGAAACACAAGGTGCAATAAGGAATCATTTTAAAAGAAAAAAATATCCTTGCAAATGCTCAGATGTGGACAACTATAAAGATTTAGCATTTCTGTTGCAGAAGTCAAATAGTCAATAGACTCTACCACCTGATTACACTGAAATACTAAAAATGTAAGAGTAGATATGTAGTGTAGCAACAAAACTTTAAGTGGACTATGCAAATCTCAGGATTTAATCTAGATGATGTTTTGCTAAGACTAGCTTACCATAGGATCAAATGGTTTGCCTACAGTTTCAACATCTTCAACGCCCAGTGAATTCAGAATCTCGATAAATTGCTTATAAATGCTCTGGTAGCTATTATTTATTTTCTCCTCTCCCTCTGTTTCCACCTTTATTTGCATTTTTGCTCTTTCAAAGTTGTCGAGAACAGGCAAAAAGCTCTCTATAAGTTCCCCTTGAACATTTTCCATCATGTTAAGCTTCTCATTTTCTGTCCTTTTCCTGAAATTGTCAAAATCAGCACTGATCCTCAAGATACGTTCTCGTTGAGTTGCTAGCTCGGCATTTAGAGCAGTGATTTTGTTCAAAAGAGAGTTTTTCTCATCCTCGATGGCAAGTAAAAAGGACTCTATCTCAGCAGCTTTTGCTTCATCATCATTAATCAGTGCTTCTCTGTATGACTGCAGTGTTGTCACAATAATAGATGGAGTTTCATCTGTGCTTCCAGCACCATCATCTGCAGCACTATCTCCAGTAACTTCGGTTTCTGAATCCTCCTGCAGCATAGAAAAATAACATCATACAAAAAAGCCCAAGCATCCAATAGACAGATTATCTGTACATCGACGTGGATAGAATTGCAACAAAACGAACTTCTTCGGCTTTTAAACAAGCATTCAAAGGAAAGCAAGATATTGTTGCACTATTGCCATCTTTAGAGAAAATTCCAACCTAACATAATAAAACATTTTCCTTTAAATTATTATGTTGGTGTCATGTAATCTGCAGAAAGATTGCATCCCTGCACTGCAATTTAACTATTGTGAAGGTGTTACACAAATCAGTGCCATATTGTATCTAAAGCTAGAATGAAGGCTTTGATATATAACTTTTCAAATCCAACAGCCTCTAACAAAATTCCAATATAATAGCATAATAGCATTTATAGTGAAATGCAACAAATCAATGTCCTCAACCAACAAGATTGTGCATTTTGCTATACTTCAAGGATCAAACAGGAGACTAGCATCTTCATGAATTAGCACAAGTGCACAGGCATGCAACTGGGTACTGCTATTGCTGTCACACCATCAGAGTGGCAGCATCACATGGAAGTGTTTTTACAAGTACAGATAAGTTCCACTAAATAAAGATGCACCACCGGTGTGACTACCCTACTTATCCAAGGTTCTCCAATAGCTTTCCATAAAAGTGCAGCACCCCGTTTTTCTAACAGATAGCTAATGCTTCCAAATTAGTGAAACTTTGGGCAGTCATTACTTACAGAAGTCCTATCCAATACTCGCTCTAATATTGATCAAACTTCAAAATAAAATTACATTAGACTATAGCAAGTACAAGTTATGAAGCCAACAAGCTTATATTGAAAATGAATGATAAGTTAGCACACGAATTTAAGAATGTCTCCCAGCGAAAAAATAACTATCATGGACAACAAGGCTATATAATTTAAGTATCACAACTGTCCTACATTGCTAAATCTCGATCTTGATCTTCTTGAGGACCACCTAAAAATCACTAATCATGACTAACCAAGATCTGTTTAGGGGATGCTTAAGAAGGCAAAGCAGAAATCTTCATACCAGAAAATGATTTATGAAACAACATATTGAAAAATTCTTAACTGGTCATAGCAAACAACTCAAGAATGAAGGTCCAGCTGCTTATTCCCCAAAATTACAGCACTTATGTATGATGTATCCCCAGCCATATAATCAAAATATAGCGAAAAGAAGCAGTAGCTTCGACACAAATTGTGTACCTACCTATCCTAACAAGTAAGGGCAAATAGTTCGTCCTCAGAAGTCAATGCAAAGCAGTTGCAGATCATTACATAGACAAACCTGGTGTTTAGAGAATGAACAATATGTCACCTCCGGTTAATATTTTTCTACTTCAAATTTTCCTTAGACGCTAACGATATCAGGAATCTGACAGCTATTCTAAACAATTGAAGCAACCACCCGTCCATTGGATACAAAGGAACGACAGAGTTTACGAGCTACGGCCACCAGAACACCCACCCTCACCTGCGTCGCCGTTTGCGCAGCCTCGTCGGCCTCGGTGGCGGCCAGGCGCCGGAGCCTGCACCCGTCGCGACAGAAGACGTGCGGAGTCGGCAGCAGCCACGCCCGGAGCGGTCGGGCCGGCGCGCGCCGGGAGCAGGCGAGCCGCAGGCACCGCCCACGCGGCTCCCGTGCGGACAGCGGCGACGAGGGCGGGGGCGCGAGGGCCGCGGCCGTGCGGAGTAAGGCAGCCATGGGCGCGCGGACACCGGTGGGGGGCGCGGAGAGGGCAGAGGGGTTTTGTTTGCGCTAGCTATCGGATGCGGCCTGCGGGAGAGGAGAACAGCGGGGGAGGTACGGGATAACCCTCGCCTTCAGATGGATGGATGGATGGATGCGAAATTGGGAATGGATCGAGAATTCGAGATGGCTCCTTCCTTGCTTTTGGGTTTTCTGGAAGAGGAGTGGAGAGACTCTCGAGCACTCTCGAGTCTCGGCGTAAGGAACCCACGGCAATAATTTAGACATTAGATTCAGAAGAAGTAGGCTAAATTTCAACAAGAATTAAAAAAAGGCAATCTGAGAACCCTATATTTATGCTACTCACTCCATCCTAAAATATAATGTATTTTCATTTATTCTAAGTTCACCTATCTTAAATTAACTAAATTTATATAAAAAAGGAACAATAATATTGTTAACATCATTATGAAATGCATTTTTATAACTTACCTTTTTGACGTGTAGTTAATATGTTTCCTAACCCAAACATGCTTACAAGGCCTAACTTAGTTCAAACTGTGACACAACACGTAGTTTTATTCACAAAGAATGTTCCATGATGAATCTAGAGCTGGGCCAGAGCCAAAACAAAGCTATCGCTTTTAGCTTTCTAACGCATCCAAAATCACCTTAATTAGACTCCATATAAGTTATCATCGATTCAGTGTATGGTTGTCTGCTGATTCCAAGACAAATTCTAACTCCGAGTTAAAATTTACTGGAGCTCCACATGACTTGACACGTTTATAGGCAACACTCCCATATTCTTTAGGATCAAAATATCACAAGAATTCAATAGCATACCATCCTTAGAAACAGCATTATAAAAAGAGAGTAACGAATTCACCCGATGACTAGCGACGTGCACGAGCTCGAGTAATTGGTCATTGTAAAGTATCTGTGTCTACAACAATGATGTCCGCATCACGTCGCCTTTCTTCTTCACTTGCACTATCCACTCGACTAGCTTTTCTTGGAAGTAGTTGAAAGGACCGAGGATGCCGCCTAGAGAGGAGTGAATAGGCGTTCCTAAAAATTCAACCTTTCAAAATACGAAAACGATTAGTGTAGAAATTTATGATGTCTCGGAATTCCCAAATCAGATAAATAAATCCATCACGAGTCAACCACTGAGTATCTAACAAGTACTACATATGTCTAAGAGCCACAAGCCTGCAACACAAGAGTTAGAACTGAGAATGAATCAAATCAGCACAAGGCCCAAATACCGGACACGTCCGGTATTCACGGGTTTGCTGGATCAGCTCCCGATTTCCTCCGATTGACTTCTGTTTTCAAAACCACACTAGAAAAGGAGTTAGTAACTAAGGCATGCTCAATTGATAATTTTTTTATACCTTTCATTTAATACTTTTAGTTCTTCCAACTTGGAGATGAGAAACTTTTCTTGCTTTTGAAGTGATTGTTCTGGTTTCTCATTCTCTTCTTCAGGCTCATCATTCTTTTCAACTATCTTCATGATGATGAACTTGTCTTTGCGGTTGAGATGATCAAGGTTATAGTTGTCTTCAACTTCAACATCACTCTTATCTTAATCATCCACTTGTGCTTTCTCCTTTTCTTGATCTTTCTTGTTACTCTTCTTCTTGCTTTTCTTGGACATGAGACACAAGTGATGAGAATCATTAGATACTGAGGTTGACTCATCATTTCGCCACCATCGAACTTGATCATTGTCGCAGAAACCAACTTGATGTCTTACTGCTTCACCAATACCGGACACGTCCGGTATGTGCAACCAGCCAACACTGCATCTGCGGCTTGCATGTCTTGCTCCGGCTCGATGCTTTGCTGGTTTCTTGAGGCTTCTTCACTGCATGAAGATTCAATGGACATGTTTTCCATTGACTCAAGCTCATATGCATCATCGTATTTGGATTTTCCATATAACTCAACAAGTCTAGTCCAAATGAGATGAGCACTCTCCGGAGGTGGTTGTCCATTGAAAATAGCCTCATCTAGAACCTCTGCACTCAATGTACTCAACATGACATTAATTGCTTGAGCATTGAGTTGCACGCATATCTCATCCTCTTTTGGAATATTTTTGTAGTTGCTCCACTCAACTACCGGAAGAGGTATGCTTACATCCATAATTGCTCAACAAGAGGACTAATAGCCCTAAAAGCATTGGGTACGTGAATTGACCAAGGTAGAAAGTTTGAACCATCATTTTAGAGAAGCATCGGCTCCGACTCGTTAGACGTTGGCATCCTTTTTCTCACGGCGGTGAGGCTTTTAGTGAGTCATTGCTCCGATACCAATTGAAAGGACCGAGTATGCCGTCTAAAGGGGGGTAAATAGACGTTTCTAAAAATTTAACCTTTCAAAATGCGAAAACGATTAGTGTAGTATTTCCAATGTCTCGGAATTCCCAAATCGGATAAATAAACCCCTCATGAGTGAACCACTGAGTATCTAACAAGTACTAAATATGTCTACGAGCCACAAGCCTGTAACACAAGAGTTAGAACTGAGAATGAATAAAATCAGCATAAGGCTCAAATACCGGACACGTCTGGTATTGACACCAGACACGTTCGGTATTCACGGGTTTGCTGGATCAGCTTCCAATTTCCTCCGATTGACTTCTCTTTTCAAAACCACATTGCTGGCACCTACTAGTGACCTGTCAACAAGCTCAAGCAACACACATAGATCACAAATGCCAAGTGAAAAGAGAGATCGAGACACAAGAATTGTTTTACCGAAGTTCGGTCTTCGTCGAGACCTACTCTCCGTTGAGGGGGTTACGAGCGACCCAACAAAGGCCAGCTCTAGAGGACCACGAAAGCCACTCTAGCCGAAGTCTTTTCCAACTCCTTTTTCGCCTTCCACTAGACGATTCCTTTCCTTGCGACGGTGGAATCGAACTATCACAAACTTTCTGAGGCACACTGCAAGCACTTGGGTGCTCTCCGACGACACCTAGCCGTCTAGGACCAAAGAGTCCAAGAGTAACAAATGCAAATCACGAGATCGACAAGTATGCACAAGTGCTCAAGGGTGGCTTACTCTCAATTTGAATCTCACTCAACCCACAAGATGGATTTTGTAAGTTTGAATCAATCACTCACTAAGAGAGGGTTAGAGAGTGTTCTCAAGGCTCAAAAATATGTGAGAATTTCAGCAGAATCAGCAGTCTCTAAAAGTGGAGGCTAAGGGGTATTTATAGCCCCTTTGAAAAACTAGTCGTTAACTAGCCGTTGGGAAATACCGGACACGTCCGGTATCAATAGCCTATACAGCACCAACGGTCACTAAGTCAGCAGCGCATGTGAGGCGGCGGAACTCCCAACGATTGCCGGAACTCCCGACCGCCAGAACTGTAACACCCTCGGTGTTACGCCCTAAACAAATTACCAAACCATGTTATGAGCATCATGTTTATGTGAGAATGCATGTGATGGAATGCGTGGATAAAATTTTTGTAACTTAAGATGATCAATAAAAATGTTAAATGAGAAGCTATGCCATAACTCGTGTATATCAAGTAGGGTTTAAAACTAATTTTTATTGAACAAAAATGCTATAGAACATATATATGGCACTTAAATAAAGTTTAGAATATGAACTTTGTAGATGACAATAAAATCCTTGCTGTAGAAAAATAACATTGCTAGCTAATATTTTTAATAGCCTAGAAATGCAATTTGGAATCAAATTCAGCTCAAAAATTTAGAATATTTTTCAAGTATGTTGACAGCTAGACAATGCCATGTTTGGGAATTCATTTTGGGAGATTGAGTTAAGGGGTGGTGTCATGTCTTAGCTCAGGTTGGTAGCCTGATATGCCCTTTGGAGCATGGCGAAGATAGTTTAGGTTCCAGAGCAACCGTTTAGTTTTTATAGGTGCTTTAAAATTCGTGCAAGACAGGATTTTGGGCTAGTTCACCGGGGGAGCGTGGTCACCACGCCTCGGGGGCGCGACGTCGCCACGCCGGCTCGCTCTGCGCGCGCACACGCGCTGCCGCGTGTGTCCGGCTGCGACTGCCCTGGCCTGGCCGCCAATGGCTCTGTCGCGTGGAGCCACTGCTCCTGCTCGCACGGCGGGGCGGCGCTGTAACCTTCCTTGCCCACCGACCCGCCTCGTGCTGTGATGCAGCCGCTATCGGTGTCGTCGCATCACCATCGTGTCCGCGCTTGTCCCCTATGCCTATACCCCGCTCCTGGTCCAGTTATATGTCGTGCGCACGTGGCTGAGCTCGCCGTCGTCTTGCCATTGGGCCTATTCGGCTCGTATTAAAGCCGGCTGATAAGCCAGCTGAAGTTGTTTTGTTGTGAGAGAAAAATACTGTAGATTCTAGCTAATAAGCCAGCTGATAAGTTCAAGCGAACAGGCCCAATGGCACTGCGTCCACGCGGGCCATGCCGGTCGATGGACGCACACGCCTATCCCATTGCGTCCATGTGCATAACACCTAGATCACGCCGACCATGTCCCGCCAAGGTGAGACCGAGACAAACCCACTTGCCGCCTCATCTCTCTCTCTCTCCCTCTGCTGTCTCCGTCGAGCCACACCATCAAATTGGGCATCGAGTGATCACTTCCATTTAATTCAGCACGTCTATGGCTTCACCATCAAGTTCTCTTACTGCCCGACCCCACCCAGCCATGAAGAGGGCACTGCCAAGCTCCAATTTGGCGCTTTTCCCGCCGCCGTGCCGATAAGGCCGCGCCCGGCCCTGGACGAGGGTAGCCCTCCTACCATCCCTTCAGAGCTAATTCACTTACACCACTAGCTTTGCCTTACCTCCCTCTCCACCTTGCGCATACCAGTAGAACCGCTATCGCCTCCCCGTCGCCGTTGACGCGACCACGCCACCACGGTGCGCCACCGCACAGCTCGACCGCACGTGGCCACACCTCCTCCACCATCCTCTACCCCAATCGTCACCTCGGATAGGTCCACGATAGTCTACTGATGCTCCCTCGCTAGCCAGTTAGGTTCTTAGGTGCTCTGGTTTGCTGTGGCAGCCGTGCCACCGTCGTAGACGGCCGCGCGCTGCCGTAGCTGGCTCCAGCGAGTCTCGCCGCCCTGTATTGCCGCTTAGTGTAGGGATTTAGGTTGTAGTTGGAGACTGACCCATTAGATGGGCCAGCGTAGGTCCCAGGTGGTCGGCGCGGCCGTGCTGTGTCGCCGTCCGCCGCGCCACCGTGCACTGAGCCGTCGGGGGTGCGCGCGGTGGAATTCCAGGAAAGTCAGGGGGTTAAGTGAGAAGATTTGAGAAAGGGAGAAATAGTATTAAAGCTTAGGTGTGTTTCGGAAGAAAATCAGCAACTCTTTTGTAAAAACGCCAGCACGGGCGAGCTCCCCCGCCGCGGGCCGTCTCGCGCGCGGGCCGACGCTCGCGTTGGCCGCATCAGCGGGCCGCTGTGCGCGCGCGCTGCGTCTCACGGGCCGCGCGTTGTGGGCCGCGCTGAGGATTCACTTTTCTTTTTCCTAGGAAACTAGTAATGGTTTTCTAATTTAATTTCTGAGCTGATCTTTCGTAATTAATATAAAATTGTGTAGGTGTCAAAAATTATGAAACAAATTTAGTTAGGTTCCTAAAATTATGACCTATCTGTTGGTATAATTAGTTTATACATATACATGTTGATACTAGGAGCTATTAAATCGTTTGAGAATGCTTCATATTATTAAATTAATCATTGTAGGAATTTTGTGGTAAATTGGTGATAGCTTTAGTCTTGAAATTTTTATAGTAGTTTCATTGTATTATTATGTGCTCACTTGAAAGGTCCTAATGGCTAGAGTGGGGTGAATAGCCTATTAAAAATTTCTACAACAACACTTAACAAACCGGTTAGACAATTATGAGGCGAAGCAAGTGTTGCGCTAGCCTACTAAAAATGCAAGCCACCTACCACAATTCTAGTTTATATAGTTTCTATCCACACAATAACTATGTCACTACATTAAGTTAGTGTGCTCTCAAAGGCTAACTAAAGAGCCATACTAACCAAACTAACAAGCTCTCACAACTAGCTATACTAAAGAGCTTGACAACTAGTTTGCGGTAATATAAAGAGAGTGAGCAATTTGTTTATACCACCGTGTCGAGGAAGGAGCCAATCAATCACAAGAATGAATACCAATGAAAACCAATCACCTTGGAATCAAATGATGAACACAATGATTTTTTACCGAGGTTCACTTGCTTGCCGGCAAGCTACTCCTCGTTGTGGCGATTCACTCACTTGTAGGTTCACGTGTTAATTGGCATCACACGCCAAACTCTCAATAGGGTGCCGCACAACCAACACAAGATGAGGATCACACAAGCCATGAGCAATTTACTAGAGTATATTTTGGCTCTCCGCCGGAAAAAGGTCAAGAACCCCTCACAATCACCACGATCAGAGCCGAAGACAATCACCACCCTCCGCTCAACGACCCTCGCTGCTCTAAGCCGTCTAGGTGGCGGCAACCACCAAGAGTAACAAGCGAATCCCACAGCGAAACACGAACACCAAGTGCCTCTAGATGCAAATACTCAAGCAATGCACTTAGATTCACTCCCAATCTCACAAAGATGTTGAATCTATGATGGAGATGAGTGGGAGGGCTTTGGCTAAGCTCACAAGGTTTCTATGTCAATGCAAATGGCCAAGAGAGTGAGCTTGAGTCGGCCATGGGGCTTAAATAGAAGCCCCCACGAAATAGAGCCATTGTACCCCTTCACTAGGCACAGCACGGGGTGATCGGATGCTCCGGTCATACTGACCGGATGCAGGACCCCAGCGTCTAGTCATGTGATGCACGCCACGTGTCCCCTCTCTTCAAATACTAAGCATCCGATCCCAACGGTCAAGTGATGACCGGACGCGCTGCTATGAAGTGACCGGACGCTGGACCTCAGCGTCCGGTCGTTTCCAGTAAGCATCCAGAAACGAAAAATCACGACTGGACGCGTCCGGTCATGCTCGACCGGACACACCCAGCGTCCGGTCACTCGGCGTCTCCCCTGTGCGCAGCCATGTCAGCAGGACCGGACGCACCCCTTCAGCGTCCAGTCACCAAGTGACCCAGCGTCCGATCAGAGACCGCCGCCAACGTCTTTGTAGCTTCTACTAACCGAACACGCCGGTCCAACCGAGGCCAGCGTCCGGTCACTTTCAGTGACCTCCATCTTTTATGTATAGGGCACCGGTGAAGTTCCTAACCCTTGCTCAAATGTGCCAACCACCAAGTGTATCACCTTGTGCACATGTGTTAGCATATTTTCACAAACATTTTCAAGGATGTTAGCACTCCACTAGATCATAAATGCATATGCAATGAGTTAGAGCATCTAGTGGCACTTTGATAACCGTATTTCAATACGAGTTTCACCCCTCTTAATAGTACAACTATCGAACCTAAATGTGATCATACTCTCTAAGTATCTTGATCACCAAAACAAAATAGCTCCTACCATTTATACTTTTGCCTTGAGCCTTTTGTTTTTCTCTTTCTTCTTTTTAAGTCCAAGCACTTGATCATCACCATGGCATCACCATCATCATGTCATGGTCTTCATTTGCTTCATCGCTTGGAATGTGCTACCTATCTCATGATCACTTGATAAACTAGGTTAGCACTTAGGGTTTTATCAATTCACCAAAACCAAACTAGAGCTTTCATCACTGTAATTTTTGTAGCATTAGAATAGACTAAGCATTAGGGTAGTTAAATGCTCTTTGTTTAATATACATTAAATCATTAGTAGAAATAAAGATATACCCTTTAAATTGCAAAATTGTTTGTTAGTTGAACCCAACACTTTGCTCGATGAAGATGATAGTTAGCTTAGTATTTTAGTCATTAGAGCTAGCTTAGTAGCTTGGTATGCGCATTCTTATTTTAAGAGTTGCTGTTGCTTAAATGCTAAGTTGTTGCATCATCATCGCATGTATGTAGAGAACGAGTTGGTGAGGAGATCGTCGAGGAATACGAGGAGGAGATCCTCATGAGGGAGGAAGTCCTGAGCCACCACCGACCGACTCGGTGACACTGCTACTTTGTCCAAGGCAAGCCCTAGTGCATAACCTCTATTTTATAATTCACCGTATATATATGTGTTGTGTATATACATTGCAGGAATTTTATGGAAACCACATGCATATATATACATACATACATACATACACATATATATATACACACACATACACACACCCTATGAGTCCTACTAGTGCAGGTTCGAGTAGATACTATGCTTAGGTCATCGGTAGCATGAGTAACCTGCCGTTGCTCACAATAGGTGATTATTATTACTCTCATAATAAAATGATGAAAAGAAAATGGAGACCGGGCAGGGATATGGCATGGGATATTGGTGGGTGTAACAAGTTGTGTCCCGTGGCCAACGGGGCTTAACTTGGTTACACTATTTTCCCTATCCGTGTCGATTGAGGACCGTCCGTTGCTGTGGATGGTAGTCAGGTCACAGACTTATTATCCTGAGCACATACTTGCTTATGGGAGCGGAAAGACTCGTTATGCTCTTGTCATGGGTTCTGTCTCTTTTCGGACCGACTGATTGGAGGCGGGGAAAGGTAGAGGTCTAAGCACCATGTTGAGACCGGGTCTCGAGAGTGGAGGCTTGGAGTCCAAGTTTGGATGGGGACCTAGACCTCTCGACATGAGTGGAATATGTTGGTCTTGTTTGTGCCTGGGGTACAAGCGAGGCGTGTGTTTTGGGATACCTAGCTCTGATACGTTGGTCCGCGAATCGCTGTTTTTGTGAGACGGTACGACTTGGCTATGGTCTAGCTCCGTAGTAAGAACTGGAAGATGAAAGATGGTGAAATGGTTCTGATTGCTCAACCCTTGCTTGAAAGTAGAACATGTGCGTACTTAGAATGGTTAGCTAATGAAGTAATCATGGCTGCTAATAAAACATGATCTTAAGGATGTACTATTAGTAATGCTTTTCATAAATAAAAAGAAAACAACAAACCATATTGCCTATCATACCCCTTGGAGTCGGGAAACTATTCCCTCTAGTCGGGTAAGTCTTACGAGTACATTGTGTACTCAGGGTTTATTTTACCCCTGTTGTAGGTGTAGCTTGAGGAGTAGCTCTTGTGTGGAGGATTCTTCTGGTGGACATAGACGGATCCTTGTATCGTTTTCGCTAGATGTTCATTTTAATTCCGATATTTAATTATCGCACTCTAAATTCTGGTATTATAATAAATAATTTCTAAGAACTCTTTGTTGTATGAAATGGACTAAGTATTGTAAACTCGTACTCATTATTGGATCCTGGATGTAAATTATGGATTGTTTCGAGTTCTCCCATAGGGTGTGCTCGACAGAACGGTCCGATGTAGCTCACTTTCAGGGTGCTTAGTGTCTAGTGGAAGACGAGCGCCTCCAAAAGTGTGCTAATTCAGGCTGTTCTGCCATAGGAACTCCTGATGTTTGTTGGAACTCCCGATGAACGAACCCGAGAAAACCAGAGAAGATGCTGTGGCCAGGCCAATACCGGACACGTCCAGTATTTGGACCTGCAGCACAACAAGTTAGCACTTGGCTCTCTCTAACTCAAATCTCACATGGGTTTGCTTGAGCACTTATGAATAATCATCTATCAATATAATGCATCCCTCTTGATAGTACGACATACCTATTTACTCAAGATCAAATGAAAACGAAGTTTGAAGCGCTTGAGTTGAATTCCTTTGAACCAAAATGCCATAGCTTTAAATCTTCGACAAGTGAGGGTGATAATCATGTTAATTTGATTCTCTCCTTGAGCATAGCCATCTTGAGCATGTGACTTGGTTTTATTCAACAAATGAAAGTTGGCTTCAAATATATCAAGTCATCTAGGATTTGATCCTCCACTTCAACATGACCATCATGGTTTGATTAGTACCTTGACTAAATGTAAGTACTTCCTTCTTCACCGTAGCTAGGTTCCTCGATCGCCAAGCCGTCGCTTGCCCTTCACCCTTGCTTAGTACCTCGAAGCCTTTCCTTGCTATCTTCACCAACTCAAGCCATCAAGTCACACTTAGTGTTGAATCATTCGTTTAGATCGTTTGTATAAATGTCTTTCAATGTAGCAAGCTTTAGAATGTGAGACCATTCCATATGCAATCCCTTATGTCTCATTAATTATTTTTCAACGTGCTTGCTTTCATATGAGTCATCGAAATCCCACAATGAATAAGCCTTGCATAAATTACATTTATATTGTTGTCTTGTGTTTGAACTAGATTGTTTCCAACAATACATCATTTTGGCTTTCATTAAATACCTGTGAGATAACATATTACCTGTTCACACTTAGCAAACGGGTTAGACATTTAATCATATTGTTATTCAATCATCCAAAACCCACTAAAGGGTTAGATGCACTTTCAGTAGTCCATAATGATATGCTTGAATACGGTAGTTCTTCGATTTCTGGAATGATGACTTGTCAATGGTGTCGTCCCAGTAGGTTGGTCGTTGTCAATATCTTCTTCATCAACACCGGTGGCACAACAGCCTCCATCTCGATTGACGACGATGATGGCGCAGTTAGGCCGAGCCTAAACACCTCCTTCTCCGGGACTTTAACCTTCACGTCATACCGCATCCTACGCTTTCTGCTTTGCTGCACGATGGTCTACGTCCATCTCACATCCTCTTGTCTCTTGTCGATAATCTCCGTGCATCTCAACATGTGGTTTTAACTTGCATATAGGCTTGTAGTTTCGGACCACAATTTGAGCCTAGGATTTCAATCCGAACCCGTGGATTTTTAGTGAGAGTCCAAACCAAAACGTTCCATCCGAAATCTCAATCCATTCCTCACCAAACCAAAGTAATCCAATCTAAAAACCAACCCAGAACCATTCAAAACCAAACCATTAGCAGGGCTAACAATACCTCAACACCTTTAGGGATGCAAGCGGGTTTAGGTTTGCAGATAAACCGGTTTGCATCTCTACTCACTTTGACAAGCTCATCCATCAGCAGTGGTCACGACGGCTTCTACATGTACCACATATGCATGATTTTTTTTTCTATAGTTGAAATACTAAACTTTAAGGAGAAGGTAAGCTTTGTCAAGAGACATGAATGATGTGATGGACTCATTTGGCTTACCGTATGCATGGTCAAAGAACTCCAAACAGTATTGTGAAGGTGTGAGCATGTAGACCCACAAGATAAGTGATTTTAGTGGTTCTTAGGCCAGTCTCGATGGGGATGTCATGGGTGTTTCATGCATACTCCCTCCGGTTCTCTAAAGCAAGTCGTTTTGAGGTTGTCTTAGTCAAATATTTTAAACTTTGACTACAAATAATTTTTTTTGAATTGAGTTTAAAAATATGAAAGTGATGTAAGTAGATTCATCTTGAAATGTAGTTTCATAAAAGTATTTATTAACTATACTTTATAAATATTTTATAGCAAAAAGTTGCAGTCAAAGTCGTTTCTTAAAGACCGTGTCGATGTCCAAAACGACTTGCTTTAGAGAACCGGAGGGTGTATTAAATAAGATGACATATCAGCAAAAATAGAATCTTTGCATGTATCGAGGAAGAGAGAAAATATTAGAGTTTCATGGCCATGAAACGATCTAGCGTTGTTTCCCACACCTTGGAAAATGGATGAAACCTACATTAAGCTCGTTCTTTTGTTTCATCAGATCCGGTGTGGTTTGCTGCTGTAACGAACTGCTCGCACACTCACTGGTGGCGGAGGACACTTCACCGGCAGCGGCTCTCAACAGGTACTAACATTTTTTAAGGAAAATAATCATATTCTTTAGATATTGTGTGATATTTTAATGTGCTAGTTTTTAGATAAATATAAAATGGCTACAAAGTTCATATGACACAACTGATCACACAATTTTACAAGAATTAAATGTTGAAAATAGTCTATGAAACAGTGAAATGAAAATGTCACCATTTTGTATTTATCGAGGAAGAGAGTCTGTTCCGTTCACAAATATCAATGCTATCACGTCTAGGAAACCGTGGGCCTCCTATTCAGACTAGCCTTAATGAGAACCATGCGACTGAGATTAACGCTTTTTTTTTCTTACCATCTGTGCTTGTGTGCATGTGTAATTGGTTTTATGTACGTGTTGATGCTTGCTGTCTTAAATTATCATCATCTTGTTTTTTTTTGTAAAAAAAAAAGAAGAGCTTGCCAACTTCCTTACTAACCAGGAACCAGAAGCAAACAGAAATCAATCGCGCACTGCAACAGTAATAGGCATCGTAGCTGGTTCACTTAAAACCAGCAGCGATATTTCTCGCAAAAAAAGCACAGCACTGGTATGCGAGAGACTCCACCGGCGATGATCCAACCGGTTGACGACGGTATAAATTCTGTTTGGTACGGGTGAGGGCTGACACACCACCAACCTCGACTGAGCAATCGCAAATTGCGTCCGGTCCGCGCCGTGGACTCCCGACTACAATCGTAATCCGCGCGGAGGAAGCTACAGCTACAGGCCACATGGAGCCCGTGTCAGTGTCGTCACCAACTTGCAACCGGCCAGGGTTGGCGAACACCCACCACCACCACCAGCCACCACGGAATGGAGCTCGACTCGACCTAATCCTCGTTGTCCACGCATGTGCATGTGGTTCGGGTCATAGACAAAAGGGGACCTGTGCGACCAGTTCCGATCGCTGCAATCCATGGAATCAGACGACGTTCCAAGTTCTTCCCGTTGCCGTGCGTCCTGTATTCGATATGTGCACTGTGCAGTGTCTTTCTAGAACCCAAATTATTCAGCGGGCCCGTTTGGGATGTCTCAATTCGTCAACTAGTACACATGGCCAAGAAGGTCCAGTCATATGATCATGTCCAGACCAAAGTAATCATGCTAAGTTCAGGCTGTACTTTCTCGATCGTCCAATAGAGCAGAGTACTGTAGTAGTATTAGTACTTTCTTAGCTCCTGTCATGCAGATTGGTTGGTCTGGATCGAACTCAGCGTTTTGAATCGCACCACTGTCCTGCACTCCCTGCATATACCCCTATGCCTATATATACAAAAAGGTTCAAGAGGTAAGTTAATTAATCTTATTAACCTGTATCATTCAGAACGGATTAAATTGTTCATTCATCATACAATTGCTGGGGCTCGTAAATCATACGGCACAAAAGGTATACACCCTGCCCAGAGGGGGCAGGCAGGAACGGAAAAGTGTGCAGGAACTATGTGTGAAATCAAAGAATCTTGCTGCAACCTACTCCCTCCAGACTCCAGTAGTAAAGCTGAAAAATCACCCTCCCTGAGCCTCTTGCTAGCGCTTCTGCTTCTCTGTGGTGCGCGTACTGGTTGGTACTGATGATGACTTCTGGGGAGGAGTTGGAGATCAGAAGTCGTAGATGAGCTTCCGGAACTTCTCCATGTGCTCCGCCTGCAGCGAGATGGCCACGGACAGACTGCCGTCGCGGTTGGCGCTGGGGAGCACGAACGCGAGCCCCTCGTACGCGATGCCGCCGGGGCCCATGAACACGGGCCGGCCCCACCCGAAGTCCGCGTCGTGGATGGGCAGGCGCACCCAGCTGGTGAGCCCCAGGTTGGGGCACCGGAACGTGTGCGCCCCGCGGACCAGCGCCGACAGGTCCGGCTGCAGCTCCAGGTAGTCCAGCGCCGACCGGCAGTACCCGTCGTCCATCCGGTCCAGCGCCGCCTGGATCACGCCAGCGCCCTCCGCCACCCCGGCCGTCACTGTGCCGGCGTTGGCCAGCGGCGTCGCCGTGAAGATCACGTTGCCGAAGTAGCCCTCCGGCAGCGGCGGCTGCAGCCGCTGCCGCCCGTCCGTGGCGCAGTACAGCTTGGTGGGTTGGTCGGCGGGCAGGCCGCGCGCCAGGGACGCGCACCGCCACACATGGGCCGCCAGCACCGCGTACGTGCTGAACCGCGGCGCGCCCTCGCGCACGGGGAGCTGCGAACGCAGGCGGCCGAGCTCGGCGCGGGAGAGCTTGAAGATGGCCACGGCTGCGGGCGGCGTCGCCGGCTTGGCCGTGAGGGCCACCTGTGGCGGCTCAGAGGACAGCATGGCGGGCGCCGGCTGGTACTCGATGTGCGGGTAGGTCGGGGTCGGCGGGTCACGCGCGCGGAGGAGGGAGCGGTCAATGAAGGGCATGACGGCGATCGGGACGCCGCGGCAGAGGTCCGCCCACGAGTTGATGAAGTGCAGGCCGGAGAAGCCGTCGGCTACGTGGTGCTGCATGCCAACGCCGATAGCCACGCCACCGCACTTGAAGTGGGTCACCTGCAGCAAAAACAAGAGCGCCAATTTTGGTTAGGTGCCGAAATTGACCTTGTTTTTTTTTTTAAGTATAAGCATTCTTTAACTTGTCCGGTTGTCCCTATCAAACGAAGAATACAAGACGAGAGCAAGAGACTGAATTGAATACCATTGTGGTCGAATTATTATTGCACAACCCACAGCCCAACAATTGCAGAAAATCTAATGTTTTGCTTGGCCAATCTTGGTGTTTCTTGGCACCTCGCTCGCTTCATGCTACGTTTTCACATAGTTGAGGCCAGCCATAATCATGGATGCACAGCTAAGTATGGACCAAACACGAACGGTACTGTACTATACAAAGCAAGAGACATGCAGATCAGAACAGAAGAAACGACCAAACTTTGCTTGCTGTCTCAAGAAAAGTCTAACACATCATCTTTCTGGCGCTCCTGTTGTTAGTCTGTCATTTTCTTTGATCGAGCAAGCAACGCGTGCATGCTAAGCAAAGAACAACAAGCGCGCAACGACATTTGGCTGTTCAACGAAAGAAGCAACCCACTTTATTACTCATCACTCAGCATCATCAGCGTTGTTAGTGGTTACTGGGTCACACCTTGGCAAGGTGCCAGGTTTCCGCCTGCTGAGTGATGACCTTGATAGCATCTGTGAACCTTAAACAAATACTCCCTTCGTTCAAAAGAAATGAAATTATAGGCTTACGACAAGTCAAGGTTAAGTTCAACCAAGTTTATAGAAAATAGTATTGACATTTATATCTCCCGATAGATTTAACATAAAAATACATTTCACGTTTGGTCCAGTGCAAGTCTTGGTGTTTAAATTTAGAGCTAAAGTTTAGGGGTGACACGAGGGTTAGGTGTTATATAGGAATGTCATATGAAAGTGTTCAGACAATAATAATAAAACAAATTATACAAGTTCTCGGTAATTCGCGAGACGAATATATTAAGCCTAATTAATTCATCATTAGCAAATGTTTACCGTAGCACCACATTATCAAATCATGGACTAATTAGGTTTAAAAAATTCGTCTCGCGAAGTAATCGTAATTTGTGTAATTAATTATTTTTTAGTCAATATTTAATACTATATATATATGTGTCGAATATACGATTTGATAGTAACTAAAGTTTAGGGAAAGGAATAAATGTAAGATCTGAAGATCGTCCTTTCAGCCCTCGGCTGTCGCAGGAATGGAGCAACGTCAAGCAGGCTTGACACAGCTTGTTTCCACGCGGACCGATTCGCGTCGGCGCCCGCGGACCGGCCATAATGTTGTCCACATGGCGCACATGCACGGAAGCACCCACCCAACAAGGCAACAACTGTGATGCGTCTACCTACGTTGACCCAGACGTTGTGCGCTGGCGGCGACTCAGATAACCTCGATCTCCTCACGCAAACCCCACTCTGTTTCGACTTTCAACTTTCAACCCTTCCCCGATCAAATTATCAAAATCCTAGTGAAATGCAAGACCCGAACCTGGAGCACGAGCAGCGGGAAGGAGGTGTCGTCCGAGAAGTCGACGGTGGGGATGAGGCGCTTGAGCTCCATGGTGGGCGCGAAGTCGCCGAAGTAGTCGATGGTGGCGTCGGGCGCGTCCGCCTCCTGGAACAGCACCCCGCCGGCGTTGCAGTCGATCTCGACGCGGCCGTCCTCGTCGCGCGCCAGCCGCCCCGCCATCGGGTAGAAGGGCACCAGCGCCTCCGCCAGCGCGCGCCGCATCCGCGCCCCGTCGAAGAAGCTGCCGTCCGGGGCCGTCAGGTCGTTCCCGTCCGCGTCCTTGCGGCGGAAGAAGTAGACGCTCGGCGTGTGGAACCGCGGCACCACCAGGTCGGGCCCCGAGTTCCAGAGCCGGCGCCGCGGCGTCTCCGCCGCCGGGTACACCATCTCCGACCCCCGCACCGTGATCTTCATCTGCACCGCGACACAAGACCCCCACCGCGTTATTATTCGTACACACAATCGAATTGATTGAATTTGATTGATCCCCCGAACGAGGACGGAGCGCCTCGTGATCGAGAATTAAGCGCAAATCCAGGCAGGAAGGAAAGGAAAGCAAGACGAGCAGGCGAGACGAGGCGAGGCCAGCAACCAACCTTGCGCGAGCGGTGGAGGAGCACGGCGGATCTGGGACGGACGCGAACTCGAGCTCAACGCGACCGCCGCGGTGTAAAAGCAGGTAGCGTTAGGTAGTGGTGCGGGGGTATAGCTCTTGGTGGAGAGCTGGTGAGCTAGCGGGGGGTGGAGCGCCTTTTATAGCCAGGCAGCCGTGCGCGCAACCCCCCGGTTTCCTTCCTTGTCGATTTTTTTTATGAAGAAAAGAAATCCCGGGCGTTTGGTGGGATGGATGACCAGCGGAAAGCAACGGCGGACGCCGGAGGGTGGGAGTGGAGTGGATGTAGGGATGGAAACAAAAACGATAATTTCCAATTTTCGAAAATCATTTTTGAGTTTTTTCTGATTTTCAGGCCTAAATGAAAATGGTAGTGGTAATAAAAAAAAACAAAAATGATAACTATAAAAATAATTGAAAATGAAAGCGAAAATGATTTTGTCCTCTTCCGACCGTTTTCGAAGATTGCCGTATTAATACCGATAATTTACCGTCCGTAGTTACCGAAAGGCCTTGAATCCAAATTTATTTATAGACTATGTAACAGTTGGCGCACATCTAAGCATCACATCGGCACACGCAAGCACATAAGGCAAATATTTTTGTGGAAACAAACTATACGACAAGTATTTCATTCGTATAGGAGCAACAAGGCAATCAGCTAATCACGTATTGCACTACCCTAACTCTAGACAGTCATCACGAACACGAACGGAATCTGGGGTTTAGCTTGTTTGAGACCTAAGATGGTGTGTGAAATGTGGTTTTAGCTTGTGTTCTTGTCAATTGTGGATTTATTTATTACTATTGTCGTACGAGATAGGTTGAGTTCTATGGCTCTTCTCATGTTCTACGGTTTGGCATGTTTATCGTTTTTAGGATATCGCTCTTATGGATTCCGATCATTATCGATGTATTTTTCGATCGACTACTATCGTTTTTGAAATTACCGGAGTATCGGTGTCGTATTCGCTTCCAACAATATCGTATCGATTTTGTTTTCATCCCTAAGTGGATGGGGGTTTGGCGGTTGGATTTGGCAAGGACGCTGGACGAGGGAGGGCGGGGAGCCGGTGGCCTGCCCCGATCCGATGAGGTCCGCGCCGCATCAGCAGTGACAGAAGAGTGCACGGCCGTGCGGGGGCACGCACTTGGAACTTGGAAGGCCGACCGCGCGCCCCGCGTCTCGGCTGTCGCATGTCGGCTCGACCTGGTCTGTCCATGCAGTGATCAGCAGCGGCGACGCCGTCCAGGTTTTTGATTTGTGAACGTGAAGATGACTCTGTTCAGAGAGATTCTATATTTCAAGGGGATGATTTCACTGAAATTCCTGGTGAACATTGAACAATGACCGCTTCAATGGCGTGCATCGGTGCATGCACGGATGCACGTCAGACATTGTTTCGATCCAGATGTCGAGGTGGTGTGTTTACCCTGCCCCTTGGCAGTGGTGGTCTTCAGTCATCACAGGTTACTTGGTTTTAATAGTAGTACATTACTCCAACGAGGCTGATGACTGCCAGCACTTGTCATGCATGATCCTGCGCATGGCTGAACCAGTTGGCCCTTTTCGGAGATTCTGCTAGTTGCTTGCGCCAAACAGCTCGCGCCTCCCCCGCGTCCGGTCTCTCATCCGGCGTGGCAGTGGTACACCTATTTTTTTTCACTTGTCAGGCCTCTCAGGTCCCGATTCTCAACGCCTGTTCGGCTGGTATAAAAATCGACTGATAAATTAGTTGAAACTGTTTTGTTGTGAGAGAAAAATACTGTAGATTTTAGCTGATAAGCCGGCTGATAAGTTCAAGCGAACAGGCCCCCCAGGGTGTAAAGTTTTAGTGTCACGTCGGGTGTCACATGGGGTGTCGCATGAAATGTTCGGATATTAATAAAAAAAACAAACTACAGAATCCGTCAATAATCCGCGAGACGAATTTATTAAACATAATTAATCCGTCATTAGCACATGTGTTAATGTAGCACCACGTTGTCAAATCATGAGCTAATTAGACTTAAAAGATTCGTCTCGCAAATTAGTCGTAAACTATGCAATTAGTTATTTTTTTAATTTATATTTAATACTCCATACATGTGTCT
Source organism: Miscanthus lutarioriparius (assembly GCA_904845875.1). NCBI lineage: Eukaryota > Viridiplantae > Streptophyta > Magnoliopsida > Poales > Poaceae > Miscanthus > Miscanthus lutarioriparius. The sequence continues at coordinate 28,739,635 of CAJGYO010000008.1, forward strand.
AAATATTTGATAGGATAGAGAGTAAACTTTAAAGAGATGAACTAAACGAGTCCTTACTGCTGCTGCTGCAAGATTTTCATTTGCTGTAGGAATCAATCGAAAGTCAGCATGCGCTCCACGCTATATATTGGCACAAGGCAGCAGCAGGCAAATCAAGCAAGCAGCTCTGCTGTTGTGGACTTGTGCTTTCTTTGGCCTGTCCGAATTCTGGTCTAGTGATGCGCTACAGGTTCCAACGCATAGGCATAGTTATCACTCATCCGGAGTGTAGATCAAGCAAGTAGCCATACAGTGACACAGGATACAGCTGTGTTTTCCTTTTCTGCTCTCTGCTTGAAGGACACAGTAGGGCACGGCTGCAGTCAAGCGTAGATCTCAGTGCGTTTGGTGAGAGAGAAATGGCAAGATAATGCATATGCGGTGGGTCGTTGTAACGTGCAGCGCGGCACACCCGCCGTAAATTTTTTTAGATAATGGCCCGCTGTCGTACTATATACTTAGTATACAGTGGGTTTAACTGTATAAACCGCCGCCAGGAGCCAAGAAGTCAGAGGCGATCATCGTCCTTCGTAGGACTCGATCAGGAAGCACTAGCGATCGAGCTACTACGTTGGATCCGAGTCAGGGTGAGGTCACAGGCCTCGTGCGGTCATGCGAGGCTCATGAAGTCATGGTAGTTGGTGGCGGTAGAAAAAGACACCGTACTCTACACTGCTGGTTGCTGAATAAGCTGGCACATGGCGCACATGCATGAACTGAGAAGGAGGGACGCACGCGCGTCCGTAGTCATTCTAGTCGACCTACCGGAGATGGCACAAGGAAGGGAGCCGCGGTGGGGTAAGGCGTGAGAAAAAAATTCTCTAGAAAAAGTACGAAGCTCTCTTATACTCGTGACTCGTGAGCCGTGAGAGCTAGGGGCGACAGGGAAGATTTAGAGGCATCCCCTGTTGGTCCCGACTCATCTCTACAAACCAATTTCGGATGTTCGGGCACCCGCCCACGTCCAGAAGCCTATTCCTTGACCTCGTTTATCACGCTCATGTGGGGGCCCACATTGCACGGACGTCGCCCGTGCTGCTCGACCGCACGCGGAGATCGTCTGCGCCCCAGCAGCTAGCTGCAGTAGGCTGCGGCCGATGAGTCCCATTGTAATATGAGCAAAATCCCGATTTATTTTACAACGTCCAGATGAAATACTTGCAACATATGTCCAAAATAATTGAAACACTTGCAACATACATTTGAAACACTTGTAAAAACATCAGAAAAATCTTGAAAACATGTGTGTAGCCATTGCAAACATCCAAATGAAACATTTACAACATAGTATGAAAATACCCGAAACACTTGCATTGCAACATTCCAAATGAAATACTTGCAACATACGTCTGAAACAGATAAACCATTTGGAACATACACTTGAAACATACGTGTATAGCCATTGCAACATGTGTAACATCTCGATCTACTTTTGCAACATCGATATAAAACACTTGCAATATGTCTCTGAAACATCTGAAACACTTTGAAACATACGGCTTGAAACATGCGCTTTTTCAACACAATGTCACCTTGCTCTTTGGACGAATAAAGGCATGTTGTTGCAGAGCCCGACGCCGGCGTGGCGTCACACGAAGCTCCTCCCCTCGCCTCCTTCCTGCAGCATTCGTCGTGGAAGCTCGCTGGCTCGGTGGAGCAGTCAGGGGGGCGGATGCCGCGGTACAGGCGGGCGGCGCGGTGGAGGCAGAGCGCAGTAGAGAGATTTTTTAAGCGTCCGAACGGACAGCTGCCCTAGCCCTAGCATTACCGTTTCTAGAGGCGTCTGGGCAACCACCTATACAAGTCGTTGATTTGTGGAGGTTGTTGACGGTAGTTAACAACCATTATAAACCATCAATAAAACATGTATAAGGGCATAAATATAATCATCAATGAAGGTTTAGGGGTTTAAACTAATAAATTTCATGAGTTTTGGTGAATCTGTATTTTCTGCAGGGTTTATCCAGAAAACCGTCAAGATAGACCTACATGTCAGATTTAATTACGCTTATCCGTCGTGAAACAGACACCAGAAGGTTCTAGAGGACTCAGGAGGACTCCACACCGAAGCGGGGGATGAGAAGCTGACATGTGGAGCCGGCCGACCCCACCTGTAGGCTGCTCGGCTCCCTAGGCCCACCTGTTAGCCTCTGCGTTGTTATGTCGGTTCCCCACCGCCTCCTAGGATGCATCTACGTCATTGCTTAAGTCGGTTTGATCCAAGGGCTCACGTTGGACGCTCTGGGCTATATATACCAGCCCCTGCCACCCCCTCTAGGCATTGATGAGTCATCAAGTCATTTGAGGAGATAGAAACCCTAATCATCCTTAGAGCTCCACCATATTCTAGGGCATAGTTAGTTAGGCTAGGTCTAGAGGGAGGCAAGAATGACTTCGCTTGGATTCCCGATCTTGTCAAGAGCCTGATTTGGTATAATCTTTGTACCCTTCTCTCTTTTCTCTATTATTTTTATATGCTAGTTACAATTGTTATGACAATATTAGTATTCATCTTATTCATGTTCTTAATTATGATGTTCAACGTCTACTTTGATTATATACTTAGTATAGCTAGTGTCGGTGTTTCGAACAAACACCGGCTAGTAAATTTATAATTGTTGCGCGTTAGACCCGGATGGTGCACTAAAGGACACAAGGTTTATACTGGTTCGGGCTGAACGTCCCTACGTCCAGTCTGTTGCTGCTCATGTTATTAGTACCAAAAAAAGTTCGTAGTAGGGGGTACAAACGGTCGAGAGAGGGACGGGTCCCAAGTCCCTGATGGAATGGTCGAAAGGTCGCCGAGAGCTTAGTCGCTGCTCAGGTGTGTGTGATGTGTGTTGTTGAATCGTATCGATTGATCTCTCTGTGAGTTGATCCATCGTCCCCTTAGCGGGGTGCCCTGCCTTCCCTTTTATAGACCAAGGGAAGACAGGGGTTACATTTCGAAGAAAGGGGAAAACCAGAGGCCAAGAAGCCCTTCTAAAGGCGCTGGGTCTTCCTTTTCCTCTGAGCTGGCTTCGCTGACATGGCCAGATGGTGTCAGGGATTGGCACGTTCATCGGACGCCTATGTGCTGACGATGCCACACCCTTACTTGATCAGCAAGTGGTCACGTCCCATCCCGCCCCCCCCCGGGCAGCGTGTCGGACATGGGTATTGACCTGTAGCCCTATGGGGAGCGGACGGCGCGGTGACTGCACGCTCGTCACTGTAGAGGACGCGAGTCTCTTCTTGGACCGCAGTGGTTGTCGTATGTTTATGTCAGGTTCTGCGCCCGAGGGCTGAAGGCGGCACCTACAACACTATTCGGACTCTGCCATGCCCAGAATGGTCTAAAGCGCCCATCCCGTCGTACACTGACGGTACTTTCCTACAACGGGGTAGGGCATGGTCCTTGGTATTGTGTTTGATTCGAATGTCCTGTCGTACCCTGTGCTTGTCATTATGAAGGAGCAGGGTGTAGTCGTCAGGCGAGGTAGAGTCTGCCCTCGGTCGTCGGGCAAGGCGGAGCCTGCCCTCAGCCGTCGGGCGAGGCGGAGTCTACCCTCGGCCGTCGGGCAAGGCGGAGCCTGCCGTCAGCCGTCTGGTGAGGCGGGACCTGCCCTTGGACGTCGGGCGAGGAGGAGCCTGCCCTCGGACATCGGGCGAGGCGGAGCCTGCCCTCAGACGTTGGGCGAGGTGGAGCCAGCCCTCGGTGGTCGGGCGAGGCGGAGCCCGCCCTCGGACGTCGGGTGAGGCGGAGCCTAGCCCTCGGGGGTCGAGCGAGGCGGAGCCAACCCTCAGGGGTTGAGCGAGGCAGAGTCCGCCCTCGGACATCGGGTGAGGTGGAGCCTAGCCCTCAGGGGTCAGGCGAGGCACAACCAGTCTTCCGTCATTTGGACAAGAAACACAGTAGCGTTCTCGTCTGATCGGAAGTGTCCACATTCGATGGTCATTAGTTCCACCTCATTAGGTACCCCGGTATTAGGTCCCCGACAGTAGCCCCCGAGCCCTTCGCGGGTAAGGCTATGAGACTCAGTTTTTGTGAACTGGATAGTATTAAGGGAACCCTGGTATCCCGTTCGTGGGGATTTCATCCAGGGTCAGCCCGGCTAGGGCTCGACTACGGATCGAGGCTCTACTGATGCTCGTGTACCTGCATCTTAGTCGCTCACAGGCCTGTCCCTCGTTGGGATGGCCATCGAGACTGTCGGGCTGACCCTTGGACTTTCTGGGCCCATACGGGCCGGAGAAGAAATTTTCTGACCCGTATCCCCTCTGTGGGAAAAGAGTCCGATCCGCTTGGGAAAGCGAACCGTCCGACGCGATTTTGGTGGGAAAGGATAGGGATCGCGGGCGCATATCCCAGGACGTGATGCGGTGGTGTGTCGTGGTAGGCTCGGAGATCTAGGCAGACGGTTGCCCTTCTCACAACCGTCGCCCCTATAAAACCACGGGGTTCGCCCCAGGGTTCCATACTTTTCCTTTTCGCCTTCGCATCGTCAACCTCCGTCGCCAATCGCCAAAGCCTCCCGCACTCGCATCGTGGCCGCCGTCAAGCTCGCATCCGCATCGCAGCCGCTGTCGAACTCGCATCCGCCCCCCTCCCAATCGTTTCAATGGAGCCATGGTGCGGATGCAGCATCACCCCTTATCGCTTGGAGGGCCTCGTTCGCCGTGGCGTCCTTCGCCCGCTGACCACCACCGAGGAGTGGCGGCTGGCCAATAATGAGGACGTGTCGTCGCCGCCCGAAGGGTACGTCGTGTCCTTCGCTCAGTTCCATGAGCGGGGATTCACCATACCTGCTCACAAGTTCCTTCGGGGGCTGTTGGATTACTACTAGGTGGAGCTGCAGCACCTTACCCCCAACAGGATCCAACACATGGCAGCGTTCATCACCCTGTGTGAGGGGTTCTTGGGGATTGATCCTCACTTCGACCTATGGTGGCATCTCTTCGCCGTCAATCTTCTAAAGAAGCAGGTTGGGAAGCAAGAGCTGCACGCACCGGAGGGATGTGTCGGCATTCACCTCCGCAACAACCGAGCAGAAGCGTACCCGTTAATGCGTCTGTCGACCTCCAACAAGGGGTGGCATTCGCAATGGTTCTATGTCAAGGATGACGCTGCCATCCCCTTGCCAGTTTTCTCTGGGTGCGTCATCGAGGAGGCCTCGGGGTCGTGGAAGTGGGGTGTCCCGGTCAAGGAAAAGAAGAACCTCAACGACCTTCTCGCTGCCCTCCAAACTTTGAAGGATAGGGGCATGAAGGGATCGGGGATCATTGGCGCCTACCACGCGAGGAGGGTGGCGCCGCTGATGGCGCGCGTGCTTCCCTTGCACCAGATGGCGCCCAGAGCGTCGTTCGAAGGGACGGTGCTTGTCGACAAAGCGCTCTCTCCCTCCGAAGTGGCACAACGCATCAAGGAGGCGATGGAGCCTTTGAAGGACACCACTAGCGTCGTCCTTGATTTTGTGTTTTCGGTGCCGGGGCATCCCCCAATGCGGCTGGAACCGGGGTTTATTGACTTCGTAAGTTTTCTTTCTCCGTACTCCTTTTTTACTTGAATTTCCAACCCCTTGAAGCTGACCTTGGGATGGCGGGACCAGCCGAGGGCACTATTCTTCAAGGAAAGCCCGGCTCTATTGCCGAAGGATCGGACCCTAGCGAAAGCGAACCGTATTGCTACCGAGTGGGACAAAAGGACGAGGGAGCTCAGGAAGAAGCTGCTACGGAAGCAGCAAGCGCGTGATCGAGGAGAGGAGACAGGTAGTGATGACGACGGCAACGACAATGAGGAGGTAGCTACCGACATGGATTGGGATGTTCTGGAGGATGAGGATACACTGACAGACACCCACCAGTCCATGCAGGGACCCTTCCCGTTCCACGCGGAGGGAAGCGAGTCCATGAGGTCAGTGGAGCCGGGCCCGTCCTTGGGTCCGGTGGGAGCCAGTGGATCAGCCGCCACACCTGAGGTGCCGACGGAGGATCGGTGGATGGGAGGGGGTGGATCTGCCACCGCCCCCAAGGTGCTGATGGAGAGGGGGCCGGCTTCGTCGCTGCGCCCTCGGAGACAAGGGAGACAAGCCCCCCTGCCCAGGAGGAGGAGGCAGGCTCAAAACGGTCCCGCTCAGATGAGTTGGAGTAGGGGTCCGGGGGTTCGTCCCCAAAACATTCCCACCGCCCAAAGGCATCAGAGTAGGTCACTGATTCCCCTGTTTTCCCCCTTTTTATTTTTCTGTTTTGACCTTATGCCTTTTACCTCTTGCGGGTTCTTGCGACGGGGCCGCTCTCTGGGGCTGGCGCCCAAGAAGAGCCTTGCCCTTCAGGCAGGAGGGACATCGTTGCCCGACGTCGCTCCTATTTTGGGCAGGAGCGGCGCTGATGCTGCGGCCTTGTTGGCCGGTCTAGCGTCGCCTGCAGTGGCGCCCGCGCCCTCGGTGGTTGCCGAGCAAGCGGCGGTGGAGGTGACTCCGCCATCTATGTCGGAGCGAATAGAGCTGCCGCCCGTGCTGGTGGCGTCCTCCGTGGTGGGCGTGGCACCGCAAGCCGAGGGTCCAGCGTCACCAGTGGAGGTGGCCATGACCGCGCCAAGGTAGGAGTAGCCGGACGCAGCCACGGTGGTGTCCGAGGGGGTAGCAGAATCCATGCTACCGGAGGCCCAGGCGGAGGTGACCGTGACCGCGACAAACCTGGCACCGCTGGATGTTGCCACGGTGGCGTTCGAGGAGGCGGCGCAATCCATGCCACCGGCGGCCCAAGCTGCGGTGACCGTGACCGCGATGAGCCCAGCGCCGCTAGATGTAGCCACGGTGGTGCCCGAGGGGGCGGCGCAATCCGCGCCACCGGCGGCCCAGGCTGCGGCGCCCGAGGCGGGCCGGATGGGGGAGGACGCGGCCAGAGGATCTCTGGGCGTTGTGGCAGTGGTGGAGAGGGCCAGCGGGGGGTCGCCCTCGGCCCTGGTGTCGGGGGGCAGCTACTCGCCCGCGCGAGGTGAGTCGCCGCTCCACAGGATGGATCCCTAAGACCCAATGTCGACTCTCTTCTCGCTCGACGATTCTACTGAGAGCATAGAGCTGGGGAGTCTTGATGAAGGGATCTTGGTGATGATGGGTGTCCTAGATCAAGCTCGGGTCGTCCTACGCGACGTCATCGTTCCCAATGGCCGGGTATCCATTTGATCTTTCGTCTCGTTTTCTTCTTGTCTTCATGTTTTTTTGTATTTTTGACACTGGTCTTCTTTTTAGTCCCTCATTGCTCGCAGCCGGGAGAAATCCTGGTTCCTCCATGAGCAGAAGGTGGAATGGAACCGCCTCACCGAGGAGGCCCGGCTACGAGGAGATTTGAGCGCCCAGCTCGCCGCCGCCCAGCAGCGGGAAACAAAAGCACGTCGGGACGCAGAGGAGATCCATGGGATGTTCGAGGACCTATCGGCGAGGGAGAAGCAGGACGAGGAGGCTGTCGCTAGGGTCCAAAAGAAGCGGGACGAGCTGCTCCAAAAGGACACCAATGATAGCCAGCGGGCCATCGAGCTCCTGGCAGAGCTGGAGATGGAGCAGGATCTCAAGCTGAAAGCCGAGGATAGGTCCGTGGCGCTGCAGCAGAGAGCGAACCAGGATGCCGAGGTGATCGCTTGGCTGTGCGGGGAGTGAGACAAGCTGCGCCGGACCGAAGAAAGACTTCGCTCGGAACACCACACGGCCCGCGAGGAGCGCGATCGGGACATCCGAGAGCGCGATGAGGCACGTCGGGAGGCCAGGGCCCTCTAGGCGGATCTTGGAGACACGGTGGCTTGAAGGCTGGAGGCCAAGGAAATTTCTACCGGGCTGGGCATGGAACTCGCCGAGGTGCAGGGGATCCTTCAGGTCGAAAGCGATCAGCACGATCCTCTGTGCTCTGCCGTTGTGGTGGTCTGCGACGACCTGTAGGTGGCGCAAGAGGAGGGGACCAGCTCCCTTATGACTCATGCCGCTGGTATCATGGCGCGGTTGGGCCAGCTTGAGGAGGACGCCTTTCACACCGAGATCACCCAAGTCTTCACCGTTGCCCGTTCTCATTATGATCGGGAGATCAACTTGGAGGTAATGAGCCAAGGCTTCACGCCTGGCTATGAAGACTCTGAGCTGGATGAGATTTAGAAGGCGGTGACTCCCATTGCGCGGAACCTGGCGAACAGGCTGAAAGACATGGTTCTCCCTTTGAGGAAGTAGTTAGTTAAATAAGTTTGATAAACATTTATCTGTAATATGTGGACATGTGTCGGTACTTTCGTGTCCGAAAACAGATTCGTGACTTTGTTTCGCAATTTTGTTTTGTTTGTTTGATCTTACCTTCTTCCCTTTTTGCAATGAAAAAAGATTTATGCGATCTGACCCTTCCGCTCGTTAAGACTGTAGGGCCCAAGGTGTTTAGGGGAAATTTTGATTGTGCTGGTGAGCAAAATTACCGTAGCCATCTGGGCGTGGGCTTTTTGCAGTCTTACCTATATGTTCCCCCGAACCTTGCCGCCAGTCTCGACGTGAGGAAAAGGTCTGATGTAGGAAAGGAGGTACTCGTATCTTTATCAGCCTTGGAGTGAGATCCGACCCTTTGCGGTCGCTGGGGCCAGATGTTACTAGAGACCGGGGCGAGGGTAGCAAACTTACTCTTGTATTCATGCGTACCCCTTACTTAGGATATTGGCGATCGCTGCGTGACCGTGCATTTGGCCTTATCGCTGGCCCGGCCTTCACTGATCCCCCGTGCGTGGTGGGGATTCGGTCAATGGCCGGCTCGTTTTGTGACAGTCGCCCCGTCCGCGGTTTTTTCGCAAGTGGAGGGGTCGAGGCGATGTCGCTTGCCTCGGCGGCTCGAGTGACGTGCCTCATGAGCTCGCTAACGGGGATGTTCGAATAGAATCCAATCCCACTGCTTTGCGACAGGGTCGGCAAAGCCCTCGGGTGGCGTTCCGTTGCTCCTTGACCTGCCTTCCAACAAATTCCCCCTCAGTGGGGATTCTATGGGCTCGGCTAGAGGTTGGATTGAACTAGAAGGTTGAGATGACCCTATCCGCCTCAATGCGGGTTGGGCAAAGGCCGCTGAGGCTCATCCGCATTTACTCCCCTAGCTCTTGTTCGACGCGAGGTGACCCCGGACCCTCTGCGAGTCAGCCTTTGAACCTCGGCCTCTTGATCTCGGATCGAGCGGCTCGAGCCCCCGAGCCCCTTAGGGTCTGATGGGGGTTAGCCGTGTTTCATGTGTCACCCCATCCTCGGTTTCCGCAACCGGAGGGGCTGAGTTGGCGACACTTGCCTCGATGGCTCGAGGGTCATGCTCAATGAGCTCGCTAACGGGTATGTTCGTGTGGAATCTGGGTCCATCATTCACTGACGGGGTCGGCAGAGCCCTCATATGGCATTCCACTACTTCTTAACCCGTCTCCCGATAGATGCCCAAGCCATTCGGTAGGCTCAGGTGGCCTGTTGGCCTCCCCTCGACGGAGATTCTGTGGGTTTGGCTTGGGGTTAGAATCAAACGAGAAAGGTCGAGATGTCCCTATCCACCTCTGAGCGGGGTCGGGTAAGGCCGCTGGGGCTCATCTCGGTTTTTCACCCCTGGCTCTGTTTGACGCGAGGCAGCCTCGAGCCCTTTGAAGGCCAGCCTTTGAACCTCGGTCAGTTGCCGCTCATGTCGAATGAGGCGGCTGCTGCTTCGTGATGCGACACGAAGTGTTGAGATGCAGCGATTTGCATATGCAACGTTTGGATGATAGGATTAATGTGTGATTTAATTGAAGAGACAGCGGGGGTCGGTAACGTTACCTCGGTGGCATGAGCGATGAGAAGCTCTTACTGGACATGTCTGTGCGGGGTTCGAGTCCGACGTTTGTGATGGGGCCGGTGTGACCTTTACGAGCATCGCGATTTTCTGTTTCCGTCTCTCGGCGGTGATTCGAGCCGTTCGATTGATTTAGGCGACCTGATAGCTTCTCCCCGAAGGAGATTCTGCAGGAGGACCCCTCCGAACCCTTCTCGAGAAGGCAAGAGCTAAAGCTTGTGGTGCGAGGAACTGTGAATTCGATTATGCTGGTGAACAAAAAACACCGTAGCCGTCAGGGTGTAGGGTCTGGTGGTTCGTCTAGTTGTATTCAAAATTTTATACCCACACACCATGCTTCTAGTTTTAGACGTAAGGAGGGGTCGGGCGAGGAGGATGTCTAAACAGGTAGACACTCTCGGCAACCCCCGAGTGGTGTCCGTGCCCCTACCGCTGCTAGGGTCGGAAACTCGGTAATGAAATTAACGCGCAAAGTAAGAAAACAGAGGTGCATATCTTTCTGCGGCCATTCGTTTGTCGTCTCGCCTAGGCCATCCGATTGACCCAAGAGGCCCGTTGGGCCCCCTAGACGGGGGTTCCGTGATCGGGTCATTCCATGGTCCTACCTGGGGAAGCGGAGAGCCGCCTGCATGTGGGTGTGCCCTGGTTCTCGTGCTCGACACGCATTAGTGGTGGGCCACACCCAGGCAACGTCCTATTTGACCAGGCGACGTCTCATCGACTAGAGCGCGTCCTGTCGGTTCCGACGCATCCCCTCGGGTTTCTGTCGACATTGATTTCCCATCTACATTGAATAAAGGAAGGAAGAGAGTTTTTCACCCCAACCTTTCGCCTTTCCGCAGCCGTCGCGCCTCTTCCTTAAATAGGGAGGGGGAGGGAAGTTCTCATCCCATTCTCTTGCCTGTTCTTGGGCCGCTACCTTTCCTCCTTTCTCCTTCTCGTCGAGCGCATTCATATGTCGCGGTGATTCCTAAGTGAGAGTGGGTAATGCGAGGGGGAGGAGAACTCACAGATCCATTCATGAATCCGGAGTGCGATGTCGAGTTGGAGGTCATCCAACGTAGATGAGTTGGTGCTGTCCGCCTTCGCCGAGAAGGGGCCGCCTCTGCCGAAGGAGGAGGTGCACTGGAGGGTGGTGAGCGTCGTCGGTTTTGCCGTTGTCCGTGGCGGCCTTTCTTCAGCGGGGAATGCCCCCCACCCGAGCGCCATTGTCAGGGTTGCGGCTGATCACGATGGCATAGTCCCTGGATGCTCTGGTGGAGGTGCCATTTTCAGGGTTGCGGCTGATGACGATGGCATAGTCCCTGGACGCCCCAATGGAGGTGCCGTTGTCGAGGTTGCGGCTGATGACGATGGCGTAGTCCCTGGGTGCCCCAGCAAGGGCACCACAGTTGCCGGCGTGCTGCTCGACGTTGCAGATGACGGCGCCCTTGAGGATCCCACGGAGCGGTAGGACGTCGCCGATGGAGAGCGTAGCGCGGCGACCGTAGCAGTGCTCACAGTAGAGCTGGGCAGAAGCTGTAATCGAATAAGTCGTGGGGGAGCCCCCGAGTGAACAGTTTTTTGAATTTATGAATACATTAGTCCTTTTTGTGATGAAATCACTTTGTAAGCGGTGAATTTGTGCAAAAAATGAACAAATTTTCATCTTTTGTTACGGCAAACAGTGTTTTAGCTTCCTCTTTTTTTGTAGAGGAGGTTTTGGTGCCTTCCGACCCTTCCCATGGTTCAGGTTGCAAAAACTTGGAGTGTGGGTGAATCAATTCTGATCACGCTGGTGAGCAAGGAGGTCGTAGCCACTGGGGCGTGGGTTTCCCGTAGTTCTACCAGTTGTACTCAGAATTTGTTCCCGAAATCCTAGCCCTTAGGACCTGTTATGAGAAGAATGAAAAACTTAGAGAATGTTTGCAGAGGTAACACAGGAAGTGTTTGCAAGATAAATGTACTTATATCACTTATATCAGCCCCCGAGTGGGGTCCGACCTTTGTAATTTGCAGCGGTCGGATGTCACTAAAAATCGGGGATTTCTGAAGACAAAAACTGATAAGGAAAAGTATGCGTTAATTAAGGGTAAAAACGACGTAGCTGCTCAATGGTCCAGGCGTTGGTGAAGACCTCACCGTTGATGGTTTTCAACTTATAGGCGCCTGGCCGAACTACTTCTACGATAACGTACGGCCCTCCTAGGGTGGGGAGAGCTTGTGGCGGTCCTTGTTGCTCTGCATGAGGTGGAGAACCAGGTCCCCGACGTTGAAGGCTCAGTCCCGCACCCGTCGGCTGTGGTACCGACGCAGCGCCTGCTGGTTTTTGGCTGAACGGAGGAGGGTGATGTCGCGGGCTTCATCTAGTTGGTCCATGGCGTCTTCATGGGATGCCTCGGCTCCCTGTTCATCGTACGCTCTGATTCTTGGCGCTCCATAGTCGAGGTCCATCGGGAGGATGGCCTCGGAACCGTAGACCATGAAGAAAGGCGTGTAGCTGGTGGCCCAGCTGGGAGTTGTCCTCAGACTCCAAAGCACCGTAGGGAGCTCGGTGACCCAGCGTGCGCTGAATTTGTTCAACCAGTTGAAGATCCTAGGCTTGAGGCCCTGTAGGAGCATGCCGTTTGAGCGCTCGACCTGCCCGTTCGTTCGGGGGTGCGCGATGGCCGCCCAATCGACTCGGATGTGCTATTCATCGCAGAATCAAATGAATTTCTTGCCGGTGAACTGTGTGCCATTGTCTGTGATGATGGAGTTCGGTACTCCGAAGCGATGGATGATGTCGAGGAAGAACAACACAGCTTGCTTGGATTTGATCACGGAGATCGGCCGAGCTTCGATCCATTTTGTGAACTTGTCTACGGTGACAAGCAAGTGGGTGTAGCCCCCGGGCGCCTTTTTGAGAGGCCCAACTAGGTCGAGCCCCTAGACCATGAAGGGCCACATGATGGGGATCATCTGGAGTGCCTAGGCTAGGAGGTGAGTCTGCCGAGCGTAGTACTGACACCCTTCGCAGGTGCGTACGATTTGCTCGGCATCGGCTACTGCAGTGGGCCAGTAGAAGCCCTGTCGGAATGTGTTCCCAACCAAGGTTCTCGGCGTGACATGGTGACCGCAGACCCCATCGTGGATGTCACTCAGCAAAAGTTTTCCCTGTTCGATGGGGATACAGAGCTGCAGGATCCTGGTGTGTCTCTGTTTGTAGAGTTCACCCTCTACAAGAACGAAGGATTTGGCGCGACGTACGAGCCATCGAGCCTCCGTCTTGTCCGTCGGCAGCGTGTCGCGGAGGAGGTAGTCGAGGTAGAGTGTTCTCTAGTCGTCCAGAGGGTCGGGCTCTGTCGCTGGGTCCTCTTCAAGCTCCATGACACCAGGACCGGGCGGAGCCATCGGTTTGTCAGCCCTTGGGGCTAGATCAGATGGGCCATCATCGGCCCGCTCTGACCCTTCGTAGCGCACCGAGGGTTTGTGTTGGTCGCTGGCGAAGACGCCTGTTGGTACCGGTTCTTGACCGAACGTCGCCTTTGCAATTGCGTTGGCTGCCTCATTGAGGCGCCTTGGGATGTGATTGAGTTTGAGGCTGTCGAACTTATCCTCTAGCCGTCAGACTTCTTGGCAGTACGCAGCCATCTTGGCATCGTGGCAGCTTGACTCCTTCATGACTTGGTTAACGACTAGCTGAGAGTCACCCCGAATGTCGAGGCATCGGATGCCCAACTCGATGGCGATGCGTAGGCCGTTGATGAGTGCTTCGTATTCGGCCACATTATTTGATGAGGGAAAATGGAGCCGAACCATGTACCTCATACAGACCCCGAGGGGTGATACAAAGACCAGCACCGTGCCAGCGCCGTTTTTCATCAGTGGTCCGTCGAAGTACATCGTCCAGTACTCTTGATCGACGACTGCCGGTGGTGTCTAGACCTCGGTCCATTCGGCGATGAAGTCAGCCAATACCTGGGATTTGATCGCCGTTCAAGAGGCATATGTGATGCCTTGATCCATCAGTTCAACTGCCCACTTTGCAGTTCTTCCCATGGCATCCTAGCTCTGGATGACCTCACCGAGGGGGAACGACGTCACAACCATCACGGGATGTGATTCAAAGTAGTGGCGCAGCTTCCTCTTGGTGATGAGGATGGTGTAAAGGAGTTTCTGGATTTGGGAGTAGTGGGTTTTGGAGTCAGATAGTACCTCGCTGATGAAGTACACAGGGCGCTGCACCTTGAGGGCATGCCCCTCTTCCTCCCGCTCTACTACCAGGGCAGCGTTGACCACTTGTGTGGTGGCCGCTATGTATAGCAGGAGGGATTCTCCATCGCTTGGAGGAACTAGGATTGGGGGCCTTGTCAGAAGTAGTTTGGCCATGTCAAGCACCTCCTGGGCCTCGGATGTGTACTCGAAGCAGTCGGTTTTCTTCAGGAGCCGATAAAGGGGGTGTCCTCGTTTGCTGAGGCGCGAGATGAATCGGCTGAGGGCGGCGAGGCACCCTGTGATTCGCTAAACCGCCTTTATGTTCTGAATTGGGTCCATCCTTGTGATGGCTGAGATTTTCTCCGGGTTGGCTTAGATGCCGCGCTCGGAGACGATGAAGCCGAGCAGCATACCCCTGGGGACCCCAAAAACACATTTCTCGGGATTGAGTTTGATGCCATTCGCCCGGAGTTTCACAAAGGTTTGCTCAAGATTGGCAACGAGGTGGTCAGCCCATTTGGACTTAACTACGATGTCATCAACGTAGGCCTCAACGGTCCACCCGATGAGGTCCCCAAAGTATCTGAGCATACATCGCTGGTACGTTTGAAAGCTCTAGTTTGGTTTTGGTTAATTGATGAAACCCTAAGTGCTAACCTAGTTTATCAAGATGATTATGAGATACGTAGCACTACTCCAAGTGATGAAGCAATGACGAAGATCATGACAATGGTGATAGCATGGTGATCATCAAATGCTTGAACTTGGATAAGAAGAAAGAGAAAAACAAAAGGCTCAAGGCAAAGGTATAAAATGTAGGAGCCATTTTGTTTTAGTGATCAAGACACTTAGTGAGTGTGATCACATTTAGGATAGATAACCGTACTATTAAGAGGAGTGTAACTCGATGTAAAATGCGGTTATCAAAGTGCCACTAGATGCTCTAACTCATTGCATATGCATTTAGGATCTAGTGGAGTGCTAACACCCTTGAAAATATTTGTGAAAATATGCTAACACATGTGCACAAGGTGTTTGCGGGGGTTGAGATGGGTTTGGGTCCTCTCTCCCTCCCGCCGAGCTTATGGTAAGGCGGGATTCAACTTTGGAAAAATGAAATGTCTATTTTCTATTGCGCCGGATGCATAATTCTTGGTGGTTGGCACATTTGAGCAAGGGTGAAGAAGTTAGAGTTGAAATGGAGTTGGTCGAAATGATGCTGGCGTCGGTCTTCTGACCGGACGTTGGAGTCACTCAATGACCGGATGCTGAAAAGGCTGCGTCCGGTCGAAAGTATCGAGCAACATGATGGGAAGGGTTGAGCACGGACGCCGGTCTGCGTCCGGTCAAGGTGGACCGGACGCGTCGATCGAAGAAATACGCCTCGGGGAGGTTACTGGAAATGACCGGACGCCTGGGCTTCGGCGTCGTCGGTCGATTTTGCCGGAGCGTCCGGTCACCGTAAGCGTTGAAATATGACGAACAGCGTTTGAAGCTGGTGACGCGTGTGGCGTCCCATCCAGGCGACCGGACGCCGAGGGCGATGTCCGATCGATATGACTGGAGCGTCCGGTCAGAGCGTGTTTTTCCCAGTGAAGGGGTACAACGGCTCTATTTGATGGGGGCTCTATTTATAGCCCCATGGCCGGCTCAAGGGAGCTCTCTTGCACATTTTCATTGACATAGCAACCTTGTGAGCTTAGCCAAAGTTCTCACACTCATCTCCATCATTGATCCATCATCATTGTGAGATTGGGAGAGAATCCAAGTGCATTGCTTGAGTGATTGCATCTAGAGGCACTTGGTATTTGTGTTGCGCAGCGGATTTCGCTTGTTTCTCTTGGTGGTTGCCACCACCTAGACGGTTGGAGCAGCGGTGAAGGATCGGCACGAGTTGGTGATTGTTCGTGGCTGCCTTCGGTGATTGTGAGGGGAGTTGTACCTTCCCCGGCGGAGTGCCAAAAGGTAACTCTAGTAAATTGCTCGTGTCATTGAGTTACCTCACTTGTGGGTCGGTTCTTGCGGTGTCCAATCGTGTGGACGAGGTTTGTGAAACACCTCTTAGCTGCCGAACCACCAAGTGTTGGTCGACACAACGGGGACGTAGCGTGTTGGCAAGCACGTGAACCTCGGGAGAAAATCGATTGTCTCTCTTCTTTGTCATTCTCCCGGTGATTGGCTATATATTCATCTTGTGATTGGTTCATCCCCTACACGTCGATATAATCACTCTACTCACTCATTTACATTCTTGCAAACTAGTTGATACAAGCTCTTTAGTGTAATTAGAATTGAGAGCTTGCTTTATTATTTACATTCATCTAGTTGAGCTCTTTAGAGTAGCAAGGTTGAGAGCTCTTAGTGAGTAATTACATAGCTAGTTTGTGTGCCTAAGTATTCATTGCAACTAGAATTGTTGGATAGGTGGCTTGCAACCCTTGTAGAGCTAGAGCAAGTTTGCATTACGCTATTTGTCATACTAATCAAATTGCTCTAGTTGATTTGTAGATTTTTAAAATAGGCTATTCACCCCCCCTCTAGCCATATTAGGACCTTTCAACGTTGCACCAGCGTTCTTTAGACCGAACGGCATTGAAATGTACCAGAACGATCCGAAGGGGGTGATGAAAGACATCACGAGTTGGTTGGACTCTTTCATAGCGATTTGATGGTAGCTGGAGTACGCATCAAGGAAGCAGAGGGTTTCACACCCTGAGGTAGAGTCGACTATTTGGTCTATGCGTAGCAAAGGAAACAGATCCATTGGGCACGCCTTGTTGAGGCCCGTATAGTCAACACACATCCTCCATTTCCCGCTCTTCTTTCATACAAGGACAGGATTGGCTAACCACTCTGGGTGGTGTACTTCCCTGATGAATCTAGTGGCCGACAGTTTTGCTATCTCTTCACCGATGGCCTTGCGCTTTTCCTCATCGAAGCGGTGTAGGTGTTGCTTCACCGGCTTGTAGCCTGGATGGATTTTTAAGGTATGCTCGGCGACCTCCCTCGGAATGCCCGGCATATCCGAGGGTTTCCACGCAAAGATGTCTTTGTTGTTGCGGAGGAAGTCGACGAGCGCACTTTCCTATTTGGAGGAGAGCGTGGTACCAATGCATACCGTTTTACCCTCAGAGCTGCTGGGATCTATGAGGACCTCCTTGGAGCCCTCTACCGATTCAAACGACCCAGTCGATTTCTTCGCTTCAGGCGCTCCTTCAGCGACCTCCTCCTTGATGGCGACGAGTTCCTCGGAGGTGACGATTGCTGTGGCGTGGCCGCATCACTCGACCTCGCACTCGTAGGCCCACTGGAAGGAGGTACCAACGGTGATGACCCTGTGGGGGCTCGACATCTTCAGCTTGAGGTATGTGTAGTTGGGGTCGGCCATGAACTTCGCGTAGCTTGGTCGTCCCAAGATGGCGAGGAAGGTTCCGGGGAACCCAACCACCTCGAAGGTGAGGGTCTCAGTCCTATAATTGAACTGATCCCCGAAGGCGATGGGCAGATCGATCTATCCTAGTGGCATGGCCTATTTCCCGAGCATGATGCCGTGAAAAGGCGCTCATGTTGGGCGGAGGTTCGTCCAGTCGATGCCCATCTCATTGAGCGTCTTGGCGTACATGATGTTGAGGCCACTGCCTTCGTCCATCAGCACTTTGGTGAGCCGCTTTGGGCCAACGATCGGGTCGACGACAAGCGGATACCTCCCCGGGTGCGGGGTGGTATCCGGATGGTCGGTCCGGTCGAAGGTTATAGCGGACTCCGACCACCGGAGGAAGGGAGGTGTGGCCGGTTGGGCTGTGTAGACCTCGCCTCGTGCGACCTTCTGACGGTGTTTGGAGTCATAGGCCGCCGATCCTCCGAAGATTATGAGGCAGCCGTTCGGTGTTGGAAAGTCGTTGTCCTTCTCCTCGGTGTCGTCCGTAGTGGGGGCGGGCTCCTTCCCCTGCTCCCCTTTGTTGGAGCTTCCAGACAAGAATTTCTGCATGAGGCTGTAGTCCTTGAGCGGATGCTTTATGGGAAAGGAATGGTTCGGGCACGGCCCTTCGAGCATTTTTTCAAAGTGGTTCGAAGTGCCCCCACGGGCTTCCGACCACCCTTATGGTCAGCAGCGGCCACGAGTGAGTCCTTGCGCTGTTGCTTCTTATTCTTCCTTTTGGCGGAACGATTGGAGGTGCCTTCGCCGGTACCCTTGTCCCGCCTTGCCTTGCCTTCGAGGCGATCGAACATCGCTCCAACCGCCTCTTCTCCTGAGGCGTGGCTGGTGGCGATGTCCAGGAGTTCCTTGGTGGTTTGTGGGCCCTTGCGTCCCAGCTTATCAACCAAGGATTCATAGGTCATCCAGGACAGGAAGGCTCCTATCACGTCGGCATCGGTGACGTTAGGGAGCTCGTTGCACTATCGGGAGAAGCACCGGATGTACCCACGGAGGATCTCACCAGCCTTCTGACGACAGTTCTTGAGGTCCCATGGGTTCCTAGGGCGTTTGTACGTGCCCTGGAAGTTTCCCACAAAGATCTCCTTCAGATCCACCCAACTCAGGATTGCGTTGGACAGCAGGTGTTCCAACCACGCCCGAGCTAAATCGTCCAAGAACAGTGGAAGGTTGCGGATAATGAAGTCATCATTATTCGCACCACTGACTTGATAGGCAAGCCGATAGTCTTCAAGCCAAAGTCTGAGGTTTTTTCTCCCTAGAGTATTTAGGGATATTGGTAGGTGGTCGATACCTTGGTGGGAATGCAGCGTTGAGGATGTGTCAGCTAAAGGCCTGAGGCCCTGGTAGGCCAGGGCTCTTGCTCCGGTCCTCGCCGCTGTCGTAGCATCCGCCGCGTCGAGGATGGTAGCCACGGTGGGCGCCTTCCCTCGGGTCGCTGTAGGTACGTCTGCGGGCGTCACGGTTACGGCTAAGACACTGATGTATCTGGGCCGCAGCGCGTAGCTTGCTATCTTGCGGTGCCTGGTGGACTGATTCGTCCCTAGCAGGACGCACCGAGGGCGTGCGCTGGCTGGTGCCAAGCTCACTTCACCGAGACAATGAACTCTCTGCCTACTGCACCGCCGCACGCTCGAGCAGCGTGCGAATTTCGCGGTGGGCCCGGTGATCCTTGGGTGTTGCGGCCTCTAGAAGGCTGTGGAGCAAGGCTATTGTGACGGCGATGTTCTGGCTCGCCCGAGTGAAGTGAGGAAGGGTTTCATCATCGGCGATGATCTTTCGGTTTACGTCGCGTGCCACGGCACGTGCGTGCCCACCGTCTCCGCGGCGTTCGATCTCCCGATCGACCAACGCGTATTCCCGAACAAGCTATTGTCCGACTTCGTTGATCTCCCGCTTTTGGGCTTTTAACTGCTCCACCCCTACGTGGGACGGGGCCGCCATTCTTCCTTTGGTTCTATCGTCGAGGTTGCCTGCCGGGGTGACCTCCTTCTCGGAGGCGCTTTCGACGTGTCCCTCGGAGGTTTTCGCCATGAAGCATTCCCGGGAGGGAAGATGGCTCCCCCTGCCGGAATCAGAGCCAGAGTCCGACCCTAGACCATCCGCAAGGAGACCGTGGAGGGCTTCTATGTCGCTTTTGATCATCCCCACGAACTCGTTGTTCGCGAGGGATGGGATCGTGCGCTGGGCCACAAGGTGGCTTACGGTCGCCACGGCGTTGCGGAGACCGAACGGAAACGCCATCGGGGTGCTCCATGCAGAGTGTTCCGAAGAGAGGGTGAGGTGGCGCGGGTCCTCCCTAGACAGCTGGGGTCTGAGGGAGACGTCGGGCTGGCGCTCAAGCCTCCGGTAGCTAGAGCCGATGGAGGGGAGAGTTTGGATGGCGAGATGGGCCAACGCCAACTCTCCTCCCACTGTGACGATGAAGTCTAGGTCACCGAAACGCACATGTGCGCACGGGACCCAGCTGATTGCATGGTTGGCCATCTGAGGCCTGATTTGGAACGTGCAAAGGCCCATACCTGGCACGCCAACTGTCGGTGTTTCAAACAAACACCGGCTAGTAAATTTATAATTGTTGCGCGTTAGGCCTGGATGGTGCACTAAAGGACACAAAGTTTATACTGGTTCGGGCTGAACGTCCCTACATCTAGTCTGCTGCTGCTCATGTTATTAGGACCAAAAAAGGTTCATAGTAGGGGGTGCAAATGGTCGAGAGAGGGACGGGTCCCAAGTCCCTGATGGAATGGTCGAAAGGTTGCCGAGACCTTAGTCGCTACTCAGCTATGTGTGATGTGTGTTGTTGAATCGTATCGATTGATCTCTCTGTGAGTTGATCCATCACCCCTTAGCGGGGTGCCCTGCCTTCCCTTTTATAGACCAAGGGAAGACAGGGGTTACATTTCAGAGAAAGGGGAAAAACCAGAGGCCAAGAAGCCCTTCCGAAGGCGCTGGGTCTTCCTTTTCCTCTGAGTCGGCTGCGCTGACATGGCCAGATGGTGTTAGGGATTGGCACATTCACCGGACGCCTGTGTGCTGAAAATGCCATGCCCTTACTTGATCAGCAAGTGGTCACGTCCCGTCCCCCCCCCCCGGGCAGCGTGTCGGACAGGGGTATTGACCTGTAGCCCTATGGGGAGTGGACGGTGCGGTGACTGCACGTTCGTCACTGTAGAGGACGTGAGTCTCTTCTTGGACCATAGTGGTTGTCGTATGTTTATGTCAGGTTCCACGCCCGAGGGCTGAAGGCGGCGCCTACAACACTATTCGGACTCTGCCATGCCCAAAATGGTCTAAAGCGCCCGTCCCGTCGTACCCTGATAGTACTTTCCTACAGCAGGGCAGGGCATGGTCCTTGGTACTGCGTTTGACTCGAATGTCCTATCATACCATGTGCTTGTCATTATGAAGGAGCAGGGTGTAGTCATCGGGCGAGGCGGAGTCTGCCCTCGGTTGTCAGGCAAGGTAGAGCCTGCCCTCAGCCGTCGGGCGAGGCGGAGTCTGCCCTCGGCCGTCGGGCAAGGCGGAGCCTACCCTCAGCCATTGGGCGAGGCGGGACCTGCCCTCGAACGTCGGGTGAGGAGGAGCCTACCCTCGGACATCGAGCGAGGCGGAGCCTGCCCTCGGACGTCAGGCGAGGCGAAGCCAGCCCTCGGGGGTCGGGCGAGGCGGAGCCTGCCCTCAAATGTCGGGTGAGGCGGAGCCAGCCCTTGGGGGTTGGGTGAGGTGGAGTCCACCCTCGGACATCGAGCGAGGCGGAGCCTAGCCCTCGAGGGTCGGGCGAGGTGGAACCAGTCTTCCGTCGTTCGGATAAGAAACACAGTAGCATTCTCGTCTGATCGGAAGTGTCCACGTTCGATGGTCATTAGTTCCACCTCATTAGGTACCCTGGTATTAGGTCCCCGACAGCTAGTTTATCATTATGTTTATGCATAAGTTCGTATAGCGCTCACTCTGGTGTATACAGGGTGGGTGGTAGACATTGTGTAAGCATGGTGCTTATATATTGTTTACCTGCGGATACACCCTATATTCTGGGTCATGTGGTAGATCGCGGATGTGACACTCCCGTTGAGTCCTTTGTAGTCCACTCCCCGAATATAGGCGCACGTAGGGTCCGATTACGAAGGTAGAGCAAGCTCTATTCTTCATCTTCCTTAGTAATATCCCTTTTGTGTAGATATGACGATGATCTTAGCTATGATTACTAGGTGTAATTGCACTAATTAAATGTATGCTTTGACTTGTAGTTAAGAATGACTTAGAAATTATTCCTCTAATATTCTACCTGACCATGCTAATGCCATAGAAAGGAGTACTCTAAGTGATTTATCATTATCATTACTTATCATATATAAATATCTTATCCTATGACTTACCCCTGTTTATGAGTAGAATATTGGTTATGGTTTACTTCTCCTTCAATAGTATAAGTTATCAATACATGTCCATGCTAAACCTTCCCTGTGGTAAAAATATAAATAACGATACCTAGAATACTCTCGGATAAAATGCTACAATGGTACAATTATTTGTGCGCTTGTAGATCCCATTTCATTCTTATATCAATATGTATTCTTTCTAGTCACATAATTAATAAAGAACTACTTAGTGTTATTCTAGTAGTAATACTATGTAGGACCAACAAACATCTCTGGCATCATCACTAGTGATGACAACCTAGTAAAGTTAGGAGATATAGGTTTATAATAGGTCGCTAATGTAACACCCTCGGTGTTACACTGTATAGTCTTTTGCTAAAACACTACATGAGCATCATGTTTATGTGATAGTGTATGTAATATAGTGTGTAAATCAAATTCTGTGACCTGAAATGTTCATCGGAAACACGAAACGAAAGTTACATTCAATGTCGCGTTATGTCACTTAGGGTTGTAAACGAATTTTTATTAAGCAAAAATGCTATAGAACGTATATACAGAATTTTAATAAAGTTTGTAGTACAAACTTCATAGGTGACGATGAAATAATTGATGTCGCGAAAGGAATTCACTAGCTAGCGTAGCGAGTAGCTTGGAAATCGAATTCGACGCGAATCCGATCGGGACTTAGTCGAATTTCCTAAGTCGGGAAACGCTTTGACGAAGCTAAGTTTGGCAATTCTTGTAGAAGAATCGGGTTAAGTAGTGGTATGGTCCTAGGGCTTGTTTTAGTAGCCTAACATGCCATCTCGAGTGTAAAATAGGTGGTTTAGCAATTGAAGTATCGAGTTGGATTTTTGGGGCGCTTTAAAATCGTGCATGGCACGTTAGTGTCAGTTTCAGCGTCTGGGCGTGGTCACCGTGCCTCGGCCCAGCGTCGCCACTTGTCCATGCACGCGCACAAGTGCACCGCCGCGCGGGCTCCATATCACCACTGCTGCGCTCACGCACACGCTCACGCACATGCCCACACACGCGACTCACGCGCGCACTCACGCGCACGCCGTGCTCGGCGGGACGCTGGGGGCCGATGAGCCTGGCCGCTCTACCACCGCTGCTGCTGGCATCGCCAGCACGCGCACGTGTCTCCGCATCACGTTGTCACCTCACGTGCGCTCACATCACTTGAGTCGCGTCGTCGCTGCCGCTGCTGCGCGCGCCCGCTGCGCTATCACGTGGCCTGGTCGCCGTCATCTGCGAGTCAGGCGCTGCGGTCGCACGTCATCGTGCCGGCCTCGTATGCGCACATGGAGCCATCATCTGTCGCACCATTGTCCTCTTCCATTTAGTGACTGCGTCACGCTATGCACCTATCGCAGTCGCTTTGAATGATGTCGCGCCGACCGGCCGATCCATGCGAAGGCCAACCCGTAGAGCCTGGACCCATCCGTGTAATTGCGCATGCCTGGAGCTTGAATTGGAGCCTAGCTTCATGCCAAGCCTACCACTGCTACAGCGGTACGGTGTCAGGCTTTAATTCGAGGTTTCCCTGTCGTCGACCCCCTTAAGACCGAACGGCGTTGTCCACCTAATTGGCCTCGCACCGTCCACCTCTGTCCAATTAACCGTGCACCCAACTAGCTCTGGTGGTTAGCTCACGATTAGAGTCGACCTGACGAGCTTGAGTCTTCCAGTGAGGTACTATGGAGCTTTTCCCCCACGGTGGTCCACCATGGTCGTCGGGATGGGTGCTCGGCCAGGGCGTTGTTCTGTGCCCCTTTATCTCAATTGAGCAATGCTTTTGCGTCTCCTTGACTTGGTTGCCTCTCCTATGAAACAGCTTCACCAGGAGTGTAGTGAGTCGCTGAGAACGCCATCGCCGCGCTTGCTGTGAACCAGAGCAACCCTGCGCACGTGGCCAACCACCTTGCCAAGCCTCGTGATTTCATCCAGGCCATCCTTCATGTCTCTAGTGAGGCACCTCTGCTCCTAGGGTAGACGGTTGAACTGGTTGAGGTCTAGGATCACCGGGATGCATTCGCTACCGCCAGCGAACTAGGTTTGATGTCGTTCCCATGGCCAGCGTGTTTGGGTGTGGTAGTGATTCAAATAGGGTTTATGTATTGTTTCCCATAGTCTATGGGTGGATAAAGGGTATCTGTAGAGGCGTTGGGCGAGGTGTTTTTGCCAGCGCCGGTGTTGCCGTGGCCAAACCCCTCCACGACCCATGGCCACATCTTCGTGCTGCACCATTTTTTATGTTTGATACCTCGATTGATTGCCCTTTGCACGTAGAGTGTTATGGTGGTGATGGTTGATGTCGGGGAGGTCCGTGCTCACCGGTGTTTGGCCAGAGATGCCGTGACCTTTATTAGTTCCAGCTAGAGACCTTGAAAAACAGGAATTCGAGTACGGGCAGGGTGCTAGATGCAAATCCATGACTCAGTTAAATAGTGTTTGAGTTAGCTTTGCAAACAGGAAAGAGAACGGGGGGCTCTTTAGCAAAAGAGCCAGCTCACGCGCGGGCTCCGCCGTGGGCCGCGTCCGCGCGCCGCGCGCATGGGCTATGCCGGTGGCTCACGTTTGTGCGCCTACGTGAGCATGGGCCGAGCTGCGATGGGCCGCACCGGGCTGTTTTGCTTTTTCTTTTCTAATGAATTAGTTCATGCTTTTCTAAATTAAGTTGTGAACTGAACTTTGATAATTAGTATAAAATTATGTAAGTATCCAAAAATCGTGAAGTAAATTTTGTTAGTCTCCTAAATTCATGCTCTAGCTGTTAGTGTATTTAGCTTATACAGTTCTGTGGTATCCTTAAGGTTACTTTATTTATTGTGATATGCTTGTCGTTATTAGGATTATTTAGAGGAAGAATTTTCATGATGAAATGGTAGAAGTGCTAGCCCCAAAAAATTTACAGCAAACTCATAACATTATTAGACACTCACTATAATTTTTGTAGCCCTAGAGTAGGTTGTTAAATAGAGTAGCTAGTACTCCTTGTTTTATCGATATAGAGTAAATCGATAGTAAGAATAAGAATGCCTTTAGTTGCTAAGTTAATATATGAAATGTCTCATACCTGTTTAGTGGAAATGATAAGTAACATAGCGTCTTAGTCGATAGAGCTAGTTTAGTAGCTTGATAGATGTATTTTTATTTTAAGAGTTGCTGTTGCCGTTTTACTAAGTGTTGCATCATCATTTCATGCATGTAGATAACGAGTTGGTAGAGTTCGTTCCTGCGGGCGAACAGGAGTTCGAGGAGAACATTGAGGAGTACGAGGAGGAGATTCTCGTACAGGAGGGAGCCCCGGAGCCATTCGTTGCTGACTCTGTTGACACACTACCTGCCCAAGGCAAGCCCTGGTGCATAACCCTTATTTTAAATGATCACTGGATATATATGATGTGCATTTACGTTATAGACATTTTATAGAAACTACAGGCATAAATATATCTACCTATGAGTCCTACTAGTATAGGTCAAGTAGCTGCTATGCTCAGGATGTCGGTAGCGTGAGTAACCTGTTGTTACTCATAATAGGTGATTATTATCACTCATGATAAAATGGTGGAAAGGAAAATGAAGACTGGGCAGGGATATGGTTTGGGTATTGGTGGGTGTAAGAGGTTGTGTCCTGTGGCCAACGGGGTATAGTTTGGTTACACTTTTCCGTGTCTGTGTCGGTTAAGGACCGGCTGTTGCAATGGACGCTAGGCAAGTCACAGACTTATTATCCTGAGCACATACTTGGGTATGGACGTAGGGAAGACTTGTTGCTCCCTTGTCGTGGGTTCCGGCTCTTTTCGGACCGACTGATTGGAGGCGGGGATGGTGGAGGTCTAAGCACCGCACTGAGTTTGTGACTCAGGAGCGCGGGCTTGGAGTCCAAATTTGGACGGGGACCTGGACCTCGTGACAGGAGAGTGATGGGTTGGTCCTGCTTGTGCCTGGGGTACAAGCGGGGCGTGTGTTTCGGGGTACCTAGCTGGGCATATTGATTCGTGAATCGCCAGACAATCAGTATCGCCGCTCGCCACACCACCGTGCAATGAGTTGTCAGGGGTGCATGCGGGTGAATTAGGGAAAGGACATGGGGTTAAGTGAGAAGTTCTGAGAGGGAGTTAAATAGCGTTAGGATTTAGTTGTAATTCGGGAGAAGTGCGAGTTCTCTTTTGCAAAGTCGTCGACGCGTGGGATTCCCTTGCGTGGGCCGTCTCCGCGTGGGCTGCACCGTGGGCCGCCGTGTGCTCATGCGCGCACGCTGCGTCACGTGGGCCGCGCGGGAGAATTCATTTTTTATAAGGAATTAAAAATAGTTTTCTAATTTAATTTGGACCTGATCTTTGGTAAATCATATAAAATCATGTAGGTGTCCAAAAATTGTGAAACAAAATTTTTTAGGTTCATAAAATTGTGCTATATCTGTGAGTGTATTTAGTTCATATATATATACATGTTGATACCAGGAGCTATTAAATCATTTGAGAGTGGTCAATATTATTAAGTTGATTATTGTAGGAATTTTTGCGGTAAATTGGTGATAGCTTTAGCCCTAAAATTTTTATAGCAGCATCGTGGTATTATTATGTGCTCACTGTAATTTTTGTAGCTTTAGAATAGACTAAACATTAGGATAGTTAAATGCTCTTTATTTCAAATATACATTAAATCATTAGTAGAAATAAAGATATATCCTTCATTTGTAAAGCTAGGTGTTTGTTAGTTGAACCTAACTCTTTGCTTGGTAAAGATGATAGTTAGCTTAGTATCTTAGTTATTAGAGCTAGCTTAGTAGCTTAGTATGCGTATTCTTATTTTAAGAGTTGCTGTTGCATAAATGCTAAGTGTTACATCATCATCGCATGCATGTAGAGAACGAGTTGGTGGAGATCATGACCACCGGCGATCATGAGTTCGAGGAGATTGTTGAGGAGTACGAGGAGGAAATTCTCGTGCAGGAGGAGGTCTCGGGGCCGCCACTGACTGACTCAACTGACACCGCGCCTGCCCAAGGCAAGCCCCAGTGCATAACACTTATTTTTGATAATCACTGAATATATATATGATGTGCATTTACGTTATAGGAATTTTATGAAAACCTCATGCATAGATCATACTGTCCTTTGAGTCCTACTAGTATAGGTTTGAGTAGCTGCTATGCTTAGATTTTCGGTAGCGTGAGTAACCTGCCGTTACTCACAATAGGTGATTATTATAAATGCTCTCATGATAAAAAGAGTGAAAGGAAAAATGGAGACAGAACAGGGATATGGTATGGGTATTGGTGGGTGTAACCGGTTGTGTCCCGTGGCCAATGGGACTTGGCTTGGTTACACTGTTTTCCCTATTCGTGTTGATTAAGGACCATCCGTTGCTGTGGATGGTAGTCAGGTCACAGACTTATTATCCTGAGCACATACTTACTTATGAGAGCGGGAAGGCTCATTATGATCTGGTCGTGTGTTCTGGCTCTTTTTGGACCGACTGATTGGAGGCGGGGAAAGGTGAAGGTCTAAGCACCATGTTAAGACCGGGTCTCAAGTGTGGGGGCTTGAAGTCCAAGTTTGGATGGCGACCTGGACCCCGTGATAGGAGTGGAATGGGTTGGTCTTGTTTGTGCTTGGGGTACAAATGGGGCGTGTGTTTCGGGGTACCCAGCTGAGATACATTGGTTCGTGAATCACCGTTTCCATGAGATGGTACGACTTGGCTATGGTCTAGCACCATAGTAAGAACTAGAAGATGAAAGATGGTGAAATGGTCTTGATTGCTTAAGCCTTGCTTGAAAGTAGAACAGGTACTTACCTAGAATGGTTAGCTAATGAAGTAATCATGACTGCTAATAAAACTTGACTGTGAGGATTAACTATTAGTAATGCTTTTCGCAAACAAAAAGAGAACAACAAACCCATATTGCTTATCATACTCCTTAGAGTCAGGAAACTATTCCCACTAGTCGGGTAAGTCTTGCGAGTACATTGTGTACTCAGGATTTATTTACCCCTGTTGCAGGTGTAGCTTGAGGAGTAGCTCTTGTGTGGAGGATTCTTCTGGTGGGCATAGACTGATCCTTGTATCGTTTCTGCTACATGTTTATTTTTATTCCGCTGTTTAATTATCGCAGTCTGAACTCTGGTATTGTAATAAATAATTTTCAAGAACTCTTGATGTATGAAATGGAATAAGTATTGTAAGCTCGTACTCATTATTGGATTCTGGATTTAAAATATGGATTATTTGGAGTTCTCCCTTGGGGTGTGCTCGACGGAACTGTCCGATGTAGCTCACTTTCGAGGTGCTTAGTGTCTAGTGGAATACGATTGCCTCCGAAAGTGTTATTTCTGGCGGTTCTGCCATATCTCCCCTCAGCCTTCATCGCACGCCGTGCGACTCCCCACGACCTCTCCTCTATCCTGACCTCCAGGAGGGGCAGGGAGAGATCGAGCCCCGCCAGGTGTGTCAATTCTGACAAAAAAACAGGCATGCCGCACTGACCCCGCAAGGATTGAAGGGATAGTAGTCCCCTCAGCCTGGTCAGACACCATCCCTATGCCACACAGCGCAGACAAGACAACACCGTCGAGCGGTGACAGCCAGTACGACGGCCCACCGTCTAAATATGCCCTGACGAGATAGGTGTTTGACCCCACCCACTACGGGATGGGGGGCCACGACGACGGCCTTGACTTTTGAGGCCAACTAAGCCAACGAGGGCCACGACCCCAAAACACGAGATTGAGGCCACCGGCACCACAAGCAGCAAGACGATCAATGGCCTGGGGCAGCTACCAACTCCTATACGATGCCCTTGGGAGATCAGGAGGTGATGACGAAGGCCACGGCAAGACCATGTCACGTAGAAGGCTAGCGAAACACCACCGTGCCCACAATGCCGCCATGACCGACACTATAGCACTAGGTCACACCATGCCCTGACGTGGCACAAGACCATGATGATAGCCACGCCCGGACGTGCACCACAAGACGACGTTACTTGCAAGCTAAGTTATCTAGGCCCCCTCCCTTAAGCTCACGACCCCTCGGTTGGGAGAACCTTCTTCTTTATATGTGACTTGGCCCCGGACTCTATATAAGGGCAGCCAGGACACCCTTCCCAGACATCTCTTCACAATCTTCGGACTCTCGAAGCTCTCATTCGAGCAGTCCATCTCCTAGCTCTAGCTCTCTGTTGGTATTTATTAATTTATCACTTGTTTAAGTAGCCACCTAATGTTGTTGACATTTCTTACCATCACTTTTACTAAGTTGTCATCCCTAGCTATGATGCCAGAAATGCTTATTGGTACTACCTAGTGCCACTTCAAGAATGACACTACGAAGTACTTTAGTATTTTATGTGACTAGAAAGAATATATATATATATAAAGGAATCTACAAGCGCACAGATAATTATACCATTGTAGCACTTCACCCGGGAGTATCCCAGGTATCGTTATTTATATGTTTACCACAGGGAAGAACGGGCAGTTGGAATGTATTGATAACTTATACATTTGATGGAGAGATAAACCATAACCATTACTCTACTCACAACAGGGGTAAGTCAAGAGATAAATATATATATGAATGGTAAGCAATAACTAATCATTGATCACTCAGAGTACTCCTTTCTATGTTATTAGCATGGCTAAGTAGACTATTAGAGGAATAATTCCTAAGTCATTCTTAATTACAAGTCAAAGCATACGTTGATTAGTGTAATTACACTTAGTTGTCATGGTTAAGATCAACTCCATATCTACACATAAGGGATATTACTAAGGAAGATTAAGAATAAAGCTTGTCTTCCTTCATAACTAGATCCTACTTGTCCTATATTCGGGGAATGGATTACAAAGGACTCAACGAGAGTGTCACATCCACGATCTACCACATGGCCTGGTATATAGGGTGCATTCATAGGTAAACAACGTATAAGCACCACGCTTACACAATGTCGACCACTCACCTCTAGTACCTTAGAGCGAGCGCTATACGAACTTATGCTTGAACATGATGATAATCTAACTATACTAAGCATATAATCAAAGTAGACGATGAACATGATAACAAGGAACATGAATATTATTAAGAACAATGTCGAAACAATTATAGCAAATATATGAATAATGAAAGATACAAAAGAGGGTACAAGGGGCTATACCAAGCCACGCTCTTCACAAGATCTGGAATCCAAGCGAAGCTTGTCTTCCTCTAGACCTAGCCTAGCTAGCTATGCCCTAAAATATGATGGAGGTCTGAGGATGATTAGAGTTTCTATCTTCTCAAATGACTTGATCAGGGTTTGATGATTCAGGGAGGGGGGTAGGGGCTGGCATACATAGGCCATAGCATCTATTCTGAGCCCTCGGATCAAACCGACCTAAAAGGAACGGCGTAGATGCAAACCCTAAGGCGATGGAGAACCGACATTCGAAGGAGGAGGCTGACAGTGGGCCCATAGGCCGGCCGCCCTGCAGGTGGGTCCGGCCGGTCCCACCTGGCGGCCTCTCGCCCTATGCCATGGTGTGGTGTCCTCTAAAATCTTCTAGATCCTTCTGGTGTCTGTCTCGTTTCGGATAAGCGTAATTAACTCTGACATATAGGTCCACCTTGATGGTTTTCTGAATAAACCATGCTGAAAACACAGATTTACCAAAACTTGTGGAATTTGTTAGTTTAAACCCCTAAGTCTATATTGGTGATTACTTTCATGCCCTTATACAAGTTATATTGACGGTTTATGATGAATGTTAACTGCCGTCAACACTCTCCTAACTCTTCCACCATTCTTGCACCCCCATTGTAAGCACTTCAGAGCATTCAAGCGAGGAACACGCACTCAATCATCTCTGAGACTGGACATAGGGCTCCGCCCTGAACCAGTATAATTCCTCGTGTCTTTTGGATGCTACCATCATCTTCCTAGAGCAGCGTGACATTCGTATAAATTTACTAGTCGGTCTACAAAATACCGACACTACGGAAGGCGAGGATCTCGTACCAGCAGCGAAGACGATGGGCACTGAGGGGCCACGGCAGGGCGACGCTATGCGCGGGTACGATGCAATTCATGGCAACAAAGACGATGAGCGCCCTACTACTATCTGATTAGGGAATTATGCAGTTGTGATAGAGGAACCGGTTTTGCACGATATGGCATTTCTCTATAACTAAAACATACGGATTGTCAACATCTACCCGGCAGGACCAAAACACTCATGCGATCCATATCTGGCAGGCAAATATTCTCAGCATCTCATGCGATTCATATCCGGCAAACAAATAATCACCGCATGGAGACACTGGAAGGCAAGTAAATAAAATGGAATAAAACTCACGGAATCACCGGCAGACAAATAATCACCGTATGGAGACACTGGAAGGCAAGTAAATAAAATAGAATAAAACGAAAAGAGAATTATGGGAAGAGAAAGAAATTTATTGGAATATCACCACACAATGATCATGATTGTGATCCAAATCTCGTTCGTCGTCCTTTGCGTTGCGTGTTGACAACAAATATTTTTTTTTCCAAAAAATGAATTATTGCCATGCCTCATGCGGGCTAGGATATTGTAAGTTTGAGTATACATGTTTTGGCAAGGCAGAGCATGGATAAATTCAATTCGATGCCTAGCAATAAATTTTCAGCCTTTGAGGCAATTGATGTTTGTCGTAACTTTCAGACAACAAGCTCCAAGCCTAGCTTTTATTTCATATTCATTACGATAATGAATGTGTTTCTAGACATTATCATGGTATAATACACGTGAAAAATTGAATTGATATTATCTTGGTTTTAACTTGCCTAACAAACATCTCATTCAATTTATGTTGCACCCGTTGCAACGCACGGACACTCATATAGTGATTACATAAGATCTAATTGTGGTAGAAGTGAAAATAAGCATAATTTAACGCAAACGCTATAAACGGATGACGATATATGAAACCAAACCAAACGTTATCTATGGATGATAGGTCAACTAATAAATAATTCAAACTCCTATGTGTCGAACAAATACATGCGATGCACAGGCGCGGTATTTACTCATTTCGCCATTCCTCACTGACCAACCGGACAGAACGATTTGGCGGTGGACGCCGGATGGTTGCTATCGGCGAAGTCTGCCTACAGCATGTTGCATGCAGGGTCCACCACATTCCAGGGTCACCAACTCATTTGGCAAACTTGGGCCCCCTTGCGGGTGAAGATCTTCATGTGGCTGGCATTCCGTCGAC
The DNA here is from genome assembly GCA_904845875.1 of Miscanthus lutarioriparius. NCBI lineage: Eukaryota > Viridiplantae > Streptophyta > Magnoliopsida > Poales > Poaceae > Miscanthus > Miscanthus lutarioriparius. The sequence continues at coordinate 28,771,717 of CAJGYO010000008.1, forward strand.
GGCATTGGACAGCAGACTGCTGGAGAAGACATGGCTTTGAGGCGAGAGACAGCCTGCTTTCCTTTGTGATCAGGCACAAGAGACAATAGACCATATCACTGCCTCCTGCGTTTTCACCAGGGAACTTTGGCACTTCATTGTCCAGGCGCTAGGAAAGCAAGCTCCACAGCAACAACTAACCATCAGGCGCGGGTGGCGACAACTACGCGCCCTTTGGACCGGCCAACAACAAAAAGGTTTCGACAACTTATTCACGCTAGTCTCATGGCAGGTATGGAAGGAACAGAACGCCCGCTGCTTCAGGGAATCGCCATCCACGATAAGCGAGCTACTCTAGATAATCAGAGCCCAAGTCGACCAGTGGATTGAAGCAAGTGCAAAGAACCTGGCCGCGCTGGCTAACCGGTAGCTTAGATTGCGACTGTCAATCTTGGTTTGTTATAATCCCAATGTAGCGCTATGCTGGATACCCACGGCGGCATGACCGCTTGTGACTTTAAAATCTCTTTCTTCTTAATGCAATGCAATGATACAAAATGCTCTTGCGTATTTTAGAGGAAAAAAACTCATTTCGCCATCAGAGTAGGCAAACCTGGCCACCTGTGGCCGATAGTTCCATATACGGTATACAACCGTACCAAAATACACTCCAACGGACACCGCTGAAAGCCTTGAAACCCGCGCGAGCAGAGCAGCAGCCAAAGCGGCCTTCGTTCAACACTTCATCCCGATCCCGCAACAGCCAGCCACCTGATCCGATCCTCCCAGAAAACCAAACCACCACGTCCCAGAACGAAACTCCGCCGCATACCGGAAGCCCTAATAACGTCTCCCTTGTGTTAGCCCCGGCCTGGGGGAGCCCAACCCTAATACGGTTGGTGGGCCCCTGTCGCACAGCACACATAAAAGGAAGGTGGGGATCAAGGCTCGGTCTACGAGTTTCACTGGAGCCGCTATCCCACCCATAGAAAACCCTAATCCGATCCTAAAGAGGTGCTGCCAGTGACGGGATGTGCCCACCGATGACATCGTCGCCCCCTGCAGGTCACCACCGGACCACTGCAGTACCACTACGGACTCCACCGAGCCGGAGCTACCGCGGCACCGGCGTCTACCCGCTGTTGTACATCTACGAAGAAGACAAGGATGAGGTCTTTCCCCGATCTATGGGTTACACAAAGGTACACATACGATACTAACAATGGTACCAGAGCTAGTTGCCTCTGTGTAACCCTAACCCTAACCGGGTAAAAGAAAAGGGAAAGGGACCGGGGGTGGCGGACGTCACTGGCACCCCGGTCACCACCGCCACCGCGTGGGGGAAAGAAGCCGCACCGTTCGACGGCGCACGGCAAAGAACAGAAAAGATCAAATCCAGTTCGGATCTGACAACAAAGAGGGTTCAACCGAAACCCTAATCCTAATTTGTAACCCCATCCCAAATCAGGTTAATCCCAAAAGAAGAAGGGGAAGGGAAGAGATTCGGATGAACTCCAAAAAGAAAAGAAATTAAAAGAAATCTAAATCGGACTCAACCGAAAAGAGAAACAGAAAAGAATCAAAGAAGGGGAAGGGAACCAATTCGGATGAACTCCGAAAAGATAAAGAAATCAAAAAAAGAAAAATCCAAAGAAAGAAGAAGAACAAGGGTCGGAACCCTAACCCTAACCCTAATCCCCATCTCCGATTCGGAAAAGAGAAGATCAATCCAACTCGAAAAGAAGAAGGGAAGGGCGAAGGGAAGAAGAACAGGGGTCGGAACCGAACCCTAACCCTAGATCCCCTTTTCGGGTGAACAAGCGAAAAGAAAAGAAACAAAGAAATAACTCAAATCCAAAGGGGAAAAAGAAAAGGAAGAGAATGGAAAGAGACCTCGCCGTGCACCGGGCGAACCCTTCGCCGGCGAGGGAGAAGAAGACCGAGCCGGGGAGATTTTTCGCCGGGCTCGGCCAAAAGGGGGCCGCGGCCAGGCCGCTAGACGGCAGCGCGCTCACCCACTGGGGAGCGCACACGCCGGCGAGGGGGCCGGCGGCGGCGCCATGGATGCCCGCTCGCTCGCTGCTCGCTCGGTTGCGCTCGCCTCGCTACTGTGTGAGGAGAGAAGAGAGAGGGCGAAGAGAGAGAGGGAAGGGGAAAATGAGCTAGGGTTTCTGAGGAACCCGGCGTCGGTGGATTTTATTCGCCCGATCTCGCCGCTCGGCCGTAGGATGCAGACGGACGGCGCAGATTCACTGGACCGTCTTTCAGTCTAGGCGGGTGCGCGCGCTAGGCCGAATTCTCGGTCCAGGCCCAGGTTGCGGCCTGGGCGCGGGGGAGCTCGCGGGAAGGGCGCTTACGGCCGTGGGCCATGGGCCGCCTTGCCGTTTTGGGCTGAAGGAACAGTACATAAAAGGAATGAGTTTTTTCCTTTTTTCTATTTCCAGTAAATGTTTATTTCCTGGAAATTGATTAATGGATTAAAGAAAATAGAAAAAGTAATTTTTCCCTGTGGGTAAGATTCAAGAAATTAAGTGAAAGTTTTTTCCACTGCTAAAGAAAAAGTATATTCTCAAAGTTTTTCCAGTAAATGTTTATTTCCTGGAAATTGATTAATGAATTAAAGGAAATAGAAAAAGCAATTTTCCCTGTGGGTAAAATTCAAGAAAAAGAGAGTTTTTCCACAGCTAGAGAAATTATTGATTCTCCAGTTATTTTGAACCAATGTGGTATTTAATTGGAGAAAAAGAGGTTTGACATGATTATGATGTTGTTATTTTCTGACTAACGTTGTTAATAACAATATCATAATTTTAATGATTTATGCATTAATTCTACTTCTGCCCAACGGTGATGTAGAATTAGTGTATAAGAAGAGTTGTAAATTTTAATGATTTATGCATTAATTCTACTTCTGTCCAACGGTGATGTAGAATTAGTGTGTAAGAATAGTTGTGAAAGTTAAAGATTTATGCATTAATTCTATTTCTGCCCAACGGTGATGTAGAATTAGTGTATAAGAATAATTATATGTTTTGATTTTGACCAACGTTGGAATCAAGGCATGCAAATGGTGTTATTTTATGTTAAGAAAAGTTTTGACCTGGTTTTCATCTTGTCTAAAGTGGACTGGGTAGTCAACTCACCGTGTTCCACTGAGTTTGTGACACCGGTGAGGGAGACAAAAGAGAATGATGCCACTTAGGCAACTAAAGAGAGGGATTTTGAATCCCAAAAGATAGTCCTATGACTTTTGTGCATAGGAAGTGGGTCACTGCCAACAAGAAATGTTTGGATGTGATAAAGAATATGATTAAACCTGCAATTGTGGGCTCAATCCCAGAATATGACACGGTCACCGAATACCTCGATAGAATAAAGAGTCAGTTCACCGGCTCTTCAAAGACATATAAAGAGTCAGTTCACTGGCTTTTCAAAGATATGTCACTCAGCTGATGAAGCAGCTAGTGACATATTGTTAATCTGGAAGTGGTGGCATAAGAGAGTTCACGATGCGTTGTCAAAATTATGGCATTGTCGTTTAGGCCATATTTCGAGGGGGAGAATAGAAAGATAAGTTAAGAAGATATTCTTCCTCTATTAGAGCTCTCAGATTTAGTACAATGCAGAGAATGCATAAAAGAAAAGTATGTAAAGAAGATTAAGAAAGATGATAAACGAAGCGCATGAATTTTATAGATTATTCACACAGACATCTGTGGTCAGTTTCCTGTAAAGAGTGTGGATGGTAATGATTCGTTCATAACATTCACTGGTGATTACTCCTGTTATGTCTATATTTATCCAATCAAAGAAAGAACAGAAGCATTGGATAAATGTAGATATTTAAGGCGAAAGTTGAAATCCAACGTAATTTAAAGATAAAGATGGTCAGATCTGACTGTGGGGGAGTACTACGGTCGGCATACCCCATATGGCCAAAGTTCCTGGACCTTATGTAAGGTTCTTACAGGAGAATGACAAAGTAGCCCAGTATTCTATACCGGGCGAACCTCAGCAGAATAGAGTAGCTAAAAGAATCAATCGTACCCTGATGGATATGGTGGGTAGTATGATAAGTTACTCCACCTTACAGTTGAGCCTGTGGATGGAGGCGTTAAAAACCCCATTCATATTCTCAAAAGAGTACCAAGTAAGTCGGTGCCCAAAACGCCGTATGAGTTGTGGACAGAAAGAGTATCCTCACTAAACCACTTGCGTGTGTGGGGAGGAGCCCTGCTGAGGCTAAAGTATTTAACCCAAACATTGGGAAGTTATAGCCCAAAACAGTAAGTTGCCATTTGTTTGGCTACATAGAAAAGTCAAAAGGTTTTCGTTTCTACTGTCCAGAGAGACACAAAGTTTGTGAAAACGAGACACGTTGTTTTTCTAGAGGATGAAAAGATGAGGGGGAGCATGGTAGCTCGAGAAATTGACCTTGAAGTGAAGCGGGTGTATGCGCCCACTCCAATGATTCATGAGCCAATTTTCTCACTACATGCTGTCGTTGCACCGACAGTGCAAGATACTATGGTGTCAGCACCTGTTATTATTCCACCTATGGCAACAATGAATGAAAATGAGGAACCTATTCTTCAGGATCCAATAGAACCTATTGCCACACATGAGGGAGAGCAACAACAGCCTCAAACAGAAGATGTGCCAAATGTGGAGGCTCCTAGAAGATCTAAAAGAGTTAGTAAATCAGCTATTTCTGCTGATTATGAAGTGTACAACACTAAGAAATTTCAAATGGAGGTTGATTCCACCTTTTTTGAAGAAGCCATGAGAAGTGATCATTTATCAAAGTGGCTTGAGGCCATGGAAGATGAAATAAAATCAATGAATGCCAATAGTGTTTGGGACTTAGAAATAATTTCTAAAGGAGCCAAAACAGTAGGCTGTAAATGGGTCTACAAAACAAAGCTTGACTCTCAAGGGAATATAGAGAGATATAAAGCGCGACTTGTGGCAAAAGACTTTATGCAAAGAGAATGAATTGATTACAATGAGACCTTTTCTCTAGTCTCATGTAAAGTTTCCTTCAGAATCATAATGGCATTAATGACACATTACGATTTAGAATTATATCATATGGATGTAAATATGGCATTTCTCAACAGAGACTTAGAGGAAAATGTTTACATGGCACAACCGAAAGGTTTAGTCATGGAAGAAAAAGAACGAATGGGATGCCGCCTAAAGAAATCCATTTATGGATTAAAACAAGCTTCAAGACAGTGGTACTTGAAGTTTGATCAGACAATAAGGCACTTTGGGTTTTAAAGAAAATATAGAGGACAATTGTGTCTATACAAAGTTTAAGAATGAGAAGTTTATCTTCCTTGTCCTGTATGTGGATGATATCTTACTTGCTAGTAGTGATGCCAGTCTACAACTGGAGACAAAGAAGTTTTGTCCTCAAAATTTTGATATGAAAGATCTTGGTGAAGCCTCGTTCGTTCTAGGGATCGAGATTCATCGAGATAGAATAAAAAGGGGTATTAGGACTGTCACAAAAGGCATACATCGAAAGAATCTTAAAGAAATTCAGTATGCACAAATATAATCCCTCACCTGCTCCTATAGTCAAGGGCGACAGATATGGGGATTTTCAATGGCTCAGGAACCAATATGAGCTCAATCAAATGAAAGTGGTTCCATATGCTTCAGCTGTCGAAAGCTTACAACATGCTCAAGTATATACGCGCCCTGACTTGGCTTTTGTTACCGGGTTTTTACTTGGCAGATTCTAGAGCAATTCTAGAATAGAACACTGAAATTAGTAAAGAAAGTCTTGCATTATTTGCAAGGAACGAAATGCCTCGTGATGATATATAGAAGATCTGATTCATTCCACATAGTGGGATATTCAGATTCTGATTATGCGAGAGTGAATACATATCCAGACGTGGATTTTCTATCATCTCGCAAAGGGGAGCTATTTCATGAAAAAGCTCAAAGCAAACTGTCACTACATCGTCCACAATGTATGACGGTTTGTAGTGTGTTATGAGGCAACGGGCAGGTGAACTGACTAAAGAAGTTCATACCCAGTTTGAAGGTGGTTGACGACATCTATAGACCACTAAAGTTATACTGCGATTATAATCTGGCAGTACAGGATGCTCACAACATAAGTCAAGTGGTGCTGCCAAACACATTGACATATAGTATTATGTCGTGAGAGATAAAGTCCGGGATTATGTCATAAGTCTTGAGCATATAAGTACAGAAAAGATGCTCGCAGATTCGCTTACAAAAGGCTTACCACCCAACATGTTCAGAGAACATGTAGCTAGCATGGGTTTAAGGGAAAGCCTAAAATTACTGGACAAAAGAAGGCCCAAAGATAAGTATCTATTTCAGAACAGAGTAGTGTGTTGTAGCTGTTAAGTCTATCGGCAATAGACCGTGGCGATGAGACATGCTCTATGCGCTAATCTGTAATGGAATGAACAAAAGTAAATGATATGAAATTGAAAGATGAAATGAGATCAAGAGGAAGAATGTTAGTTGATCTCCACCAATAGGCCCAACGGCCTATTGTGCCCTTGTCTCTGCTCCCTGATCGGGGGAGCCCAACCCTAATACGGTTGGTGGGCCCCTGTCGCACAGCACACATAAAAGGAAGGTGGGGATCAAGGCTCGGTCTACGAGGTTCACTGGAGCCGCCATTCCACCCATAGAAAACCCTAATCCGATCCTAAAGAGGTGCTGCCAGCGACGGGATGTGTCCACCGACGACATCGTCGCCCACTGCAGGTCACCATCGGACCACTGCAGGGACACTAGACTTCACCTCCTCGCCACTACGACGTCTACCACACCACGGCATCGGCGTCCACGCTTGCCGATGCGCCTCAATAGAGAAAGGCGAGGAGCCTTCCCGGATCTCCGGTTACAGAGAGGTACACCATCGATCCTAACAATTATGCTAAACTGCTTGACTTAACTCTGTAGATATTTGTGTATATGATTTTTTAGAAAAAAAAATCATGGAGGAAGAGTGCCTTTTATGCATTCACATTATCACATGCAGTTGCAACTTGCAAGTGGTGATTGATTTGTAAGCAACTCGGCAATTGTCGCATAAATAAGCATATATACATACATTATACAATGTAAATGCTGAATTGCTGATGCAGTTGCTGTATGGACTTTTTCTGGTTCAAACCTTAGCCAGGCACATGCTAAATGTTCTAATGTTTAGATGACTGGCTCAAATTCGCATAATAAAATTTATACATGTGAACTGTTTGTTGTGTGATATTAGAATGAATGCCACATCCACATAACATTTCAAGTACATTAATCAACAGCACATATATTTGGATGCTGCACAAGCAAAGCTGCAGCAAAACTAGCACATGACCATCTAATCATTTGCATGTCATACCAAAATGGATTCTAACATTCCTGATTTATTTTACATCAGACTGGTCCCACCCCTGCTCTTATCAAGGCTGAAGTCCCATGGTCAGTCCGGAGAGGAAATCTCTCGGAAAAGGAGAGAGTTTTGAAAGGGTACTGTTTGATTTCAGACCTTTTTTTTTACCTTTCTCGTACTTGTATCAATATTTTGTTTTCTATACTATTGTGTTCAGAAGTCAAATTTGTTTGGGTTTCTTTCAAAAAAAATATTTATTCATGTCACAGAATACTGAACAAATTGACGCCAGAGAAGTTTGACCTTCTGAAGGGCCAATTGATAGAAGCAGGAATTACTACAGCTGATATTTTGAAGGTTTGTTTATTTCTAGTTCTTTATTCTGCTGGCTTTATTGTTATCAGTTCCTTGTGATTGACCTCTTTTCTCCCGTGTCTGTTCAGGATGTTATTACTCTCATATTTGAGAAGGCTGTACTTGAGCCCATATTCTGTCAGATGTATGCTCAGCTATGCTTTGAACTCAATGAAAGCCTCCCATCATTTCCTTCTGAAGAGCCTGGTGGTAGAGACATTACATTCAAACGTGTACTGTTGAACAATTGTCAAGAGGCATTTGAAGGTGCTGGCAACCTACGGGCTGAGGTAGCGAAATTGACTGGTCCAGACCAAGAGATGGAGAAACGTGATAAAGAAAGGCTTGTGAAGCTTCGAACACTTGGAAACATTCGCCTTATCGGCGTCTGCTGAAGCAAAAAATGGTGACAGAGAAGATAGTACATCACATTGTTCAGGTACTTACTTATGTAATCCTTTGTACTCTTCAGCTGGGTAGTTATAACTGGGTCTGAAGTGATCCATTTTTCCCCCAATCCATCTGTGGGAATAGACTTCTAGACTGGAACGCCTTTCTCCACATACATTGTGTTTTATCACTGTCAAATATTTTCTAATTCATTTGCTGTAAGTAGGAGCTGCTGGGTTCTGATAGCAATTCATGCCCTTCTGAGGAAAATGTCGAGGCCATCTGTCAGTTTTTCAACACAATTGGTAAACAGTTGGATGAGAACCCAAAGTCTCGTCGATTTAACGATGTCTACTTCAACCGTCTAAAGGAGCTTACAACTAATACTCAATTGGCACCACGTTTGAGGTTCATGGCACGCGATGTCCTTGAACTCCGTTCAAACAACTGGGTGCCTCGACGTGAGGAGGTAAATGTCTCAGCTTCGATCTTGAAATGTATTTGCATTAGTGTTCTGTGTGCCAGCATCTACTATACACTAGTGTCTTGTAAAATAAAGGGAATAAAACATACATTGCAAGTTGAAGATACATGTTCCACATGCTGATAGTTGACCATGACACTAGTCTATTTCAGTGCGATATGCCTTTCTCCATGAACCAGCGCTTGCTATTCTTACGCACAAACTGGGTTGAATTTTCCAGTATTCACTGACTCTGATATGTTGTTATTTCTTTCTCAGATAAAAGCCAAGAAAATCAGTGAAATTCATAGAGGCAGAAATGAAACTTGGATTGCGACCTGGGTCGACCACAAACATGAGGAATGGACGAACTGGTACTGGAGGGCCACTCTCACCTGGAGTTTTCCCAATGAATGGACCTGGAACTGGTGGCATGATGCCTGGCATGCCTGGAGCGAGAAAGATGCCTGGAATGCCTGGGTTAGATGATGATAATTGGGAAGTTCCACGTTCTAAATCCAGAACTGACTCATTCCGCAGCCACACACAGCTGGTGAATAAACCATCGTCTGTCAATTCTAAACTACTTCCTCAAGGCAGTGCAGCACTAATTAGTGGGAAGACAAGTGCACTTGTGGGCAGTGGTGGTCCAATATCCTGCCCTTCAAGTTATTCTCCTGGACTTGCACCAGCTCCATCTGTAGCTCCTGTAGTTGTGAAGCCAGCTGCTGCTCCCAAGTCAAACTCTGCTGGTCTAGAAAAGAAGACCATCTCTCTTCTTGAGGAATATTTTCACGTCTGTATTCTAGATGAAGCACATCAGTGCATTGAGGAGCTCAAGAGTCCTCATTACTACCCAGAAGTTGTTAAAGAGGCCATCAATCTTGCTCTTGACAAAGGTGCCAGTTCCATCGATCCTCTTGTTAGGCTACTGGAATACCTTCACAGCAAGAATACTTTCAAGACGGCAGACTTGGAAACTGGATGCTTGCTTTATGGGTCTCTTCTGGATGATCTTGCTATCGACCTTCCGAAAGCTCCAGCACACTTTGGTGAAGTTATTGGGCGGCTAATCATGTCACGTTGTCTGGGTATTGGAGTTCTTGAGGATACTCTAAAGAAAATGGAGGATACCTTCTTCCGCTCAGCGGTTTTCAAAGCTGCAGTGAAGACCATTGGGGCAAATCCATCGGGTCAGGCAATCTTGAGCTCACATGTTACTGAAATGGATGCTTGCAACAATCTTTTATCCTTGAAATAAATGGCATAAAACTTATCCCAGATAGTTGTTCATCTAGTTTTTCCCTCGAGGAAATTACAATGCTGCAGTATTGACAAACAGCCATTTGTGAGCTGTATATTTTTTTAGAAATATGTGAGCTTATTGTTTGGACAGTGACGAAATGAAACAAGGAAAGCCACAAATTTTGCTCGCTTGTAACGGTAGGTCAATTTTTTACTTCTGTTGATGTTATTACTATTTTTTTTTGTGCTCCCATATTGTGTAACCTGTATTCTATTTTTGGGAAGTATTCTTTGGGATACAGCTACGTTGAGTACGTGAAATGTTGACATGGTACACTACGATTCTTTAGCCCGTCTGACGTCAGTATAGAGGAAAGTCTTCCACAAAGTAAAGCTAGAGTAAGTGGCGTAAGATAAGATAGATGTTCACTTTCATCGACCAATGTACCTGAAATTCCTATACGTAAAGTCGAGAGCTAGAGAGAGTAAACGAGACGTTCAAAGGGTGAAGCTAACGCTTCCCTGGCCACTAGGGACTCATCAAAGTCTGAGTTCATACACTTACTAGCTAATACTGGATCGTCAAAGATCTGATTCTATTTAATAATACCTTCTGTCTCTCTCCTAAGGGATCCAATCAGAAGGAATTCCCTCACTTCGCTCATGATAGTCGGTCGAGTTCCCTTTTCCATTTTAGTTGAGTTTCGCCTCTCCTCCTTTCCTTGTCTCTATTCTGATTGATTCGCTTCTTGGCATAAAGCACTTGGTTCGCCCCTTACTATAACCATCCCACTCAATCTTTTACACCGATGTTTCGTACTCTCTCAACCAGGTCATCATAAGAAAATACTGCCAAATCTTTCCGAAATGAGAGAGGAGGAGGGAAGCGGCGCTACAACTGTCTCGCTGAAAACGCAAGATTAGCGCTAAGAAGCAACCCTAGTTTAAGTACTAGCGTCCCAACCCAACGTTCTTGTACTTAAAAGACTCTCCCCGCTTGTTGCTCATTTCTCCTCACCAGACGTGGCTTATGTAGTGGTCGGCATTCCCACGTGTTCGGACCGATCCCCACCGGAGATTATATGAGGGTCTTTGAAATTGTCGTGGACGCTTTGGTGACGAAGGTCACCGGGGTGACTATGGAAGGATTCCGTGGTAGTCTCTCGATTCCTCCAACTCAATCAATATCAAGAACATGTCGTTAGCATGGGGTTTGGTCCAACTGAGTTGCCATAACTTTCATTGTGATTTAGTTTAGAATTAAATATAGTTGAAAGTTTTGTTTGGCAAGAGGCGTAAGTCTTTGGTTCCGCTTTGTTAATAAACGTGCCTCTCTTTGCTTTCTCACTTTCCCGTAACTGCTACTTTCCTGCTTTTAGTACATTGCTTTTCAGATCATCTATGAGAATTCTCGTTTCCTCCTCAATATTGTCGTTTCGGTAGAGCTATCGACATTGAGACCGTAACGCTTAACAAAAGCGGGCATTGTGCGTTGTTTGCATTTGAATCGAAATCAAAGCTACTACTAATACACTCAAGCTAGGGAATAGAAGAAGCGACTTACTAATAGAATAAGGCACCGGAGTTTAGGCGGTAGTTCCGAAGAGGGTTAATGATGAATTGAGTAGAGTGGCTTGTCTTTTGGATTTCTTTGATCTCGTGCATTTGCAACGCGGTGCTCGTAATTTCCCCAAGATGTTGATATGGCTTGGAGGTCTAACGGACTTTCATCCTTCGACTCCTATAGGCGGCTTCGCTATCGCTCCTTAATAGATAAGGATTATGCCATAAAATACATAATACGGGTCTGGTGTAGGCTGCAGAAGTGAGATCACGTCGGTGGGTCCGTATGCGGATTGATTGACTGCCTGCCTGATAGAGTGAACGATTTGGTACGTGATAACGTTGTAAAGTCGATATCTCACCTATGAATAGAGGGTTGGCTAGCATCTCACCTCAAAAAAGAGAAAGTTGTCTCACCATATCATATGCTCGTTTTCGAAATCCAGTGTTATGCTCTCTTCTTTGCTTACACCTGTTACGCACCTCTTGTGCAGTGACAACACTACCCGGGAGTTTCTCTTAGCTGTCTGGGACTTACTCTCCTATCCCCCACTGGTACTAGTCTATTGGCCAACACTTTAGTAATGATCTTGGACAATAAGGAAGGTTGATTGGTCTATACTTTGATTCTGTTAATGGAGTATTGTAGAAGAGTTCTCCCAACCCAAGTATCTTTAGTTTCAGTTCTCTCTCTCTTTTTGACCTGCTACTCTGCTGTTGTTTTGGCCCTTCAAGGGAGTTTCTCTTCGGGCAAGGGTTGTTGAATTTTCTGAATTAAGTAAGTAGAGCAGTTAGGTTGAGCCTTGCGAGCTATATGGGAGAGAACATAGCCTTTTGTCTTGGAATAATAAGTACAAAAAGGAAAAATCTCAATATGACAATCTGAATTACTTTATGCAATAACATCAAGTTGTTCTGTCCTTTGACTTATCGTTCATCTCGCTTTGTTCGCTGTACTTCTCTATCGAAAGATAAGGGTTCATCGAAGAAAGGGAAGGGAACTATCCGCTCTTGTCCTTCAATGAAAGCAAGCAGACCTATATATATATATATGTGTGTGTGTGTGTGTGTGTGTGTGTGTGTGTGTGTGTGTGTGTGTGTGTGTGTGTGTGTGTGTGTGTGTGTGTGTGAAAGAAAGAGATGGTTTCTTGCTCGGTTAAAGGAATATCACTATCCCTCGTCCTAGGGTTTTCCTGCTTGATTCTCTTTCCTGTGAGAGATGCCCACTTTATTAACTCCTAACTCTCAAAAGGGCGATGATGAATTTTCAATCATTTCGCAAGATTAAACATCTGCGAAAGTCATCTTGAAGCTCTGACTCTCGAGAGAAAGTCTTGCCTTTGGCGGGAGGACTCCTTCTGACTGCAGCTTGAAGGGGAAAAGCCACTGATACACTGGTGGAAGTCTTTTTCCCATGGCAGTATAGCATGATTGCAACGACGCTAGACCGCTCATCATTCTTTAGAGTCTCCTTAGATTTTTCGACATCCAGATCATTGTCAACGGCATTGGGCCGTTCATAAACTTCTTCGGATACCCAATCTCTATCAGTTCTTCTATTGGCTTTGGGCCAATCGTCGTCATATGGCGTTTCAGGATGACATCCGCTAATGAGATCCGGCGTTTCAAGAAGGGAGGAGGCAGGATCATTGAAGGGCTCCTCTCCTCTTCTTGCGCCCGCTATCCTATCAACAGTCAGTCAATAAATATATGTAGTGGAGAAAGAAGAGTAGCCCCCTGTGTCATCAATTAGTAATAGAATAATCCCAGAGTAGTCCTCTTGCCAGCTTAAGTCAGCCTTAATGGATGGACCAAAGATTGGACATCGTTGTCTAAGCGTGCTTGCTTTGCACACCGCACGGTGAATGAGAATCATTGGCTCAGATTGAGTGGCTCACTTCCTTGAGAAGGGCTTTCTATAACTAAGAAATGAGAATTGTTGACCCATATGATCTCAGGCTCATAAAGAGGATGAAACTGATAATTTAATTCACACTTTGAGATTGAGCTCGTCAGTGATTTTTTCCAAGGTGTGTAGAGAAACCTGCTTTGAACATGACATTCGTACCCAAGGAAAGTTTTGGCAGGAGAAGCTGGCTCCTCGAATGGTAGCCGCTCACTTCTTTTAATTAAATCAACTAATTTCTACTTTCCTTTGCCGTCAAACAATGCTAGGGTTTGCCTTGAACTCGGTTAACAAGGGTTTTCCCTGAAGTAGGAATACTAGGGCTGTCCTTCAATCGGATAAGGAGCAGGTTATAAACAAGAAGGGAAGTAGTGCCTCGCATGTCCCTTTTGAAATCATTGATGTCCGGCGAGCGCCCCACTTCCTTTTTTTCTAAAGAACATAGTAGGGTCATAAACAACCAGTTTGCTTCGTTGAATTGCTTTCCAAATAGTTCGGGGTGCGTGCCTATACTCTAGTGCTTACCTAATAATGTCCTACTTTCTTGAATTCAGGAAGATACTGACATGGAACTGAACTTCACTTTCTATACGATACGATTTGATTTTATTTGAAATACTAGCTCTAGTTTGATCAACAGGTCTAGGTACTCTCGCTTGATTCATTCCACTAGGTTCTATGAACTTAGGAACTCCGAACTCATGCTTTATTGAATTCCGTAGAACAAACACAAACTACTTTAAGTGTGGGGCTGCCTCGAGAATAGCCAACTTCTCATTCAAAGTATGCAATTTCTATTTTATCTAGCCCAAAAAGAGCTTTTTCAAAGCATACTCTTTTCTTATGAGCTCCATGGGTCTGATATCCACAAGCGAACCATTTTGATTACTTCTTATCAACTAGACCCTTCGGGGACTCCAATGCCTTTTTCAAAATCCGATTTAGCGGTTTCAAGTTCGGAAGGTGGATCTGACGAAACAACTTTCAGTGCCTTTCGGTTCTTTTGGTTCAAAACTAGCATTTTTGCCAACGGATAAAGAATTTGATGCCCCTGGATTTATGGATGGACCTACTTATCATTCCAAGTAAGGGGGAAGCAAAAGTTTAGAGATGGGATGCTGATATGAAACCAGCTATCTTTCCACTTCTATCGCTTCCTAATAGGGCTGGGTTGTGGGATGAATAATCGTATCCCCCTGAGAAAGCTCTTTAACAGAGCTGGACGAAGGAAGCCTGCACCTTCCCACTTATCCGGACAAGGCAACAACTGCTTTTCGTGTTGACCCAGAGGAGCATGCACGGGAGTCGACCGGACTAGAACCGCTTTCTTTTCGGCCGAAGTACCGCTTTAAGAATACAGTAGTGGAAGCCCTGTGAAGACTTCTTCTCGATCAAAACTCGTAGAGAAATCAGAACAGTTGAAGGAAGGGACACCCCTTATAATTGAATTCACTTTATTTTCTTCCCAATTCCTAGAATCCTGCTTGTTTTAAAAGATAAAGCCTACTATTTGAATAGTTGGTTTGAGTATTTGTTTCAATAGTTGATACCCCTGTAGTGCTTCTATTAGAGTAGGTGGGTAGCAGATCACCATCATGTTTGATCAATTTAGTACCGGCATTGCTTTATCCATTCTTTCTTGGGCACCGGTAATCCCAAGAACGGAATGGCGAAAGCTGTAGAAGCATCCTCGTGGAGATTAATGCGAACGGGATTGAAAATAGTAATTTAGGTCAAGCTATACGTGATCTGTACGATTCGAGGAACGGCGAGATAGTCAATAACGGCTACAAATTGTCCTCGGGGAAGTAGGAAGATGGTGTGGCCATGTGGTACACCATAGTCAAATAGGCAACCTAAGGGGATCACAAATTGTCCTCGGGGAAGCAGGAAGATAGTGTGGCCGTGTGGTACACCATATAGTCAATATAGGCAACCTAAGGGAAAACAGTTACCTATGGGGAAACTACCATTACGAGATGGCATTACCCAAATCAATTGGGTGTCTCAACAGATTGGCTGTTGATGTTATCAACCTAAAGATCCTTAACTTTATTGTGATGCGTATTGAACTTTGAGAGCCTCGATCTGAAAATTTCATCAGTGCAATAGATAGGAACTGCATTCCAAGTTGTTAAAATCTGTGATTTTATCATACTATTTTATATATCTTTATGATCTCAACTAAAGGGTCTGATTCTATGATTCTAGCTAATAGAACCTCTGTTTATACAATTTTTAGTAATTACGATCTTATCTTTTCGACTGGATTCAGAATTTACATTTTTGACAACCTTGGCCATATGCAATTTTGACATAGCTCAAACCTTTGTTGTGACTAGATGGATCATGTTATGATGAAATGTCACGTATGAACTATGAAATGCTTAATAATGTTGTATGTTTTATTACTCATTTTGGATCCTGTATTAAACGTGGATGGTTTCGAGTTCTCCACCATAGTGACTCAACAGACTACCGGGTTTAAGTTAGTCTCGTACGTACTTAGTGTCTAATAATGGACAAGTAAGCTCATGATTATGTTAAATCGAGCGGTTCTACCACAGATATCTAAATAAAGATAATCACAATAAACAGGAAAGGCTATTTATCATGATAGAGGAACTCGCAAACAAAGAAAGTAAAAAGTGAATTTACATATACAAATATAAATGAGACTTAAGTATTAGTGATACAGAAGACAAGGACTTCACTCAAAGTTGAGTTGCATCCTTGAGGTATAAAATGGATGAGAAGTAGCTACGGATTCTCCCTGGCACTCTCACCTTTCCTCTAGGCCTACTTTCTAAGTTTATTGTGGTGGGGCTTAGCCTACCCATGTTTCTTTTTTTTCGTGGTTAGAATGGTGGCCATGGGATATTTATCATAGCCATAGGTCTGTTCATAGCTGGAGTATTTGTAAGCAAGGATGGAATGGAGTGACACAAAAGTTTAGCCCCATTGATGCCACTTAGGTCAGCTGGATTGGGATCTTCACCATGTTTCATCTCCTTTCGCATGAATACTCCTGATTGTTTACTTATTAGGTTGGTAACAATGACGATTAGTCTGATGGAATAGGCCAGTATGGGGTTGACCATCTCATTCGAGGCCGCTTGAATCGTTAGATTCATGCCTCAACTTGTTAAATTGTTTGGATCATATTGTTACGCCAATCATGTGGTTCCCGGGTACTTTCTCCGTTCTAGATTGTAAGTTGTTCAGGCTTTTCTAGATGCATAGTTTTAATTATGTATCTAGACATAATCTATATCTAGACACGTAACAAAAACTATATATCTAAAAAAGCTAAATGACTTACAATTTAGAACGGAGGAGGGGGTAGATCACATGTTGGATGAGGGGTGACCCGTCATCAGTGGTGGAGGACTCAGTATGGCTAGATAGGGTCTCCGCTGTACCTTGATTTTTGTGCTTCATCTTCTCCTCTTTTGTATCTTAGTTTTCTCTAGTGTTTTTTTTTCTGTCTTTACCATAAATTTAGTCAAGCTTTAATGGTATAGTTGTGCCACACCTTAATTTATATCTGTCCTCCGCCATCTCCTGACCCGAATGAAGTCTAGCATTATTGTTGACCTATCAGGTCTCAAGTGCTTGCAGTTTCAAAGGGTGAACCAAATGAAGACATGACAAGCCGGTCGCTCTACGACTTTATGATTTTCAGCCTAATTTTGCTTAGCGAGTTTGTGTGCTCGACAATATATAGTTCTATTAGTTCATAAAATTGCACATCAAATGAGTTGTTGCTTGTTTTTTTGACGCTAGTCATGTAATGACCGGTATTGGCCGAAGTGGTGGTATTAACTATAGTATTGTCACGTATCGAAGCTAAAACAGGATGTAACTACTCATGTACCGGTCTATAGACATAGCTATCGGTGTTAGATTAATTTGCTTGGATGGAAGAACCTTAGTTCACCGCCAACAAAAAGAGTTGAGACATAATTCATAGTTTCTGAAAAATGCATCCAAATAAAATTA
Organism: Miscanthus lutarioriparius; assembly: GCA_904845875.1. Lineage (NCBI taxonomy): Eukaryota > Viridiplantae > Streptophyta > Magnoliopsida > Poales > Poaceae > Miscanthus > Miscanthus lutarioriparius. The sequence continues at coordinate 28,789,006 of CAJGYO010000008.1, forward strand.
TGAACCATTGTGTTTCTCACGGTAAAGTAAAACAATACCCCGCTTAGGTACATTTGGATCATATTTTCTTAGAGAATATTTTCTAATTAAATCGAAATATTTATTTATTGAGCCGAACAATGTACTTGGTTCAGGCCTTACAGCATTATTGGTCCACATTTAGAATAAAAATGTTCCATGTTCATATTCAAGAGAAAAATGTTTCAAGGTTCATGAGAAAAAAGTTCCACCTTAACAAAATAATAAAAGATGTTCCCTTTACTTATTTGCAATGTTCCAATAAATACTTTCATCTTGGTTCCACTAATTTAATAAAACCAAAATAATGTTCCACGTTTCAGGAAAAGAGTAAATACAAAATATAGGAAGAATACATATAAATATGAAGACTAAAAAAAAGAGAAAGTAAGAAACAAGAAAAATCTGCAAAAGAATTGTTTGAAACAATGTCCAGCCCATGTCCAGGAGAAGGCCCGTGCGATTGCGTTTTCCCTCGCCTCTGTCTCCAACAAGGAAGACCTAAACGTGAGACGCATTCGGTAGATTGGGTCACGCACAGTAGAATGGATAGGTAGCCAAAACTCCCGTTTTCCAACCGAGGACGCAAAAGAGAAGCAGAACGGCGAGCTCGGCCCCGGCGCGCTCCGCACCGAAGAGCTCGGCCCCGGCGAGCTCCGTCCTGGCGCGCTCGGCCCCGGCGCAGGCGAGCTCGGCCCCGGCGCAGGCGAGCTCGGCCCCGGCGCGCTCCGCGGGCGAGCTCCGCCCCGGCGCGCTCGGCCCCGGCGCACTCCGCCCCGGCGCGCTCAGCCCCGGCGCGGGCGAGCTCGGCCCCGGCGACGGTCGTCCCCGAGCTCCGCCCCGGCTCCGGTCGTCCCTGAGCTCGTGGTGGTGGGACCCACCTGCGTGGAGGAGACGCAAAGGGAACGAGAGAGGACGCAAGTTTGCGTACCGTGTTTCGTCGGACGCAAAATGGCTGCTGTGTTTGGGTAGTCCCTTGGAGGTCGCAAAAGTACTGTGCACTACTAAAATGCGGATGGGTCACGGTTTGGATACTCCGTTGGAGACGCTCTAACAGCCCCCGACTCGGTTATTCCTTCTTTCTCCCCGCGTGCGCTCTCTCTCTCTCTCTGCCCGACGAAGGCCGCCGCCGCCCCGCTGCCACCGCCGCCGTGCCCAGGTCTTCGTGGGACCCTTCTCGGGAAACGAGCACCCGACAGATGGTATGCCCGCCCTGCCCCCTTCTCTTCCCTTCCTGCTGTGCGAAACCGAGCAGCACCCAAAGCCTAACCTAAGCTATTTGGCTATTTGTATGTATGTCATCGGACCTGATCTAATTGCAAGTGTATAAATGAATTATTCCTACTAACTTCGATCCTTATTGCGAAAAAAAAAACTATCGGTGTACGTGTGCACACCCATGTGCTTATTGGGGCGCCGGTGGTTGGATGGTTAGCTTAATCGGATAATCGGACCTGATCTAATTGCAAGTGTATACATGAATTATGCCTACTAACTTCGATTCTTTTTGCAAAAATACTTATCGGGTGTACATGTGTACACCCATGTGCTTGTTGGGACACCGGTGGTTGGATGGTTAGCTTTGATAAGCGAGTGATCTGCTATTGCTTTTGTTGACTTGTTTGGGTTCTGGTTTATTGAGAGGGTTGGGAATGCGATGATATCTATGGAATATGTCGTGAACATTCTGGTCCAGACTTCTCCCCTTCCGCAATTTATCAAAAATACTTGGTTATAAGCTTAAGATCCTCAGATGACTCTACTTCTATGTTCTGATATGTAAGGTTGTAGACTTATTTTAGTTGTATGAACATGCTGCAATGTGTCATCTGCGAACTAAACTTTGTATGTCAAACTTAATGTTCTTTTGAGAACATGAAATTAACTAATTAAGTGGTCTGAATGTTCAGGTATAATATGTGGAACTGTTGTTTTGTATTTAGACAGTTGTATTTTACTTTAAGGTATGATAGTTTCTCTCTCTTTCTTTTTGTAACTTCTGATATTTATTCCAAAAGTTGTCAAATGCTTTGACACTGAAGCTGCATAGCAGCATGACACCATAGTAGGAGTTATAATTACTAGATAACAAAGGTTGCCAAACAATGGGTTCTTACTATTGGGAAATATGTAATTTATTAGAGGCTGTGTCTTGAGAACCTGAAAACCCAATGGATTACAATTCGGTTAATCATGCATTGGATGGTATGTATGGTTTGAAAAAGGACATGCTTTAGTAAACTCAAATAAAACTCCCTAGTTCGCATTATTTGCATGACCATGGTGGTCTTCATGTGATCCTATACTCAGAAAAAAAACAGTGATATTTGACTATTTAACTATATATTATAGAAACATGATATTAATCTATCTTAGTTGTTTTGATCTGATCTAGTCCTGTTTGTTTAAATTTATTGCTTGCTGGCCTGATGTTTTACCCCCTAGCTTTACTGTTAGCAATAGGCTACTTTGACGTGGATCCAGCTTATGCTCTTCCAAAAATCAGATTTGCAAATCTGCAGTGTTTCTTCTTGATTTATTTCCTTTCTAAAGTTCATAAGTTACTTGTAACATTCAACTGTAATGGCAGGGATCTGTGGGCTTTATGAAAGGAAAATTAGGGATATCAACCCAATGGTCCCAAACATAACTTATGATATCAGCGACCTCTATAACTTCATTGATGGCCTAGCTGACATTAGTGCGCTGGTGTGAGTACAACTTTTTAATATTTTCGGAGTTCCTTGAAGTATATTTATACATGTTCGTGTTCAAAGCTAACAACATAATAACTGTGCTTTCCCCCCCTCCATATGCAGTTATGATCACTCGATTCAGGCATTTCTGCCATATGATCGACAGTGGATAAAGCAAAAGTTGTTTCAACACCTGAAGAAACTGGCTCAGCGGTAGCACGACTGTTGTTTGGTCTGATGTCTTTTATCCAACAAGCAAGCATGCGTGGTAATAGGTGTCCAATCAGTGGTATTGGGAGGTGTTTCTTGTAAACTTATGATATGTTACATGGCAGATTTGCTCCCTTGTATTCTGGATGTTGGACTCCGATTTCATTGGTGGCTTGCTTGTGGTTGTGGTACCCTAAACTTGTCATGTTTCGGAGTGTTGAGAATCAGATAACCCTTTAGCCTGTTGTTAAAAAAAAACTTTTGCCTATAGATGGTTTCTATCTATTATTATTCTTTAGAAATATGCCCTACGGTCATAAAAAGTCTTTAGGACAAGATTTTGTCAACCATAAAGGCTACAAGCATCAATGACTTGATTATTTAGTTTGAAAATACCAGCTTAATAGCCAACACGAAATGTTTTGATAGTTAAATGGCTAGCGGGACGACTAGCGCTAGGACGTCCCCCGCGTCCAGATGCCCGCGCTGTAGTTTCTTGCGCTCGCACCAACAGTCCTCACCCGCGCTCACACACAAAAAAGCAGGCCCTGCCTGCGCCTGGGTTTCGTGTGCCCATGCATGGCCTGCGTCGCCAGACCACGTGCTGGGACCGCTCGCGTCCCCTCCGTTTCTCCACGTATTGCAACATGTGCAACATCCGATCTATTTTTGAAACATCCAGATGCAATGCTTGCAACGTACGCCTAAACACAAATGAAACACTTGCAAAAACACATGGAAACTACTTGAAAACCATTACAAACATACGCAATATTCAGATAAAATACTTGCAGTATATGCGTGAAACGTATGCAACAATATGTCCCAAAACACAAATGAAACATTGGGAACAGACCTTTGCAACATACGGTACAACCATTGCAACATATGCAACATTCTTACCTACTTTTGTAACATTCATTTGAGACAATTGCAAAAACCTCTGAAACCTCCAAAACACTTGCATATTCTTGCAACATGCGTTTTCAACATATCACAACATCTCCTTGTTGCTTGCGAAATGGAGGCTCACCGGCGTGTGGAGTTCACCAGAGGTAGCCGCGCTGCCGCTACTATTGACCAGATGGACTCCACCTACTACGAGGCTAGCGAGGACCCCTTCGTGGCCGCTGCTATCGTGGCTCGACACGCAGCCCCTGCAGCCGGCGCCGTAGTCCCCACCACCACCGAATCTCTCACTGCGCAGTGGATCTGGTGGAAGGAGCAGCGAGGTAGAGTGGGGCGGAGGCACGCGATCCAAGCGAGCGGCCACCCCGCCGGGGGACTACGTCGCATGGTCAAGGCACCGCCGGGCCGGCCGTGCGCAGCGCGTGGAGGTGGCCGCGCTTTGGGCCATGTCGGGAGAGAGGGAGAGAGAGAGGGGGGAAGGGGAGGCTGGGCGGAGACATGGACAGTACGAAGCTAGCGGCGTTGACCGGCGGGGATGGGAGCAGCGGTGTTGCCTGCGGCGGCGGCGGGTACGGAGCGGAGTGCGCGTCGATGGTTTCTTTTTTTTTTGCGATGCGGGCGAGCGGTGCAAGCGGTGCCACGTAGGAGCGAATAAGAAAACCTCGTGGGCATCGTGGCCCACCAACAGGGCCGCCCGGACGAACGGACGTCCTGAACAGAGCATTACCGAATGGCTAAAGATCTCTTGTTTTTAAGTTTGATGGTTGAAATTAGGCTCGAGGGATAGTTTGATGACAAAAAATGGACTTCTTCCTTTCTTATATATGCATAATTTCTATTGAAAAGTACTTCTAAAAATCTCAAAACTGTGTAGAATTTAATAATATATTCTAGAGAGAAGAAATTAGCGCTAAAAATATCCAGTCAAGAATGTGACTTTTGAGTTTTTTTTTTTGAACTTGCAGCAAACTTTATTGATTTATCAAAGTGGATACATCGTTTACAAGCAACTGTAGGATAGATACAGGGGGATCATCTACCCAAATCTGAGAGCTTTTCTCTAGTAAAGCGTGCCTAGCTAACTCATGGACAACTGAATTACAGCTTCGATTACAATGACTAATTGAAATTGCCACGAACTCCTTCCAGTAGATGGCACAATCATCGTAAATTGCCGCTGCAGCCGTGCCCGAGAAACCTCCATCCTACATTGTATTGACCACCTCCATACAATCAGACTGGACCTTCACTCGAGTACAACCAATTTGTTGCGCCAGGAGGAGTCCATCCCTCAGTGCATATGCTTCTGCTGTGGGCGCGTCTATTGTATGTGATATATAACTGTGTGAAGCAGCAATGAATCAACATGTGGAATCTCTAATAACAGCCCCCGAGCTCGCCGATCCCTTTATGCCATCGTAGGCGGCATCCACATTAATCATCAGACATCCCTCCAAAGGTTTCTTCTAGCCTTGATTCGATTACTGCTCCCTTCTTTGATGTAGCCGCATAATTCATTGTAATTGCTGCTATTGACAAGGCTGATCTCGATGGATTTTGAGTTAAATACACTGGTGTGCCTTTAACTCGTGGGCATGTGCCATTTAAGTCCATGATATTACAAAAGCAAAAAATGGGCCCTAAACTTGTCAGTGTGGCAGTCGTTTTGTTTTGGCGGGGTTTTTGCTGCTCCTGGAGGTTGACAATCTTGCAAAGAACACCTTGACTTGGATTGAAAATGGCAACTAGCCCACTGTTCGTCTGTTTCCTATCTATTCCCAAAACAATCTGCCTTCCCTCGTCTTCCTCCTCTTGCTTCTCGTCGCCCTGACACCGCCCGCATCAATCGATGGCATACCTTTCCTTACACTCCTTTGAATTTATAGTAATTATACAAGTAATTTCTATTGCAAATCTACACATGACTTGATTTAAACAAGCCTTTTCTGATAAATATTTTTAAACTCTAATATCTTTTAAAATGTTTCTTAAACTCCTAAATCTTTGAAAGTATTTTCTAATGCAAATCTACACATATAATTTGTATGTTTCCATACTCAATCAATAATTTAAAAGTTATCGATGTATGTAGTTTTAGTGAACCATTGTGACCGGAGGCCGGAGGGAACATGTATTAACTTACATCATTGAGGGAATATTTATTAACTTACATCATTGTATTGCCCTGTTCGCTAGGAGAAATTTGGATGAATCTGTGAGAGAGTGAACAGTGAAAAACATCCGTGCACAGTGAAATCCGGCTGGTTTTCTTACCAGCCCAACTGCCCCTATGTCTGAACAGAGCAATAATCACTATTCGCGGATATATGTTTTGCTTGGAACAACCTGGAAGATGGATTAGTGTTACAATCACTTCAAACTCCATCTAATACAAGTGAAAATCCTGATCCTGAAAACAACAAAATTATGAAGCCAGGATCTATTAACTTCATAGTCTATGGAAGCAACGTCGTGCCTCGAGACAATTGATAACCAGAAAAAAAAAATGGCCAAGCTATCTTTCAGCACTGAGTTTTGTCAATTTGATTGTGCCGTGTCAGTGCCACAAGGTTCTCACACCAGAATCCCTCCTTGCCTGCCTGCGTGCCCAGTAGATCACTGCCACTCTACCAGCATACAGGCCCTAACCTCAACGCCTACCAGTGTGACGAGAAGCGCCCCTAATCCTGAGACTAGCCTTAACACCGACCTCGATTGTTTCTGATGGTTCAAAGCCACATGATTTCATCATTTTGTAGTATTTATTTGCCTCTTCTGAGAACCCACCATCGAGAAGGCCTCTTATAACCCTCTCAAACTGATCAGACTTCAATAGTTTCTTCTTCTCTTCCAAGATCTTGAGGGACCTGCGGGCTTTCTCTTCCTGGCAAGACTTTGCATACATATCGGCAAGGAACACATGGACTTCTTTGGGCTCTTCTCCAAGCTTCTTTATCTTCTGCACAAGCTGTTCAGCCTCCAGAACTAGCTGCAACATAGACAGCCAATCCAGTAACATGAGATTCGTCTTGACACCAAGTTCAAGTCCTTCCTTCTCTAAACTCAACAGCCACTGCAAAGCCTCGTCTAGTTGGTTCTTCTTCATGTGCGCAGCCACCACACCAGCAATTGAACTGTCACCTGGTTCGTGTCCAAGCCTCCTCCTGATTTGCTCAAACATGGCACAGGCTTGAGTAGGATCACCAATACGTCCATATGCTTCTATACATATTGCATAGAGCTCCTCTGTAGGCTTGATGTCATCATGTGCCATCATATTAAGAACCCTCTGTGCACATGTCATCATGCCTCGCTGAGCATATGCTCGTACGATGTCTGTGTAGATTTCTCTAGTGGGTTTGACATTGACACGTGGACCCCTCATAAATTTTATCAGATTTTCTGCTTGTTCTGGTTCTCCATGGTTGATATAGCAATTAATCATTGAACTGAAGAGTTTCAGATCTGGTTTAAAACCCTCCCTTCGAATAAATTCAAAAGCCTCCTTGGCCTGCTCTAGATTGCCTGCCTTGCTATACATGTGGACTAATACGATGGATGTGATGACATCAGGTGCAATACCCTTCTCTTTCATTTTACCAAGTACTCTCTCTGCGCTTTCCACATGATTTGCTTTAGCGTGAAGATCAATTAATTTTGAGTAATCTCGGATGTTTGCCTCAAAAGATTCTTGAGCTAGCAGAATTTCAGCAACCTGTAAGTTCAAATAAGTAGCATATGTTACATTTCTTTTTTTAAGGTAACTAAACAATTGATTTAACATATATAACCATGGCTAATAACATATTTAGCTGACCAAATACATTTAAATGCCTAACTCAAACACTGTTTTGGAGGAGAGTAGTTATGTGGGTGGGTGGGGGGTGACATGAAGATAGTGAAGCTGACTAAATCGTCAGTGAGCGCAAGTGACCTATCATAAGCATTGTGAATTTGTGGTTGACCTTGTATCAGGCAAAGCCAGTCTACGATACGACCTCCTTTTATTTTACAACTTTTTTTTCTCGAATACGCAGGAGAATGCGTATCTTTGTATCAAGAGAGAGAAAAACAACCCCTTACAAATAAGACCACCTCGTTCCAGGCTGGGCTATGAGGTGGGTTGGGAACATAAAAAAGTTTTGGACTAATAAAAAACCAAACACAGGTGAGACCAGACCGCTGAAAACCAAACACCTCATTCTGGGCTGGACTATGAGGTGGGTTGGGAAAATAAAAGGTTTGGACTAATAAAAAACCAAACACAGGTGAGACCAGACCGCTGAAAACTAAGACGCTAAGCTTAGCTAACTTGACCCAAAGCAAGGGCGTTAAGACCACGCGCGACCGCTAGACACCAAAGATGGCGCTCCTCATTGAAGGCCTGAATAACGGTGTTGATGTTTGGGCTGGCCGGCACCCTAAAAAACACACAGATTTAGCCAAGCTCCCGAGATAATGACAGTATTCACTCCCTTCCTCTTGTCCTGAACTTTCTTGATTGATTTGCACCACCACACGGCAAACGAAGATTCATGTCGTTGGGGAACCAGCTCTGCAATCCCATCGGTATAAAGATTCTGGACCAGAACAGTCGTGCAAAGACACAGGAAGTGAGCAGATGTTTAACATCTTTGTCAGCCTGATTGCACAGGGGACACTGAGCAGGATGTGGTAGGCCGCCTCATCTGATTTCGGCAGCAATAAGTAGGCCCCGCATTTCGCCAACCCCCAGGCCACTAACGGCCTCTCTGCCCCACCCGTCTGCAACAGGTAACTACTCCAGCATCCCCACCTCCCTCTCCCCCCAATCCACATCTACCTAAAACCCCCTGTCCATGCCTTGATCTACAGTGGCTTGCATTGCCTAATCTGTGCCCACCCTGAATCTAGGGAAGACTTGCCGGGACTAACATATCTCAAAATCCCCATTCACATGAACAATGCCCCTCTTTCTCCTCGAGCTCAATGGCAGCCATGCCTGACCCTCCATGACGACAGCCCTCTCTCCGACATACCACCCTTCTGAAACACCAGGTTGCTGACTAGTGGCACCCATAGCACCCCCACCGAAGCCTCAAATCAATGCCCTCCCTCCCTCCCCCACAACCAGATGTGTATCAAATGATATAACTGGTGAACCTAAACTCCTGCCAAATGTGTGTCAAATGATAATCACCTTGTGGGAGAGGAACTTACGAGAGCTACTCATTAAAGTTTTCAGAAATTCTAGTCATAACCCTTGTCTCAAGGTGAAGGGCATAATGATCTCCAGAAGTTTATGATCAAATTTGATGGCACTTGATAGACATGATAAAACGGGATCAAAAGAATATTGGAAAACACCACAAATCACTATGCAGACAATTTGTGTCAATCTGTTTTGCCCAAGCACAATAAGTTTGGAATGAAATATTTCAGTGTAATCTAGTATTCACTTTCAGTAAGCCCACGAACAATTTCGGAAAGTTGAGGTCTAAATAGGCTTAGTGTCACTAGGTTCAAAGGACGAAATGGACCAATAAAATACAACTTAACTCCCTATGTCCCCCAAACTATTGTTCCAGAGAATGCTTCTCATCATACAACTTTCTTTTCTCTAAGAATGAAACGTCCAACCACACTCTATGTCTCTATCCAGGTTAAGCTATTATTGTCTGAGTAGATCCAGGATATCTCTACTATTCACCCAATGAAAACAGGTAACTAGTTACATATTCCAGCAATAATTCAAGTAGTTTTCAGCGAGAAACTTGTGGAGAAAGGAAGAATTTTACTACATGCAAAAAGAAAAAAACACTAGCAAACAAACATTGCAGCATGATGCACACAAGCTTTCAGTGTTACCAAAGATCTCACCTTGAGGTACAACTCGACATTCCGTGCCTTAATCCGCTCAAGCAGCGCTATACAATCAATACGGTTTGGCCGGAGATCTTCCTTCCATTCCTCAATGGCAGGCACCGGATCTCCTCTCCTCGGGTCAATCGACAGCAGCCGCTCCTCGGCCTTCTTCGCCCTCCCTTCTACAGCCTTGGCCTCCTCAGGCACAAAATGCGCCTCAGCCTCGGCCACTCGCTCTGCCACCTCAGCCCACTTTGGGTCAGACATGTCCAGTCCGTACATCGTGAACTTCACCTCTCCCTTCCTCTTCGGCAAAGCGGTCAGCCTCGGCACAGGCGCAGGCGCCGGGTCGGCGCCGGCCTCGGCCTCGGCCTCGGCCTCGGCATCGGCATCGGCATCGGCATCGGCGCGCTTGTCATCAAGGCCGCGGTAGAACTCGACCTCATCAAGCTTCTCGCAGGCCCACTTGAAGCGGAGCTCCCGGAGCCTGGCACCGCGGATGCCAACATCGACAGCGAACCACGTCATCTCCTTGACCTCGTCGCAGTGAAGGTATTGGCGGAGGTCGGCGCGGACCTGATCCCGGCGCATAGCCTCGCGCACGGAGGCGCTGACCTCCCATACGGCCGCCCAGAGGTCGTCATTGAGCTCAATAGCATCGGGCCCCCGGTCGGCCTCTGTGAGGCGGCGCAGCACGACGTCCGCGACCAGGCGGAGCATTTCGTCGAGCACGTCACGGTCATGGTTGGGGAAGGCAGCCGTGAGTCGCGGGCGGAAGGCAGCCACGAAGCGCGCGAGGAACTCGTCGAGGGTCGGATCGGATGCCGGCTCCGACTCGGCGTTCGGGGTCAGGCTCGGCTCCGATTCGAGGATGCGGGAGACGAAGGGCGACGAGTCATGAGGTGGTGGCGGCGGCGGAGGGGCATCGGCATGGATGTGCCGGAGGAGGAATGTTGTCGGCGCGCTTACAGGGGCGAGAGAAGCTGGAAGCCGTCGGGCGAGACGGGAGAGGGAGAGGAGGGCTCTCATGGCGGCCGTCGCCGTGGGATAGCTGCGGCCTGCGGGGGAGGTGGCTCTGGTAAGAGAAGCGAGGAGAAAAACCATACGGCGACGGGGAGAACCGCACCTCGATCTGCACCGTTGATCCACCGATCCGACGGATGTTTCTGCATGCTGCGGTGCTGCCCCTAGCTTGGTTGATAGCGAACTGCGCACCGGCGTCAACGGGTTTTTCAAGTTGATGATGAGATAGACAACTGATGATGAGATGATTTGAATCCATCTGAGATAACACTCATTTTTGTTCCACGACTGACTAAAACCATCGCCTTAAATTTGTTTATGTTCTTATTATTTATCTTGTTCTGATCACTACTTCTATACTCGTGAGTTCAATTACAACGTTTACAAGTCTCTTGGAACTCACATCGGTGTACTTAGTGCATGTTTAGTTCCTAAAATTTTACAAATTTTTTCAAGATTTCTCGTCACATCGAATCTTTGGACGTATGCATGAAGCATTAAATATAAATAAAAAATAAAACTAATTACACAGTTTAGACGAAATTCACGAGACGAATTTTTTAAGCCTAATTAGACTATAATTGGACACTAATTGTCAAATAACAACAAAAATGCTACAGTACTATTTCCAAAAAAACGCCAACTAAACAAGGCTGTACTTGGCTTTGAAAAATAACTGTTATATCAACTTATGGATTAGACTAGTTAAATACACGTGCGTTGCAATGGGTACACATAATATCACAATAACATATGTATGAGCGCGTGTTATATTGTATCTAAAATAGATACTGCAATCATGATGTTTTATAAGTTGCAATACACGAGCATTCACCTTAATCATAACAAGTTTGTGTTTTACAATACATGTTTTACAATATATTGTACAATTAAGAATCTAATCTCTCAATATTTCGACCAAGAGAACGTGCTTTGCACGAACACCAAGCTGCAGCTAGTCACCCATCAAAGATAATCTAGAAGATTTTCAAGTCCAAGATGCGGCATCTAACTTCTTGCAGCTGAAGCATGCAGATAGTTGAAGCTATAGTTAGAAGTATCATGCACATAAGTTGTTTGTTAATTTTTAAAATTAAAGTACTATTGATATATCTTGAAAAAATATGTATCGACATGTAATGCATTACCTATTTCATAGAGTTAGAACCTCTTTATATACAATATTCTTTGTGAATATATCCTTTGCCGGTCTCTTTTTCTCCTTTCCTTTCCCTTTTCCCTTGTTCACGTCCTTCTCAGCAACCGACATAGCCAAGAATCTAATGTTTGATCTTGTTGTAGCTCTTGATAGCGCCACATACAATTGGCCATGCGAGAACACTGGTTCCCGCAAGTATACCCCGACGTTAGGATAGTCTACCCCTGTGCCTTTGTTAACAGTCATTGCGAAGCTGAGCCGAATAGAGAACTGCTTTCGCTTAAATTAGAAAGTGAACATCTCATCGTCCGACGGGCATAAGGGTATTCAAGGCAGAAAAACCCGCTTTCCACGTGCTGTCCCAACACAATTTCTGCGTCTATGGTATTCTTTTGGAACCCCCATATGATAAGCCTGGTACCATTACAAAGTCCGTTCGTAGGGTCAATGTTCCTAAGCAATATGATCGGACAACCAATCTTCAGCTTCAACACATGTGGAGGTAGATCATTGGGTGTCAAAGTGTTAAGGAATTCCTCAGGATAATAGTTGTGCGGATCGTTCACCGCATAGTTAAAGCTATGGTACACCATCTCATTCCCTTGGAAATGACCTATCATCTTCATATTAATCATATTAACCCATTCGTTCCGCGTAGATAATATCGCTTGAGAGGTGATATAATCTTTGCTTGACATATTTACATTGATGTTAGGGAATATGCAATCAATTAGAGTATCAAGATCACTATCTTCCCCGGTGTGCGGAACACATATATCATGAGAAAGATGGATTTCATCATCAACAGTCGCCTCCTCAGAACCTCCACCGACGCGCAACAAGTATTCTGCAAACCACGGGTCGCTCTTTGCCCTCATGTTGCGCACCAATTTTAGATGCCGCATGGAATCCCAAAGGTACGACATCCGCAGCGAGGCACCAACTACCTGAGCCCTTGACCCTTTCCGAACAACGGGAAGAACCTGTCTGAAATCTCCACCGAACACCACGGTCTTTCCCCCAAACGGCAACTCTGGTCGGTCCATTATATCACGAAGGCTGTTGTCTAGTGCCTCAACACCTTGCCTCTTTATCATTGTCACCTCGTCCCAAATAATAAGGAATGCGTTCCGAAGCAGCTTGGTAGCACCACTCTATTTCGTGAAGGTGCAAAAGGCCCCATTATCGATAGTGAGGGGAATCTTGAAGCACGAGTGGGTGGTTCTGCCACCAGGCATTATTGAGGCCGCAACACCAAATGTAGTTGTTGCCACTGTAATCTTTTTCCGACTGTGTATAGTAGCGAGAAGTGCTATGTATAGATAAGTCTTTCCAGTCCCGCCAGGACCATCCACAAAGAAGAGACCCCCATCCTCGGTATCAATCGAGGACATGATCTCATCGTATTCCACTACTCCTTGTTAAGGGTGTCTAACAGAGCCACATCATCCTTGTTAGCCTCAATGCTAGCCTCCTCAAAAATCTCTCTGGGAATATCACGAGAGGCATCATATGTGTCGTCGATATCAGGAAGTGGGTACATCTTTATATCCTTCTGCATTGATTGTAGCAATTTTCAAATATCCATGAGGACCATCTGCTCCACCATGAAGGTGGATTGATTATTGCGCCTGTAGTCCTCCGACATTGCCTCCTTGTATTTCTCCCATAGTCCAAACACATCACTGGGCTCACAAAATACCAATATTGTTGCAAAGAGCCTTCGCAGCGCATATGGCATCATCCACCCGGTTGCCTCAGCGAGACTCTCGTTCAGCGTGTTGTCCTCTTCGATTAAGCCCCTTCTTTCTGCAGCTTCCGGAAGGTCAGTAGGATTTTACCATCCAGGGTCCTTAGACACGCAAACGAGGTTGCACCTACCACGTGGTTCAGGAGAACCCTAAGATAGTAACGCTCCCCCTCGGCTGGATTGGCAGACACGATTCTTTCAATCTATCGTAATGTATCACGACGTACCCTATTTTGCCAAACTTTGCCCTATGCTTGCCACGTATAGAACTCAGGAAAGTCCCGATACAATATACCTCGAGCTATTTCATCTGTCTTGTTCTTCTTGAAGTCCGCTGTAAGCATTGACTTGTCAGCACCTAGACGATCAAGCACTCGTCGAATCCCCTAGCATCGATGAAATGACACCATGTGCATGTCTGGAAGATGTAGCTATAAGGACAAAACAGAAGGGTACCTATCACTCAAATCAAACCCATATATCCTCCACAAGGCTTCCGGGGGGTTACCCATCTAGCATCTCTGTACTGCTTGATCTCATCAACGTTCCCTTCACTATCCTCCTTGTCAGCCTCTCTCATAGCCACAAACGCCCGGTTATGACCCTTGTAAATGTACTTAAATAGATACTTGACTGCTTTGATGCTCCCACATGCCTCAACATTGATGTGGTAGTTGAATAGACGGAGGAGATACGGGTTGTAAGTCATGACCCATCTGTTGTCAAGCTCATGTCCGCAAACTTTTTCTTTTCAGCCATCTTCACGCCGTCTGTAAACTGGATATGAATCCTTGCCTTGTACTATGACATCACAGAAAGGTCTAGGGTAACGGTTCTTGCAGGAATCATGACCCTTTGTGCATGGACAATCGCGATTAAGCAGTTTACAAGGGCCATGCATCATATGTTTGGTAACCATCTTGTACAAGACTGGGTACTTCTTCTTGTTCGGGAGCTCAGCTGAGATGAGGCGATCATACTGCTTTGGACATGTGATCTTGTACTTCCTATCCATGATTAGCAAAAAAATGTGCATGTGGCAGACCCCTCTTTTAGAACTTCACAACATAAACATGTGCTCGCACCTTTCCAAGGATATCCTTTTTTAGTAGTCTATCCTTCAGCTCTTGTAGTTTTGCTCTAAAGACCCGAACAACGAGATCTGGACGATCTTGTGGTTTCTGGCCAGGGGTAGAGTTCATGCTTGATCTCATCCTAGTTTAGGTTACATGTCATAGTCAGGAAGATGTCCGGTTTACCAAACCTCCATACCAGAGCCATGGCGTCCATGTACCGACGCCTCATGTCGCAGAACCGACCAATTTATAAGAGTACAAGTACAATGGCAGCCCACAAGCGGTCGCACTGTCATACTTGAACCCATATAAACCCAGTAGTCCGTCGAGTACCATGACGGGTCTCGATAAACGATTTACAACAACCAAGATCGTATATGATTCAACATACATGTCCCATATTACATAAAGTTCACAGATACATTTTCATCATCAGAGTACGAAACCAAGTTATTACAAACCAAGTTTGATAATCAAAAGCGGAAGCAAATTAAGTTTGAAAGTAAAGTTTCCAACATAGTTTAATACAGTGCCAAAATAGGATCACAGTCCACAAAAGCAAATAGAGGGATTAATAAAGAAGTCTGCCCAAGGCTTACTCCTCATCCACGACGGGATAGAAGCAACTCTTGCAATAACCATGATACACAGTGCCATCTACAACAATGGGAAATAAAACCTTGAGTATGAGAAGGTACTCAGCTAGACTTACCCGTCATAAATCAGAAATAACTTGACTCCAAGGATTATGCAAGGCTGTATAAGTGGGGATAGCTTGACAACACTTTGCATAAAAAGCGATTAACTCAATTATATAATTATGATTCTGTTATCAATTAATTATGACTATCCATCTAAATTAGCAACTATCCTGTGCCAAACATGTGGTATATCATTTTAAGAGCATACAATAGTAACCATAGCAGGTATAGTAATTTCATGTTTATCCGAACCATCATATTCCATAGTACAATTACTACGATGCTGGTACTAGCCAAGTTTCTCACTATCCGGGAGAGACGCCGATTCGAATCGATTTCAATCAGCTGGAAATTTATTCCTAACACAAACCCAGGCATACCGCGTGAAGGCAGCCTTATGTCACCTTTGGTACAACTCAGGTACACATTTCGCGGGTTCGTACCGTGCCGCACAATTGGGGACACCAAATGCCAGGACGTTCAGGCCTAGCCTACCCTTGGGCTTAGTCTGATCACCCCCGCAAGGAGCGCACAACAGAACAGGGCCCGGCCTGAGTTGAGCTACTCGGCTGCGCGGTCAGAATGAGTTATCCGGCCAGCTAAGTGAGAGGCATGCGTTCAATCTTGTCAAACAGCGCCAACAACGGTACGGTCCTTAATCGGCATAGACGGAATCACATGAGTCAACCTACCATAGACTCCGCCTAGCCTCGATTTACTTTTTAACCCATGGTTCTTTTCCACGATAGCAAATATAGCCAACCGTGCTTCGGTATCCACCTATATCTTGCAGGTGACAGGAAATCACCCGACTTCTACCGGTCTAAGTAGAGCTAAGCATATACTCGATCCTGGACCTACATAGGGTTAAAGGTGTATGTATCCGGACAAGGTAGTTCCATGCAGTAATTGGTTCCAACTGACTTTTATAACCTAATGCATCAATCATAAAGGACTCGAGTAATATTTTGTAAAACACTGGGAGACTTAGAATGCTCCGGGGCTTGCCTTTCAGAAAGGAAGTGGGGCGGTGATCAGGGCACTCCGGAAGCTCTTTAGGGATCTGCTCCTCTTCTTCGGGAGCTGCAGCTTGAGGAATCTCCTACTGGTCCCCTTCCTCTCCTTCGTTGATTTCCAGCAACGTTATTTCTTCCTCCGATCCTAGATGCATGAATATGGCATAAGGTATTGCGAATGCATATATGTTGATAAGTATGATATAATGATATGTGACGAATGCATTCTTGTAGGTATCCTTAACATCATGGTGCTGAAGTAATAACAAGTGCATCGTGTTTTTACTGAGTAGGTGCATATCTCTTCTTAATGATTCGATCAAACACTTCAGCAGTTCATGTACCACACTACAAAACAGAAGCTAATTGTTTTACTCATAACTAAAGTTCTACTTATCCAAATATGGTGATCTTGGACTTTCTGTAAAGCTTATAAAATTGTCTACAACTCTTATTTAATCACCAAAAGCTAATTCAAACTTTATCTTAACCAAAACAGACAATCAATCCAGCGTTGTCCAGAAATTCCAGAGAGCAAGCAATTCAGAAATACGAACTTTAAACAGCTGTAACTCCTAAACCCTTTGGCCTATGGTTCTGAAATGTTAACACAAGATGTATGAAGAAGTTATCTACAACTTTGTTATTAACCATTTTTACAGAAAACATCATTTTCACTATGCAACACACCAAACTACCAAATCTGTCCGGAAACCCTCTCAACTCGAATTATAAAGCAACAATACTCCTACTTCATATAAGTATTCAATTTTTTACAACACTAAGTCTACCAACAGTGCAAGCATACCAAATACTCTCAAGAAAACATAATGGTGAAGCCCAAAATATTTATTTAAATGCCTTTATTATTTTATTTAGATACTTAGGTTAAATAATAAACATATACCAAATGTGCATCATAAATTCTAAAAAATTTACAGTGCCTTACTAATTCTACCAAAAGACTACTGTAAAAGTTTCATGCCATTTTACCAAGTAAAACATTCTATACAAAAAAGACAAGGCATAAAGGCTTAAAATAGCATAAATAGAAAACCTTAGTGAAAAGTGTCAAGTAACAGATTTTATATTTTTCTTAGCATCCTTACGGTACTAGGATGACCTCCAACAAATTTTATGAATATTGGATTCATAAATAATTTATAAAAATTCATACAAGGATTACCTATTTATAAAAGAAAAATCTATAACTACAAATCTACACATGCACTGACCGTAAAAATTTTACCAGAGCTCATACATGTCAAGAATAGCTTACCACAAAAAATTCATAATTTTGGAGCACAGGAACTCTAGATATAAAATAAACAAGTTTGCATGCATTCAAAAACACATTTCAAGTTTCATTTTAAATCTTCTAGAAACTTTACTACACTTGCTAATATCATATTTTTCCTAAATACTCCACTTCATCAAGATCCTAACAAAATTTGAACCAACAAATTTGGATCTACACAACTGGAGATATAAATATTACAAAACAGCATGAAATCTGGAATTAAATGAACTATCCTACTCTCTACTGTCGCTGACCGGTGGGACCCGCAAAACAGTAGACCCCACACGTCAGTGACACGAAACAGAGCAGCGGCGCTGCACAGCGCTGGCGCGGCCAGAGCTCGTCGATGATGAGTTCATCGGCGGTGGCATCTTCACAACACGACCTACTCGACCGGGCACACATGTTGGGCTAGCTAGGCGGGCGGATCACCGGCGCGAAGGGCGACGGCGTCAGCCATGGCGGCACGGCGGCGCTGCACAATGCGTGTCGGTTGTCGTGTTCCGCGCCGGCGGAACCACTAACGAAGGTAACATCATAGAACAAGCTAATACACATCCTAACTAAGCGCTAACGCTCAAAACCGGAAGAAAAGCGCGCACGAGCCGAGCGGTGGCGAGCTTGCCGTGGAGGCGGCTATGGCGGCCGAGGTTCCGGCGAGAGGGGAAAAGGCAATACGCCCTCACCAAGGCGAAATTGAAGCAACCAACACGTCGAGACGGTGGAGGTGGATGTGGCGCAACTACTGGCGAGATGGAGACGATGGTGGTGCGTTGCAGCGCACGCGAGGCGACGGCGGAGGCGAGGAAGTGCTCGGCGGCTGCGGTGGTGCTTCGGCCGGCAAAGGAGGAAGCAGAAAAATTGAAAATGAGGGCGCGGCTCAGTGCGGGCGGGCGCTGGGAGTGTTAAAGCCGGCTCTGGCCTGGCTCTACCGCGCTAGGCAGGACGCCGGCGACGCGCGGCCATTGCTGGTCACCACGCGGCGCGCGAGGCCTGGCGACGGTCGGCCACTAACGCCGTTCGCTTCAGTCGATTCAGAGTCGTGATACAAGCCTGACAGCGGGTTTTGCAATCGAATTAACTGAAAATCCATGGCTCCGTTGTGCAAACATCCTAAACCGAATTGGTAGACCTATGTACCAGCTCCAATTCGTATTCAATGAACTCATGCTAATTCGCAACCAAAACCAAGTTATATCATTCTCAAAGTTGGGTTGTCAGCACTGTCAGTTAAAAGAACTTAGAAGATTTCGCTAAGTGATGAAAACAGTCATTTGATGATTTTTGCGAGCTCTAAAAGACTAAGCTATGCACTTTATTATTTCCTGACCCAAAAATAAAAGTTGTTCTCCATGAAAAATACTACAACTTTGTTTTAGTGACCACATACATGCATAGCCTCTATCATATGATTCAAACATGGTCAAACCTAGTACATTCAAATGATGACTTGTTCATGAACTATGACTTAGTGATCCATTTAGCCCTAGCCATGAATACCAAAGTTATTCATAATGATACTCTAAACATGTTTAAGCTATTTGCAAGGTCACACAATCATTTACATGTATTCACTCATGATCATATGCATATATTCTAAGAAACATGAAATAACAAGCAATGTTGCATATGTTTCAATCTCATGTTTCAATTGTAAATGTTCATATATGAATGCTTGATGCTCATGCTATGCAAGTCAATTTATGCAAGGCTAACACCTAGGGTGTTACACCTCATGTCACATGGGCCTCCAATAAATGATGAAGGCATCACTGTCCGTTTCCCAACAGCTTCTGCTCTACCTTCACCGGCATGTAGGCTATCAACCAATCCTTGGTAGAGGTCAGCCCTAATATCATCTTGATGGTTGCGTATATAATCTAATCGAGAACTCTTGATCTTGATGTACGTGTCGACTGCAAATTGCTGGAATAGACACTTACCGTACAATATGGGGTTAAATATTCCTAGACGCATCTGAAACTTGTAGCAGTAGTAGTCACACACAGACACGCATAGTCTACCAGGGGAGTCTACAAAAAATAACCATGAATTAGAGTTGTTTGTAGAATAACCACTGAGGTACATGTATGTGAAGTATTTAAATAAGAAGAATAACAAACCTATTTCTTCTTCTGACCCACTACGAGCCTTCTGTAGGGCACGATACTTGATGACTTCTTCCATACTAACTCCTTTCTTTGGAATATCCATGTGCCACCCAAGCTCACCCTTAGGGAAGAATAGAGGGTATGAAAGAGCATCATAACATCCATGATATGAGCGGATGCCGTGTCTGCTTCTATCTTTCCCATGCAGGACAACACTATTCCGGAACTAACCAAGGAGTTCGCTTCCCTCGATCCAAACAGCAGCCACCTCTGAAGTTAACAGTACATTGTATGTTCTCTAGTCCAGCCTCTGGTCAAGGTTTAGTGTGACATGATAGTCCTCGAGGTGGTGAGCCTAGCCCACACTCCTAAGATGTTGTGAGTATGGGTTGTCACGAAGGATGGCCACAAGCCTCTTAATGACTTCCTTGTCTTTTTGGTACTTCTCTTCATGACATCGTCGATAGCGGTGCTCAAGGCTTGGATCATCGTCATAGAAGTAAAGCTTGAGATGTCTTGGCTCCTTACCCTCTTCTCTGCCAAATGACCTTATGTTGTGATAGATCTAGCCATGTGCACGAAAGGTGTATATGCCACTGTTCTTCTAGCTTGCAGTAGCGCTATCGAGGCAACAATATAGAGAAGTGAAAGAGAAATGGCCATTGAAAAACCTAATGTTGTTACAAAAGTGCCTAGCATCTGCGTCATTACTTGACCAAAGCCTCATAAACTCATTAGGTATGTTTAGTTCATTGAGATCGACCTTTCTGTCGCGACAACAGAACCCACGTGGTTCATGCTCAAACCTTTTCGCATCGTAGTGCTCATAATTTGCAACAGGTTTTAACATATGGGTATCTGTAGGCATGTTACTATACACCTCATCGTATCGGTCAGGTACTTCAGGGATAGAAGTTGTGTCTTCCTCAAGGTCATTGTCTTGGACATCATCATCATCTTCCTCTCCTGAAATAACATTTAAGCCGTAATAGTTTAGATAAAGTAGTGGAAGATTTGATTTATATTCGGTCTTTCATACAAATACCTTGCCTAGCAAATAGGTATCCCTCATCCTCTTCATCATCCTCTTCAAATATATCTCCCTCATCATCATCTATGGCCGTCAAAGATACGTGAGTTAGTAGAACTATGGGTAAAAATAAACAAAGGAGTTCAAATAGTTTATAGAATGTTACAAAATAGTGTAAATTACCAGTGTCATTAAATAGTGGTGTCAACGGTGCATCTGATGCAGGCTGAGGGCTAGGTCCTATCCTTTCTGATAATCATGTAATGACCATGGTTGAGTTAGGTATAATATGGTATACAATATAGGTCACCTAAATGGGGTCATGAGGCATTAGTATTTACCGTTGTTGGTCAAGATTGATTGAGGCAAGGGTGTGTTATCATTCGGGTATTCTTCAGCCATGCATTCATAATCATCAAACAGTGGTGTCGTCTGTGTGGATGATGTAGCCCGAATGTTGGGTCCTGCCCTTTCTGTTAATCGCAGAATTACCATGGATCGGTTAGGTATAATATGGTATATAGGTCCCCTAAATGGGATAATGAGGCATCAGTAT
This sequence comes from Miscanthus lutarioriparius, assembly GCA_904845875.1. Taxonomy (NCBI): domain Eukaryota; kingdom Viridiplantae; phylum Streptophyta; class Magnoliopsida; order Poales; family Poaceae; genus Miscanthus; species Miscanthus lutarioriparius. Next base: position 28,810,405 of record CAJGYO010000008.1, read on the forward strand.
ATACCGTTGTTGGTCACGACTGATTGAGTCAAGGGCGTGTTAGCACCCACTCGGTCTTCAGCTATGCAGTCACCATCTTTATTAGATGCCCTTGTGTTCGAGCCAATGCGACACTCAAACATCGTGTTACGACGCGTTAACAACGCATGTCTCTGCCTAGATGGAACATGTGATCTATGTGTCATATGGCATGGCAATAACTCATCACATCCTTCATCATTGACCTCCTCATTAGGTGGAGGAATATAAAGAGGTGTTGCACTGGACTCTGAGATAACCCAATCACTGGATTTTGTCGTAGTTCCATGAGCTCCAGATGCGCCCATAGTGGACCACACAAGCTCAGGAGTAAATAACGGGTTCTCCATGGCGATTAGACTCGGGTGCAGGGTGTGTTTTTGCACATCTCTATGCCATCTCTAGGCGTTTCTTAGTGACTCTTTCTGCATGCGGTGTCTTAGAGTTCTCCTGCATTGTCGTTTCTAGCCTAGCCGTCTTCTCCTCGAGTGTCAGATTTACATACCATTTCCTTGAGTACGCGTTTTTCGACTCTCTCTTCCTAAGTTGGTCCTTGGAGTTGACTGAATCAGATGCAGGAAGAGGTTGCATCCGTCCTGAAAAATAATTGAACTTATTTATAAAATGTCATGGACTCAAAATTTAAAGACAACATTATGTATTATTTGTTTATAAAAATAAATATCATAAAAATGTACCTATATTGAGATTATGTGTAGTCAGGTCAATTGTGTTGCTGTTGTTTGCACTTCGACCTGAGTAATCACATAGACATTAACATGTATCATTTATTCAAGTATACTCGGACACAACATTCTTAATTAATTTGCAAAAAAATATAAATGTGTACCTAGATTGGCATCATGTGGTCCCGTAGTCAAGTCAATTTCACTGTTGTTGTCTGCACTTTCAGCTGAGCATTAAATAAGTAACGTGTATCATGCATAAAGGTATAGTTCGACGCATTACTATTCTTAATTAATTTGCAAAACATGTTTCATGCAACAACATAATAACTAACTGCCATCATAGAATCGAAAACAATACCTAGGGCATGTTTATTCCATTGCATTGGTTGGGATGCATCGTTTTTATGCAGCCAATCACTATGTTCTTCGTCTGCCATGTTTTCTTTGTCTGACTCAACTTTATCTGTTAAAATATTATTTATTATACAACACACACACACACACACACATATATATATCAATATAAATAATAGCTTGGTTGTAGCTTGACCATGGTGTCACCTCTCGACCCACCAACGAATGTAGTTTTTGCTTTTCTAAGCTGATATGCTTGCCGACGTTTTTTATTTTTTTCATCCCTCTCTTCTTGAGTCATTGCAGCCCATCTTGCTTTTTCCCTCTCCCTTTTACGTTGCCTAGCTTCCTCAACTTTTGCATGTGTATTGGATGTACTCCGATCACCTGTTCCACACATATGTACACAAATAATTAATGCAATACATTGTTCATCACAAAGCATTTATCTCGATGTATGTATGAACGGTTACCTCCACTTATAGTGTTTGTCAAGTTTTTGAACGAACTACGACCACCATTATTATTCAATTGGTCCATGGAAGACTAGAGTGGTAGGGAATACAACCACTTATTATTAAGTCGCTCTTTGTCACACTTAGCTTCGACAAAGCTTGTTGCTGATGATGATGACTAAAAGACAGGGTGTTAGGGGAAACGATTATCTCTCTCACCATAGAAGTACGAAATACACAAAAATTCATGTAAATACGAAAAGGTAGGTGGTGTTCGCTAATCGCTACAGCTTATACGGGTTTTGCAATCGAATTAACTGAAAATCCATGGCTCCGTTGTGCAAACATCCTAAACCGAATTGGTAGACCTATGTACCAGCTCCAATTCGTATTCAATGAACTCATGCTAATTCGCAACCAAAACCAAGTTATATCATTCTCAAAGTTGGGTTGTCAGCACTGTCAGTTAAAAGAACTTAGAAGATTTCGCTAAGTGATGAAAACAGTCATTTGATGATTTTTGCGAGCTCTAAAAGACTAAGCTATGCACTTTATTATTTCCTGACCCAAAAATAAAAGTTGTTCTCCATGAAAAATACTACAACTTTGTTTTAGTGACCACATACATGCATAGCCTCTATCATATGATTCAAACATGGTCAAACCTAGTACATTCAAATGATGACTTGTTCATGAACTATGACTTAGTGATCCATTTAGCCCTAGCCATGAATACCAAAGTTATTCATAATGATACTCTAAACATGTTTAAGCTATTTGCAAGGTCACACAATCATTTACATGTATTCACTCATGATCATATGCATATATTCTAAGAAACATGAAATAACAAGCAATGTTGCATATGTTTCAATCTCATGTTTCAATTGTAAATGCTCATATATGAATGCTTGATGCTCATGCTATGCAAGTCAATTTATGCAAGGCTAACACCTAGGGTGTTACACCTCATGTCACATGGGCCTCCAATAAATGATGAAGGCATCACTGTCCGTTTCCCAACAGCTTCTGCTCTACCTTCACCGGCATGTAGGCTATCAACCAATCCTTGGTAGAGGTCAGCCCTAATATCATCTTGATGGTTGCGTATATAATCTAATCGAGAACTCTTGATCTTGATGTACGTGTCGACTGCAAATTGCTGGAATAGACACTTACCGCACAATATGGGGTTAAATATTCCTAGACGATCCGAAACTTGTAGCAAGTAGTAGTCACATACGACACGCATAGTCTACCAGGGAGTCTACAAAAATAACCATGAATTAGAGTTGTTTGTAGAATAACCTTGAGGTACATGTATGTGAAGTATTTAAATAAGAAGAATAACAAACCTATTTCTTCTTCTTGACCCACCACGAGAGCATCAGAGGGCACGATACTTGATGACTTCTTCCATACTAACTCCTTTCTTTGGAATATCCATGTGCCACCCAAGCTCACCCTTAGGGAAGAATAGAGGGTATGAAAGAGCATCATAACATCCATGATATGAGCGGATGCCGTGTCTGCTTCTATCTTTCCCATGCAGGACAACACTATTCCGGAACTAACCAAGGAGTTCGCTTCCCTCGATCCAAACAGCAGCCACCTCTGAAGTTAACAGTACATTGTATGTTCTCTAGTCCAGCCTCTGGTCAAGGTTTAGTGTGACATGATAGTCCTCGAGGTGGTGAGCCTAGCCCACACTCCTAAGATGTTGTGAGTATGGGTTGTCACGAAGGATGGCCACAAGCCTCTTAATGACTTCCTTGTCTTTTTGGTACTTCTCTTCATGACATCGTCGATAGCGGTGCTCAAGGCTTGGATCATCGTCATAGAAGTAAAGCTTGAGATGTCTTGGCTCCTTACCCTCTTCTCTGCCAAATGACCTTATGTTGTGATAGATCTAGCCATGTGCACGAAAGGTGTATATGCCACTGTTCTTCTAGCTTGCAGTAGCGCTATCGAGGCAACAATATAGAGAAGTGAAAGAGAAATGGCCATTGAAAAACCTAATGTTGTTACAAAAGTGCCTAGCATCTGCGTCATTACTTGACCAAAGCCTCATAAACTCATTAGGTATGTTTAGTTCATTGAGATCGACCTTTCTGTCGCGACAACAGAACCCACGTGGTTCATGCTCAAACCTTTTCGCATCGTAGTGCTCATAATTTGCAACAGGTTTTAACATATGGGTATCTGTAGGCATGTTACTATACACCTCATCGTATCGGTCAGGTACTTCAGGGATAGAAGTTGTGTCTTCCTCAAGGTCATTGTCTTGGACATCATCATCATCTTCCTCTCCTGAAATAACATTTAAGCCGTAATAGTTTAGATAAAGTAGTGGAAGATTTGATTTATATTCGGTCTTTCATACAAATACCTTGCCTAGCAAATAGGTATCCCTCATCCTCTTCATCATCCTCTTCAAATATATCTCCCTCATCATCATCTATGGCCGTCAAAGATACGTGAGTTAGTAGAACTATGGGTAAAAATAAACAAAGGAGTTCAAATAGTTTATAGAATGTTACAAAATAGTGTAAATTACCAGTGTCATTAAATAGTGGTGTCAACGGTGCATCTGATGCAGGCTGAGGGCTAGGTCCTATCCTTTCTGATAATCATGTAATGACCATGGTTGAGTTAGGTATAATATGGTATACAATATAGGTCACCTAAATGGGGTCATGAGGCATTAGTATTTACCGTTGTTGGTCAAGATTGATTGAGGCAAGGGTGTGTTATCATTCGGGTATTCTTCAGCCATGCATTCATAATCATCAAACAGTGGTGTCGTCTGTGTGGATGATGTAGCCCGAATGTTGGGTCCTGCCCTTTCTGTTAATCCAAGAATTACCATGGGTCGGTTAGGTATAATATGGTATATAGGTCCCCTAAATGGGATAATGAGGCATCAGTATATACCGTTGTTGGTCACGACTGATTGAGTCAAGGGCGTGTTAGCACCCACTCGGTCTTCAGCTATGCAGTCACCATCTTTATTAGATGCCCTTGTGTTCGAGCCAATGCGACACTCAAACATCGTGTTACGACGCGTTAACAACGCATGTCTCTGCCTAGATGGAACATGTGATCTATGTGTCATATGGCATGGCAATAACTCATCACATCCTTCATCATTGACCTCCTCATTAGGTGGAGGAATATAAAGAGGTGTTGCACTGGACTCTGAGATAACCCAATCACTGGATTTTGTCGTAGTTCCATGAGCTCCAGATGCGCCCATAGTGGACCACACAAGCTCAGGAGTAAATAACGGGTTCTCCATGGCGATAGACTCTGGGTGCAGGGTGTGTTTTTGCACATCTCTATGCCATCTCTAGGCGTTTCTTAGTGACTCCTTTCGTGCAGGTGTCTTAGAGTTCTCCTGCTGTCGTTCTAGCCTAGCCGTCTTCTCCTCGAGTGTCAGATTTACATACCATTTCCTTGAGTACGCGTTTTTCGACTCTCTCTTCCTAAGTTGGTCCTTGGAGTTGACAGAATCAGATGCAGGAAGAGGTTGCATCCGTCCTGAAAAATAATTGAACTTATTTATAAAATGTCATGGACTCAAAATTTAAAGACAACATTATGTATTATTTGTTTATAAAAATAAATATCATAAAAATGTACCTATATTGAGATTATGTGTAGTCAGGTCAATTGTGTTGCTGTTGTTTGCACTTCGACCTGAGTAATCACATAGACATTAACATGTATCATTTATTCAAGTATACTCGGACACAACATTCTTAATTAATTTGCAAAAAAATATAAATGTGTACCTAGATTGGCATCATGTGGTCCCGTAGTCAAGTCAATTTCACTGTTGTTGTCTGCACTTTCAGCTGAGCATTAAATAAGTAACGTGTATCATGCATAAAGGTATAGTTTGACGCATTACTATTCTTAATTAATGTGCAAAACATGTTTCATGCAACAACATAATAACTAACTGCCATCATAGAATCGAAAACAATACCTAGGGCATGTTTATTCCATTGCATTGGTTGGGATGCATCGTTTTTATGCAGCCAATCACTATGTTCTTCGTCTGCCATGTTTTCTTTGTCTGACTCAACTTTATCTGTTAAAATATTATTTATTATACAACACACACACACACACACACACACATATATATCAATATAAATAATAGCTTGGTTGTAGCTTGACCATGGTGTCACCTCTCGACCCACCAACGAATGTAGTTTTTGCTTTTCTAAGCTGATATGCTTGCCGACGTTTTTTATTTTTTTTCATCCCTCTCTTCTTGAGTCATTGCAGCCCATCTTGCTTTTTCCCTCTCCCTTTTACGTTGCCTAGCTTCCTCAACTTTTGCATGTGTATTGGATGTACTCCGATCACCTGTTCCACACATATGTACACAAATAATTAATGCAATACATTGTTCATCACAAAGCATTTATCTCGATGTATGTATGAACGGTTACCTCCACTTATAGTGTTTGTCAAGTTTTTGAACGAACTACGACCACCATTATTATTCAATTGGTCCATGGAAGACTAGAGTGGTAGGGAATACAACCACTTATTATTAAGTCGCTCTTTGTCACACTTAGCTTCGACAAAGCTTGTTGCTGATGATGATGACTAAAAGACAGGGTGTTAGGGGAAACGATTATCTCTCTCACCATAGAAGTACGAAATACACAAAAATTCATGTAAATACGAAAAGGTAGGTGGTGTTCGCTAATCGCTACAGCTTATACGGCTAAATCTCCCACTGCACTTCAATGTCCGGACCCTTCAGCGACGTTTGGGCTATTTGGGTTTAGGTTAAGCTTTTTTTTGTCATGGGACCCACAGCTTGTAATAAATAAATAAAATTTAAAATAAAATGTCCTTATCTTCATCCTCACCGGTCAGCTCTTTCGTCACCAATCGGCAGATGCAGACGCATCTCTTTCCTCTGCCCTGCTCCGTCGGAGCAGCAAGCAAGAAGCTTGCCTCCTTCGTCCTGCTTGCCAGAGCAGCAAGCAAGAAGCCTTGCTCTGCCAGCCTCGCGCGGGGCGTGCGACCTGTAGCGTCGGTGGCCCCCGTGGTGGCTTGGGCGTTCTCCCGCAGATGGAGCTCCGCGGCCTTCTCCATGCGGCATGGCCTCCTGGACTTGGCGTGGCGCGGATGGAGGTAAGCGACCTTCTCCGCTCAGCGCGGCGCGAACGAAGCTCGGCGTGAGGGCCTTGGCACGGGACATGCGCGGGTGGTGCGAAATCGAGGGAGTCGAATCTAGCCAGTTGTACGGTACATCGCCACAGTCGAGTGCGGTCCTCGATCCATTGGAGCATCGTGTAGCTTCCTGCTGCTCCTCGATAGCAGCGACTTCCTCAGCTCCGGTCGGCAAGGTGGCACACAAAAATGGTACCAACCCGATCTTGTTTCATTTGGCATTTACCATCAATGGCACCAATGCTAACTTGCTAGCTTGTTTCGATAAGTTTTTGGTGTATGACTCAGAAGTTGCTAACTGAATCTTGTAAGCGTTCTAGGACAGCAACTGTCTTCTTGGACAAGCCAGATTTGAGTGGCTGGGCTCGCCGGATTCGAGTGGCTAGTCTCGATTTGGTGTGGTTGGAGGGTGTGAGTGAGGGGCAACTTCTTTTTGTTATTTCCTGAAACTGAATTAGCAAATTCTTTTTGTTATTTCCTGAAACTAAGTTAGCAATCCTTTTGTTATTTCCTGGACAAGAATGCTTCATTGTAAAAAGAAGGTTTTCCTGGAATTGCTGCTGTGATCTAAATATGTATGGCTGTTTTCCAGCTTACTTGCATTACCTAATAGCTGCAGCATCAAAACAGCCTAGAAGCACACAAAAATAAATGTGGTTGTCATTCTTTGTGCAGAGTTATGTACTCAGGTGCTCAACATAGCGGGCGCTGCAGCGGTGACTGTAGCAGCTCTCGATGCTCTAGGCTGCCATGTACAGCGTGTGTCAAAGAATTAGCAGCAGCGAGAACGAGCATGTGGTGCGTGGGAACCCATCATCGAGCGCCAAAAGGCGTCCGCCAGCGTGGATAGTGGCTCCACGTTCTACTCTGACCCCAACCTCAAATCCGCCTGCTTCGTCTTCTAGGTCACCCCATCTCCTCTATTGCCCTTGCTATCTTGGCATTGATATTCCTCACTACATGATTCGCCAACCAGATGTCTGTTGCTTTGCTATTTTGTCAATGCGGATCTACCTTCATCCAATTTTTCCATGATGGTTTGATTCAATTTTTGTATTTTCATTATCTCAACCATGGCCATTATGTCATTTATATGAAATGCTTGAAGTATCTGTTTTCCTATATTGTCTTAGTCTAAAAGTTATTGAGAATGCTCATTATTTAGAGAAGTCAGGCAAGTTGCAGTTTTGCTGCAGTGGGATTCGCCTACATTTCATATAAATCATAAATGACAATTTGTAATAGTTTGTCTATAGTCAGGCAAGTTGCAGTTTTGCTATGATAGAATTCACCTACATTTGAAACAAATCATAGATGCCAATTTATAACGGTTTGTCTATACATTTGGCGTGTCTGGTTGCAAAATCAATAATGAAAATGCATATTGCAAACTCATATGGACTTGGGGGGCAGGCCGGAAATTGTTGGCACTCTCTTTAAGTTATTTGACTGTAAGAATATGTCTTGCAAAAAAAGAGAAAATTCTTGTATCTATATTTAATCTCTTTGGTTCACCAAATAAATTTCCTACGTGCAGATTCAAGTACAGGTTTTGCATTACAATGTTAATTTTTCCAAAGATAGGTCGATAATACAACAAATAGAAACTACAAGACATTTGGTGACCTCTATATCTTAGCATTCTAAATAGCAGGGAGAAAAAGAAATTTTACAACTATACATAGCCTTGTAACATCAATGAAAATACAGCAAATAGAAACTACAAGACATTTGGTGACTTCTATATCTTAGCATAGCCTTGTAACATCAATGAAAAATTTCATATGCCATTCTCTTTTGTTTTAATGAAACCACTATTGGACTATGAACACATGAAGCTATATATTGGCATTCTGATAGTGCTGCATTTTTCATGGATCCAGTCAGAGTAGTTCTAATTAGCAGAGCTGCATCAAAGTCGACAAATGAATTTGATTGGCACTTGGCAGTGGATAGTGACTTTATAGGGGAGGGGTGAAATCAATTAAGATCTGTTGTATTTAACAACCATACATTTTTTATAACTCGTCCTTGGCAGCATGTAAAAAGATTTCTATTTCATGACAATTTGCAGATAATACTTGATCAGTTGTCATGACTTGATTTTCGCTATCTTGTTTATTTGTCGGGGATGGCCAAGAAAGTCAAGCAACACGTCAAAGAGAACTAACGTACCTGGTCTCTCGTGGACGGATCGGATAGTCTCGCCCTTGCAGGAAAGAACGGCGATCTCTTCAATGACGCATTTACCGAAATGAGTCGTCCCATCCACACGGATTTAAACAAAGCAAGATTGTTACCGATGGATAAGTCGACGGAGAATTGGCACCGCAACCGTCGGGTGAAGACCGCCGGCATGACCGGGGAGACTCATGGTGGAGAATTGGCGTCGGCAACCGACGCGTGAAGATCGCCGGCGTGACCACGTCGGGTGAAGACCGCCGCACGACCGGGGAGACTCGCGGGTGGAGAATTGGCGTCGGCAACCCGACGCGTGAAGATTGCCGGTGCGACCACGGTTTTTTTTGTTGGTGCCCATGATCTGATCAGGGGGCCAATGGAGAGGTTTTATTTCTTTTTTTTATGCGAGGGTTGCCTTTGTTGCCGCTATAGTGGGCGTGATTGCCGAGTTGCCTATTTTGCCGCTAATGGGACGTGATTGCCGGGAAACACTGTGCGTGGTGAGGTAGAAATTACCGGAGGCTGCGGTGTCGCACGTGTACTCATCCTGCCGGGTAGACACGGGGTCGCACGACCTATCGTCCTGCCGGGTAGATGTTGACCGTAGGAATTTTTTAGTTGTAGAGATATTTGCTGTTTGTGAAACTATAAAAACATATATGAAGACTTGAGGCTAACTACCTATTTTATAAGTACATAAAGGAGAAAGGGTACACGTGAAATAAGTGGTAAAAAGAATTGGTGGCAGTCTGACATTATTTTAATCTCAAAGGAAGGCCCAAACTATGAAGTGACAAATTTGGACAATTCCAAAAATAAGTTTGAACTCCTATACTTACTGGATTCTATATATTGTCAACTGTAACAAAGAAGAGGAATATAGCTGTACAGGTATACAAAGGTAGTGAGGAAATAGTAATTGTTATATCAGAATGACACTTGAAGGGACATGAAACTTATTACGTGCCGTACTGAGAATGGTCAGCAATGATGCATTTATATAGCATAATCCAAATTGGCCTAATAGCATTGCATCAGAAATACATAAGAATAGCAAGATCCAACTGCATTAGAACTGCATCGAAAATTAGGACTTAATATAGGGTTTAAAAACTCAATGTTCATAGTCAAAGCAAATTAACAAAGAGTTGTAATGTACGAATTAATAGTTTCCAAGTGAAACATACAATGAATATTCTGTAGCAGCATTGGCATCTTATAGAAAAAGTGCATATTGTTGAAGAAAAGATCATGTACATGTTGTAAAGGAATAGAGACACCAGATGTAGTATTTGAGCTGAGTTATATGAGGGAATATATGTCCATTAGAGTACATTAAATAGGCCGTTGGAAATAATCCTGTGGACTGCAAAATAATGTTCAGGGTACAATGCATGGCTGGGAAATACTATGAATGAATCAGAAGGACATTTATGATTTAATAGATACGAAATAAAAAGGCTTACCTGCAGCATGTCACACTAACATAGACTTTGTAAGTTTGAGGAAGCCATCTGCTAAAAAAAAAAGGTTTGAGGAAGCCAGCAGTCATGGACTCTCCAGAAGATTGAAGCACGACCTGAATTTCACAAATTGTTTAAATAGAGCTTAGAAGATCTGAACCTGTATAAACAGTGGGCCAACTGGAATGTGGGACACGAATTCTACAAATAAGAAACTGAAGAAAATTGGAAGAGAATAAAAATTAATGCCTGGAGCGATGAGGAAAAGGAACGAATGACATGTTCTTGTCTGTGCTGCAAGGTAGACGGTGACTGTCGACGAAATCTGGTCAGCAGTCTACCGAGTGATATGCCCACGGTAGTAGATGAATCGTTGGAGGTACGCGTGAGGGAACCGGATGGTGACACAGAACGCAAGAGACAGCGATTAGGCAGGTTCAGGCCGCCGGCCTGGCGTAATTCCCTACGTCATGTGTCTTTCGGTGGATTATATTGAGTATGATTGGATGAAAATGAGGGGGTCCCTGCCCGCCTTATATAGCTTGGGGGTAGGGTTACAGATCGGTTATTTCCATTCTGATCGGTTTACGAGATAGAAAGTTACAGATCGTACGATATCTAGCATATCCGAGCAGATTTCCACGATCGCTGAGATCTTTACGTAGCCTTGCGAAGCACGCTGTCCTGTGTCGTACTCCATGTGGCGTTGTCTTGCAGGCTGGGCCTTGATCAATGGCGCGACCCATGCGTAGTTTTGTGGGCTGGGCCTCCCCTAGCAGCTTGGCCCATGTGCAGCCTTGCGGGTACCGGGGGTCATACCCCCACAGCTAGTCTCCGAGCACCTTGCATCCGTTGAGCGACACCGTCTTGAGACCGTCCGAGCTGTCCAACTTGCAGCAAATCATGAAGATCAGTCTTTCGACCAGTTTAACTAGAAGCCGAGCTGTTGAAGCAAGCGTCCGAGTAGTTCGAACGAGCGTCCGAGCTATCGAAGTAGGTGTCTGAGCGGCTAAGACAGGCGTCCGACCAGTTTAACTGGGCGTCAAGCTCGGACTCACTCGAGGTTTGCTGTAAGGATGTAAGGAGCTTAAGTAAAAAAAATTTTGAAGTCATTGAAGTGTACACACTTAAGTGCTAATTGTGATGACTCTGACGACGTGGTCATCACGGTAGAGTATAGGCAGACTTGACGAAGTCGAAAACATCGTGAAGAGGAAAAAGTACATGCACCGCAAGGTGCATTGTACACAATGTAGTCCCCGAGCCTATTGAAAGTTGATGAAGGAATCTTGTAGCAGGGTCAAAGAAAAAAATGCAGTCCCCGTCATTGTCGAACGAACGAGTAATCAGGAAAACAGTACATTCACCGCAAGGTGAAGTGTACACACTTAGTCCCCGAGCCTACTAGAAGATGATGAAGAAATCTTGTAGCAGGGTGAAAGAAAAATATCTCGACATAGATGTGTTACAAATTCTGCTGAAACAGCGCTGAGCTTGGAGATTCATTTCGTCGTTCCGCATTCAACGCGATCTAACGCTGCGGCCCACCTTGCGCATTTGGTGGCCCATCAGCGCGCGACGGTTTCAGGAGGGAATGTGGCGGGGTAGGCGCGGTTTCCCAAAATCCCTAGAAGGCGAAGGGTCGAGGGTCAAACCGTTATAAAGCGCCGCGGCCCCAGTGCACATTCTCTGCTTTGCTTTCGCCAGTTCGTCATCTTCCCCGCGCCCGCACCGCATCATCCGGCAACTGCTCCGCCATCGTAGCAACCGCAAGCTCGTAATCTCCCTCCAGTCCACAGATCTATTAGATGGCGCCCAAGAGAAACCGCAACAGCTCAAGCAGGGCATCGCGCGAGCTCAATCGCACCAAGAAATAGGTGAGCACCGTCAGCAACGAGGCGGCACTCAACCAGTTGGTGGTGGACGGCGTGCTGCCGAATAGGGTGACGGCGGGATGGCGTCCTGCTCACGTTGAGAGCTTTTCTACCCCCTGCGGTGATGAATTAGTCATTTTGAAGATTATTTCTATCGCGGGTTTGGTGTTCCGATCCATTCGTTCCTCCGCGGATTGATTGAGTATTACATGATTAGTCTTTGCAATCTAGGCCCGAACTCCATCCTTCACGTTTCTATCTTTATCCATTTTGCGAAGCCTATCTTGGCATTCTCCCTCATTTTGATCTCTTCCGCCACTTTTTTTGTTTGAAATGTCGTGGGGGATCTGGATCTAGGGTTGTGGGTAGCGCATACTTGCAGCTTTGGGATGGGATGGTTGGCCAGTACGTCGCTACCCCGTTGAACACAAACGTGAAATATTGGGCACAACGATGGTTCTACATACCACAGGGGGAACATTATGTGGCATGCGACATTGATTAGATTCCCGTGAGCAACGCCAGGTGGTCGGAGAGACCTGGTGCTAGTGGAACGAAATAGGTAAGGGAGCTCCTGGCACTGATCGACCAAAGGAGAGTAGATGGGGTCATAGTGGTGACAAATTTTACTTTTCGACGATGCCAGCCTAGCAAGGAGAGGGCACTCCCCGCGTATGAATTCTGAGGGGACACTCACGGGACCCGAGAGGTGCCCGAGCCGATTGACCGAGAGGAGGTCAAGTGGCGGATTGGGGTGTTGTTCAACCTCATAGGACACCGTAAGGTTGATGATTTGTAGAGGGCCTTCAGTATAGGGAACCTCCCACAAGAGGTAAGAGTTTTTGTATTACTTTCGCCTGATTTCTTTTTTGTTGCGATGTACTCATTCGTGCTCTTGAAGATCCGTGGGCAGGACCGAGCAGCATACTTCTCAGTAGTGCCATCGGTGAACTGGCCGAGGGGTGTTGATGCCCGGCCGAGCACTCTCCAACGTCGAGCTAGCTCTGAGGCTGGTGGGGACAGCTCGGATGATAACGATGACAAATATGGAGGTGAGCGGACATCGCATGTCCATGAGATACTTTGGGGGAAGCAACCTGCTAGCGAGGAACACTGTCGAGAAGAGCGGCTAGTGAACATCGGCGCTCCCACTGAACCCCAAAGATGGCAAATGGTGGTTGCAAGCTCGTCGGATGACGATAGGTTGGCAGCACCACCATCTCCAAGGGTCGCGATGCCACCACCGGTCGTGCCAGCTAGAGTAGAGACCCGCGAGGTGCGATAGATGTGGCAGGCCGTGGCGGCGGTGCTCGACAGTGTTCGAGCGTCATCAGCGATGATGACTCGTGTGGCGCCAGCGGCAACAGCCTGGGCAGCTGCTGAAGTCCCTGAGACCACAGTTACGCCCCTTGTGATAATAGCGCAGGCGACCACCGTAGTCCACGAGACTGCGTGGGTGACTCCGGCGGCGGCGGTGGAGACACCTAGCAGTTAGGGTGGTGGAGACAGGTCCTAGGTGGGGGCGCCATTTTCAAGCTGCATAGCGGGAGTCACAGTTGTAAGTACCTTGTTTATTTGCTATGTTGCTTCAGTACGGTAGTGTGTTTCTTTAACGGATTGTTGCTTGTTGAAGTACGGAGTCGACAAAGGATCTGCAGCCATCGGCTGCTAGCGACGAAAGGCGCACGGGGGAGCCGATGGCTCCCCCCACTGATCCAGCACAGACAAGAACAGATCCAGTTGCCCCTACCACGAAACAACCAACGACTGCAGGGTCGACCGGCCCAACTATGGGAGAGCCGTGATAGCTGGACTGACGTCGCCTGGCAGTGGGTTGCATGACGAGGGCGATCCCAGTGCAGAGGAGGTGTGGGATGCAGCGTCGACATTGAGTGGCCTTGCGGGGGCAACTATGGAGCCCGCGGGGGACGTGCCGAGCAGTGTGGCGCAAGGTTCGCCCATGGCTACTGAACAAGCACCATCTGTAGGTGCGTCAACAGCAGAGGCCGTGCTCGGATGCCCTGTTCGAGCATTGCAGCAGCCAAGGAGGGCGTCTTTGCCATCGGCCGCTACTAAGATCAAAGAGATAGTGCGAGAGCCCACCCCGCCGCCCCAGCTCCTCTGCACCATCATTTAGTGCGGCGAATAGTTTGAGATGCTGGAGGAGAGGGAGGCGAGCTCGGAGATGAAAAAGCTGAGAGCCGATTTGATGTCGATGCTAGCCCGCATTGAAATAAGTTTGAGGGGAATTTTTTTAGAAAATGGAGTCTACTAATTTGTTTGCCTGCTGTAGAATGTGATGAAGGTGTCCGAGCAATGCCGGTAGCAGCTTGAGGAGATGGCCCCGGTGCTGGAAGAGAACAAGAACTTGTAGGCGTCGGGGGATGACGTCCAAGCGCGCCTGCTCTGAGAGCGCCACCGCAGGGAGGACCTGGAGGTGAAGGTTCTGGCGTTGGAGAAGGAGCGCCAGCAAATGGAGGCTGAGGGCCAATCAATGGCCGAGCAGCTTAGCCGTAGCGCTAATCGGGAAAAAGGTATGTCTTAGAATTTTGCTTTGCTGGTATTCAGTGTTGTGAGATGTTGGTCTGTTGTGCACAGCGCTGGAGATGGAGCTCGGCCTTTCCAGGAGGCTATTGGCCAACTTCTGGAGGCGAAGGAGAAAGCGGAGGAGAAGGCTAAGAAAGCCACTGAAGATCTTCATCGTGAGTAGTTTTCATGCTATTTTAACTTGTGGAGCCTTAGGCATGTGTTTAACATATAGCTGTGTCATTGAGCAACTCGTGGGAGGATGACTGCCCGGCGACGGGCCACACCGATCGATCATGGATCGTTGCTGAATGGCGTGGATGGACTTCAAGGAGTTTGCGCGCAGCGCGACCCATGGAGCCATCATCCACGCACTCACACAGCTAAAGTCCCATTACCCTTTGGTGGATCTCCAGCGGGTGGCGACCGGGTATGCACTGGGCACGAATGAGGATAAGATTGCCAAGCTAGAAGACGATGCGGAGGAGCCAGCAAAGAGGTTGGTTGAAGATGTTGAGCTATTTAGTGAGGGGAGAGCAGTGCTCCATAGAGTATTTGGAAAAAAACTCCTGTTGAATATTTGGCGACGTTTGTTGAACACTTGCAGTTAAGATATGTTTATGTTTATATTTGATATAAACTATCCGAACAGTAGTGTATAGCTAAGTCCCCATCCTTAGCTAGCCTGTTATCTGTAACGCGCGGCACAGGGACCTTGTGCGTGTGGGAAGAACAGGGCATCACTAAGGGACGGCTACCGACCACCCATGACATAGAGGGTGGATGTTCATGCACATGCAGGGAGAGGTCAAAGACAGGGTCATCTCTAGAGGCGTCCGAGCATCAACGAGTTTGTTTGTGTATTTGCGTGCGACGAAGGTGGCGTATCATCTTTAAGATGTTGAGTGCAGAATTCGAATCACTCAGCGAAAAAGCATGGAGAGAACAATATGGAGAAATGTCAGTGTAAAAAACTTTATTGAATACTCAAATATTAATGGTACATGTCTTTGAGGTGTATGCTTCAAGGGTAGAAACATCTAAGTAGGTCGATGTGCCAAGAATTTGGGGCATCTCTTTCATTCATGTCGCATAGTTTGTAGGAGCCTGGTCGGGTGACCGCCTTGACGATGAAGGGGCCTTCCCAAGGTGAGGAGAGCTTGTGCATCCCATCTGTCTTCTGTTTCCTACGGAGTACTAAATCTCCAACCACAAAGAATCGATCGTTGACATTGCGGTTGTAGTATCTACACAAGTCGTCGAGGTATTTTGTTGTCCGAACACAGGTGACCAAATGTTCCTCTTCTAGGCTGTCCAGTTCAACGAGCCGAGCGTGGTCGAAGTTCTCCTCATTGTAGTTCTCCACCCTGGGTACTCGGAAGGCGATGTCAGCAGGCAGTACAGCCTCAAAGCCAAAAACCATAAAGTATGGGGAGACGTCGGTGTTTTGACTAGGTTGGGTCCTTAGTTCCGAGACCACGGCTGGTAGTTCCTTGAGCCATTTTCCTGGGTGCTTTTGTTCCTTCTCGTAAAGTCATTTCTTCAATGCATCCAAGATCATGCCGTTGACGCGCTCGACTTGGCCGCTGGCCCTTGGGTGTGCCATGGAGACATACTTGACTAAGATGCATCTTTTGTTGCAGAAATCTCAGAAGTCACTACCGGTGAACGTGGACCCTAGATCGGTGGATAGACCAAACCGATGGATGATGTCGTCAAGCAGCTCGGCTGCTTTCTTTGTTGTAGGCTAGACCAGGGGTTTGTATTCGATCCACTTGGAGAATTTGTCAATGCGGACGTAGACCCAGTGGAAACCTCCCGACGTGGGCTTGAACGGTCCAATCACATCTAGTCCCAAGCATGCAAAGGGCCACGATGCGGGGATCGTTTGCAAGACCTAGGCTAGGTTGAGGATTTGTTTGGCAAAGAACTGGTAGTTCTCACATCGGTGAACGAGTGCTTCAGCATCGGCTATGGCGGAAGGCCAATAGAAACTAGCTCAAAAAGCCTTTCTGACCAATGTTCTAGAGGCTGCATGGTTGCCGTAGGTGCTGGCGTGGATCTCTTTGAGTATCTTCTCGCCTTCTTCCATGGAGACGCACTTATGTAGTAGCTCACCTTTGGTGTTTTTGCGATACAACTTCCCGTCAATGAGGACGTAGTGCTTTCTGTGGTGGGTAAGGCATTCTCTCTGTGTTGTCAGTTGGGACGTCTACAGTGGTTAGGTACTTGATGAAGGGTTGCCTTCAATCACTGCTAGGCTCAGGGACCGCTGCGACTATCTGCTCGGCAGGTGGTTTTTCTTCAATGGCTTCTTGTTCCTGCTTGATGGAAGGAGCCACAAGGTCCTGGATGAACACTCTGGCTAGAACGTCAGCCTGGGTTGATTCTATCTTTGATAGCTCATCAGCTGCTTAATTATTGGCCGGGACCATGTGGTGGTATTCGATGCCATAGAATTTGTCTTTTAACTTTCTTATCGTGGCACAGTAAGCGTCCATCTTCTCATTGGTGCAATTCTAGTCTTTGTTGAGCTGATTGATTATGAGTGCAGAGTCACCATACACCTGGAGGTGTTTAACACCGAGCTTGACAGCTATACGAAGGCCATGAAGTGCCGCTTCGTATTCAGCGGTATTGTTGGATGCTAGGAAGTGTAGGTGGAGGACATAGCAAAGCTTATCCCCCTATGGCAAGATGAAATATATGCTTGCCCCAGCGCTGTCGAGGTTGAGAGACCCATCAAAGTACATGGTCCAGTGCTCAGGGTGGTCGACTGGGACATGAGTCTGCATATCTGTCCACTCGGCGATGAAATCGGCGAGTGCCTGCGACTTGATCGTGTGGCAAGGCCTAAAGTCGATGGTATAGGTATCGAGCTCGACCGCCCATTTAATGATGCGGCCGCTTGCTTCCTTATTATGGAGAATGTCGTCGAGCGGGTACTCCATGACTACCGCTATGTGGTAGGCATTGAAGTAGTGTCAGAGCTTCTAGGATGTGATGAGGATGGCGTACAGTAGCTTCTGGACCTACAGGTAGCGAGTCTTAGACTCATTTAAGACCTCACTAATGAAGTAGACTGGGTGCTGAACTTTGTATGTGTGGTCGGCCTCTTGTCGCTCAACGACAATGGCGGTGCTGACTATCCGGTTGGTCGTTGCGATGTAGATTAGCAGGGTCTCATCCTTTTTGGGGACGGTCATGATCGAAGGTGTGGTGAGGAAGCGCTTGAGCTCGGTGAATGCCTTGTCAGCGTCCTCCAACCAGATGAATTTCTCTTGAGCTTTGAGTAGCTTGAAGAAGGGAAGTCCCTTTTCGCCTAGACGGGATATGAAATGACTTAAAGCCACCATGCACCCTGTTAGCTTCTGGACATCTTTGACGCAGGTCTATGGCTTCATGTTGGTCACCGCCGCTATCTTCTTTGGGTTGGCTTCTATGCCACAGCGACTGACGATGTTGCCTAGCAGTATACCGGACGAAACACCAAAAATACACTTGGCGGGATTTAGCTTCCATCGGTACACGTTCAATGCTTTAAAAACTTCGATGAGGTCGGCGGTGAGGGTGTCGATAGTCCTAGACTTAACTACCACATTATCGACGTAGGGCTCGACATTCTTCCTAATTTGGTCCTTAAGACAGCACTGGATGGCTCTTTGATAAGTCGTACCCACGTTTTTAGCCCAAAGGATATGGTCATGTAGCAATAGGCGCCGAAGGGCGTGATGAACGACGTCTTGATCTGGTCTTCTTCCTTTAGCGCGATCTGGTGATAACTAGAGTAGCAATCTAAAAAGCACAGGAGCTCACAACTAGCTATAGAATCGATAACCTCGTCGATGTGAGGTAAGCCGAAGGGGTCTTTAGGGCTGTGTTTGTTGAGATCGGTGTAATCAACACACATTCTCCATTCTTTATTCTTTTTCTTACAAGAATTGGATTGGCTAGCCACTTCGAATGGTACACCTCTTTTATGAAATCGGCGGCTAAGAGCCATGTTATCTCTACCCTAATAGCCTCCTTTTTGTCCAGCACAAATCATCGAAGCTTCTGCTTGATGGGCTTGATGGTCACCGAGACATTCAAGGAGTACTCGATCAACTCCCTTGGCATGCTAGGCATGTCTGTAGGTTTCCATGCGAACATGTTGACATGCTCCTGTAGGAACCTGACGAGTGCGTCTTCCTATTTGGGATCAAGGTCGGCCCTGATCCGAGCAGTCTTGGACTGGTCACCGGGGATGAGGACCACTTCCTTGAATTCATTCGACTTGGTTGAAGCTCAGGAGGCCTCTAGGGTTGGGATCTCTAGGTCCTCCAGAGGGATCAACTATGAAGTCACGATGCAGTCCTGCATACGGATGGAGATGTCAGTTGCTTCAGTGAGCACGAAGCTTTCCTTCTCGTAGTTGTATGCAACGTCGAGGTTGGCGCGCAGGGAGTGGACCCCCTACTCTGTCGGCATCTTTAGCACTAGGTATGTGTAGTGCGGCACAACCATGAACTTGGCAAGAGCTGGTCAGCCAAGGAAGGCATGGTACGCCGTGTTAAAATCGGCGACGAGGAAGTTGATGTAGTCGACACGAAAGTGCTTTGCGGTGTCGAATTGGACGCCTTCCCCAAGGGAAGGGACGCCTTCCTAGGAATGATTCCTCAAAATGGAGAGTCCACGGGGGTGAGGTCTTCCTTCTTGAGGCCTAGCTCCTCTAGAGATCTAGCGAAAACAATATTGAGGGCGCTCCCTCCATCGATGAGAACCTTCTGGAAGCACACATATTTGATTATGGGATCCAGGACGAGTGAGAAACTCCCTGGGTATGGGATGTCCGACCACTAATCAGCCCTAGAAAAGGTGATCGGGTGCTCCGACCAGTCGAGATATTTAGGATCAGAGATAGGGCCATCATATGTAGCGTCTGACATGACATGTCGGGCTACGAGCTTCTGCTCCCGCTTGTCTTTAGAGGTAGCTCTCCCACCAAAGATGGTAGCGATGGTCTTGGTGGGGTCCTTGTACGCGGGACCCTTGTTCTTGCCTCGTTCTCCGCCTTGACCATCTTTGGTCTCATTGTTGTTATGCCATGGCTTCTTCGATGGTTCGCCCCCATCACTGTCTTGAGGCCCCTACACTCCCACATGGTGTGCTTGGCATCCTTGTGGATAGGGCATGGGCTGTCCAGCAACTTACCAAAATCTATGTCATAGGTGCGCTTGGCATAGGTATCGACATTGTTGATTGAGCTATCAGGTCAGCGACGGCGGCTTTGTCTGCCTCTTGAGCTCTCTAGACGATCATCACACTAAGGGTTGCGGTCATCTTAATGGCGATCACAGTCATCATGATGATCATGACCATCGCGGCGGTGATCGTGATCGTCATAGCGTCTGTCTTTGCGATGGTCATCGTTGTGGCGCTAGTGATGAGCAGAATGGGCAGCCCATTCGGCTTCTTCGACGTCGGTGTATCTGTTTGCCATTTGTATTAGCTCGCCGATGGTGGTGGGCCTCTTGCGGTACAGCTTGCTGCAAAGTTGCTTGTGTCAGAGCCCTTTGGTGAAGGCGACGATGGCCTCGGCATCGGTGATGTTGGGGACGGAGTTTCTTGTCTTCGAGAAGCACCTGATAAAGTCGCGTAAAGATTCCCTGGAGGACTGATGAAGCTTTTCCAAGTCATATTTGGTGTCGGGCTGCTCGCACGTAGCCATGTAGTTATTGGTGAAGACTTTCTTGAGGTCATCCCAACATCAGATGGAGTTCTCCTGCAAGCTGAGGAGCCAATTATTTGCAGACCGATTAAGAATGATAGGAAGGTAATTTTCCATGACATCTTTGTCTCCGCCTGTAGCTTTCACAGCGATCTTGTATAGAGTTAGCCACTGACTGGGGTTGGACTTTCTGTCATAGGTGTTGACACCAATGACCTTAAAACCCACCGGCCACCGGACGGCTCAGAGCCTTTCTGTAAAGGGACAAAGTCCCAATGTGCCGATAGGGAGTGGTGCTTGGCGAGCGATGAATCCTTTGTGTCCAGCATCAAATCACCGGTGACGCTCCATCTCTGCTTCGTAGCGCGTGGACCTGCTATTTTCGATGTGGCCGCGGGCATTCGTGCTGGCATTGAGGTGATCACGAAGGTCGCAAGGGGGGGTTCATTGACCTCCTGGTTGTGCTTGCTACCCTATCCTCCCTAGGGTCATGGGGGCAGGCGTCGTGGCATGAATAAGCCTCATAGTTGCCCCTAGATCCTCTATAGAGGTCGGGGCCTCCAGCCTGAGGTCAGGGGGTGTCAATGCCATGATGTTGGCCTCCTCTCTCATGGCAGGAGCGATGGCTATGAGCTAACATGGTAGAGTAAGATGGTGTGTTGTTCTAGAACTCATTGACCTGGACTTGTGTAGCTATGATGTGTGCACAGACCTTCTCGACCTCTGGAGTGTGAGAGAGTTTGTCGAGCTCGTTGAAAGCGTTAGCAAGATTGGTGCTTTGAGTCTGATAGATTGGCTGGTCGCCAACCATGTCAAATGCCTCTTCTAGATTATGTTGATGGTGGGGCAGGCCATGACCATCTTCGCCAACCTCTTGGGCCGCTTCTGCATCTCGGCAATGTTGGTGATCGGCGTTCTTCGCTAGACGAGCATCGGGCTCTTCAGCGGTTTCGCCCTCCTTGGTAACACTATCATGGCTAACATGGAAAATCATGCCCTCGAACCCTAGAGGGAAAGTAGGGCAGCTCGGCAAGGTCCTAGTTGAGCCCTTGGAAGAATCGTCGGGGCTTTTGTTCAAGACATCATGGAGAGATTCAGTCAGAAGAAGGGAATCCTCGGAGAGCTGACGAATGGCCACCATGTTGACCATGGGCGCGGGCTGATGGGAATCAGTTGGGTCGATCATGTAGAGGTCGATGACGTGGTTGCATTCGGCATGGTCGGCGAAGAGGTGGTGGACGACATTCTGATATGTAGATCCTGCACCATCCAGCCCAAAGGGGTAGGGCCTCAGCGGGTTCTCCATCGAGGCTTCGTAGTCATCCAAACATAGGCCGGTGGCGGGAAGTGGTCGGCGCCACACCGTGCGCCCTTCAGGAGTAGCCGTGATCACCAGATCGAAATCTATCCATCTTGCACGCTGTGGCCGAGCAGGTCGCTCGGTCATTGTGACTTGGTGATATTAGAGCGCAGGAAAATCATCGCTTGCTCTAGATCGATCTAGGACCGAATCCACTAGGAGCTGGCATTCCATTAAGCGGTCTGTGACCCAATCAATGGATGCGATCAGGTCGTTGTTGCTGATAGATCTCCTGATCCAGCGATAGGGTGCCGGGATCAGAGATGTTGTAGCAAATGTTAGCACAATCAGTGTAGGGTGGTCCTGCACTGCCTCCACGATCTCCCTGTTGTCGTTGGGGCCGATGATCCAGGTCATGGATCCAACCGTGAAGATCTGGCCTAGCTCGAGAGGGGCCATGGAGCTTGGGAAGGTGACCATCTGGTTCACCATGAATTCAGCACGCACACCCCCTACCTAGCACACCACTGTCAATGAAATCTGGTCAGCAGTCTACCCAGGGGTATGCCCATGGTAGTAGATGAATCGGTGGAGGTGCGCGTGAAGGAACCAGATGGTGACACAGAACGCAAGAGACAGTGATTAGGCAGGTTAAGACCATCGACTTGGCGTAATACCCTATGTCCTTTGTCTTTCGGTGGATTGTATTGAGTATGATTGGATAAAAACGAGGGGGTCCCTACCCGCCTTATATAGCTTGGGGGTAGGGTTACAGATCGGTTATTTCTATTCTGATCGGTTTACGAAATAGGAAGTTATAGATCGTACGATATCTAGCATATTCGAGCATATTTCCAAGATCGCTGAGATCTTTACGTAGCCTTACGAAGCACGCCATCCTGTGTTGTACTCCATGTGGCGTTGTCTTGCAGGCTGGGCCTTGACCAGTGGCATGACCCATGCATAGTTTTGTGGGCTAGGCCTCCCTTAGTAACTCGGCCCATGTGCAGCCTTGCGGGTACGGGGGGTCGTACCCCCATAGTGACCTCTCCTAGGAAGAGGATGACACGGAGCGGTGAAAGGAGGAAGCGCCCCTAATCAGCCGGTAGTCGCGCACGCGGGACCATGGCTAGACTTTGCGTAGTGCAGGCACCCTCCGCCGGGATCTAGGAGTGAGAGGAATGGAGGACGGGAGGAGAGCCAACGGCCACCGCTCGACGTAGCCGGCACTGCCGCACGGCAGCGACCGCCTGTGGAGCGGCCGAATGCTGCACGCCATCGTGCGCTGGAAGGCCAAAGCGCATCCACCAACTGCCAGGATCTGGGATCTGGGACTTGGAGGAGCAGAGGCCGGGAGGAGAGCCATTGGCCACTAGGCGAGGCATCCGATAGGCTCGTACTCGGGTGATTGCGCCCTGGAAAGCCGATGAGAAGCTATGCCGGTATTGCTTTCGCGTCCGAGCGGATGCGGCGCATGTGGTGGGCCTGGAGTAGCAGCGGGAGGCTTCTGGCTTGATGCGTTGGAGGAGGCATAAACAGATAGAAGTCCATTGGATGGTTTGGCTAGCTGATCGGGCGGACAACATTGAACGATGACGTGGCCCATGGAGGTGATGCTTTTGGTATACAGGAATAAGGATCTATGGTATATTTTCCCGCCCTTTGCGTCTTTCAATTAGGTGGTGTTTGGATACAATGACTAAAATTTAGGAGGTGTGTCGGGAGAATGTTGCATGGGGTGTTTGGATACTAATAAAAAAACAAATTACATAATCCGTCAGTACTCCACGAGATGAAAATTTTAAGCCTAATTAACCCGTCATTAGCACATGTTTACTGTAGCAGCACATTGTCAAATCATGGACTAATTAGGCTTAAAAGATTCGTCTCGCAAATTAGTCGCAAACTATGCAATTAGTTTTGTAATTAGTCTATATTTAATACTCCATGCATGTGTCCAAATATTCGATGGGACAACGACTAAAATTTAGGAGGGGCAACCAAACACCACCTTAGTCCGCCAAGCCGCCTGTGCGGCCCAGCCTCCACTTTTGTGGATTAGCATTATTACAAGCCCTGCATGATATGTCAATGGGTAATTTCTAAATACTTAGTACTACAATGGTGTTGCTCAAAAAAAAGTACTACAATGGTGTTGACTTTTTTTAGAAAATTAAGGCAACTAGTTGTATGGAGCTCTTTGAATCACTGTTACACCCTATTTAAGATAAAATGATCTCTAGACCTTAGGTGATTCAACCAACCCAGATTATGGGTTGGATTACAGATGAATGGACCATTATCTGTCACATATAATCTAGGGATCTAGACAACAGATCATTATAATCCACAGTCTAGACTTATAAAATCACATTCACAATCCACATTCTAATAGTGTAAAGGTTGTCTAAACATACCATGAGACCTCCTTTTTTTGAACAAGTCAGCTGGGAAGTTCCCTACCTGATTTTTTGTCATTTTCATTAAAAAAGGTACAAAAATTTACAGATATTTACATTTTACAAGGGCTACTAGGCCCAAAAGAAAAAGAAATGCATCATAAAAGACTCTCTCGCCACTTTTTCAAAATAAGGCTCTGTTGGGCTTGGCTTTGATACACACCAGTCCAAGCTCCTCTTTGAAGTTGCTCTTCCAAACCGAGAGGTTGCAGGAGGCATTGTCAAAATGATGTTCCTCATTTTCCAAATGATCCACAGATGTGTTACTACTATCTCTCTGAAAATGATGCTCCCAAAGTTTGTTCTAGCCTCAATGATCATGTACAACGGTGAAGATTCAAATTCAATGAATATTGAGATAGTGCCAATAGCTCGGCTAAACGGGCATTGAAAAACAGATGAAAGACACTCCTTCTAGCCCAATGTTACATAGGACACAACTGTAATCATCCATTACCTTGTTTTTCCTTCGAAGCAAATTCCTTGTATTTAGTCTATCCCTGAGAAGCAACCAGAAGAAAAACTTATGTTTGCCAAGATTACTTGAAGACCAAAGCCATGAGAATAGTGGTGAGGCCTCCCAAACACCATGTAAATGATTATAAACTCTCCTTGTGTTGAAACCACTGGTCCCCCAAGTATATGTCCATCTATCATTGATGTTTTCATCTAAGTCAGCAGCCTCGAGTAGTTCCCGCAAATCTATCAATTGTTGTGCTACCTATTCAGATAAAGGTAAGCTAAAGATTCTTTCAAGCTGCTGGTGCTCTAGCAAAAATGTGATGGAGCATTTTGGTTTTCTGGTAAAAGAAAACAATTGAGGCATAGAATTCTTCAGAATAGACCCACTCCAATTATTAGCCCATAATTGCACAGAATTGCCTTTGTTTAGAATGCAGACAGTAAAGGATTTAAATTTATCAAACAGCTTAAGGACATCCTTCCACCAAAAAGAGCCAACAGGACTCCTAGCATGTGGTGGAGTCTGTGTATTTCCATATAATTTAGACCATGTTAGATTCACCCATGGTAAGTCAACATTGTTATAAAACTTGTCCAGGTGCTTCAGTAACAGGGTAGAATTCTAAGTTTTCAGGTCAATGATACCTAGACCACCCTATTCCTTAGGTCTGCATGAACTTTCCCAATCTGCTAGGCATGTACCTTTCCTGTATATGTCACCTACACTCCAGAGGTAGTGCTTTCGATATATATCAATATGTTTGATGACTTGTGAGGGTATCTGCAAAGTGCACATATAAAATGTGGGGAGGGCAGAGAACACTGAGTTGACAAGAATCAACCATCCATGGTAAGATAAGAACTTGTTGATCCCTGAAAGTCTCCCTTCTATTCTGGATAGGAGAGGTGTGGAGTCTTGAATTGATCGTTTGGTGGTGCCCAGTGGTAACCCCAAATATGTGAAAGGCATTTCTCCTACTTTGCATCCAAAAGTATTTGCAAGGTGCAAGGCTCTTTCAGCTGTCATGTTAGTTGGTACCAGGAATGACTTACTAAAGTTAACATGCAGCCCTGTTGAGTCAGAGAAGCTCCTTAGCAGGCCTTTCAAATTAAACAAGGTTCTTGCTTCAGCAGGTAGGATGAGAAGTGTATCATCTACGTACTGGACAATAGGATAGTCCCTTCCAAAATTTTCAGTGAGAGGATGTTTCAAGACTCCACCTTGCCATGCTTTGTTCACAATGGTTTGCAACAGGTCAGCTACCAGAACAAAGAGGAGGGGCGACAGAGGATCCCCTTGCCTACCCCCTCTAAGACAGTTAAATGGTTTCCCAGGAATACCATTAAGAATGATAGATGAGGTGCTAGAGCTTAGGATACTATCCAACCCACCCATTTGTTTGAGAAACTTTTGAACTTGAGAATTTGCAGGATTGCTTGATGTTCCACCTTTTCAAAAGCTTTCTCAAAGTCTAGTTTCAAAATGACTATCTCCTTCTTAGAGTGATGGCAAGACAGTCCTGAATTGTTCTCCCCTTTATAAAACCATATTGATTGGTGTGAATTAGCTTGAGAATGACTGATTGAAGCCTGATGGAAAGGATTTTAGTGATGCACTTCAGTGAGTAATTCAACATAGAGATGGGTCTAAAGTCATCCACTGTTGGATTAGATTTCTTGGGGATCAAGGCAATATGAGAAGAATTGATGCTTCTCAAGTCTAAATTGTTATGATAGAAATCCCTAAATAAACTGAGAAAGTCATCTTTGACAATATTCCAACACTTCTTAATGAACAAGCCATTAAACCTATCTGGGCAGGGGCATGGCTGTTTGGGAGACATCTGATAGCACTGTAAAATTCCTCTGGACTGAAATCAACATCCAAATGTTCTAAATTGGTTGTAGTGAGAAGAGAATTAAGGTAATAGTGAATACCACTGAACTCACATTGATCCATTCTATTTTTAGAAGATTCCAGGAGCAGATGAAGAAAGGCAAATCGGTGGTTTGATTCACTAACCGTGTGTGTGTGTGTGTATATATATATATATATATATATATATATAGGTTTTGAGAGTCAATAAAAGATTACACTTCAACAGATTGCCTTCTCTCTTCCTCCCCTTAAATTTAGCACCTATAAGAACTTTTTGGTGTACTCCCTCTATTTTAAATTGTAAAATATTTTGATTTTTCAGATATATTGTTTTTACCACGTGTCTAATATCTAAATAGATAGCAAAAACTATGTATCCAAAAAATTAAATGCCTTACAATTTGGAAGAGAGAGAGTAGCTTTTATTGAATGAAGTTTGACCTCTACTCTAAATCAATGTCCACTGTCATTTTGTTCAATTGTTTACTTCGAATAATAAGATTTGTTAAGTCTAATGCTTGATAGTCACAAAGGTTGTTTGGTTCTCCTTCGATTCCTAGCCTGCTTGGCCCAAGCCAATAGACCCTTGTTTGGTTGGAGTGACTACCCAAGCTTGGATACGAAACTGTGTGTTTGGGTGTTTGGTTTTACTTGAATAGAATCACCCTCTTTGATCCGTTAAATTTATCCCTGTCGGTACAGAAAGTGACCAACACGTAAATATTTGTAGTTTTGCCGTACATTATGATCGGATGTGGCCTAGCACTCAATGACATAGGGTTTATACTGGTTCAGGCAAATGCCCTACGTCCAGTTTGAGTCGGTCGGTGACTTTATTCCTGAGCCCAGGTGCTCGAAGTTTGCTATGGGGTTACAAACGGAAGGGAGAAAGATGGAGGGTGCAAGAGGTCCGGTCGGACTCTGGTCTGAAGGGCTGAGAGTGACGGGAGCTCCACTGTGCGCTAAGTGTTCGAACGTCTGTTGTTCGTTGGGATCCTTGGTCGTTCGGATTGTGTGTGTTGTTTGAGTTGTGAATTGAGGGATCCCCCTATTGGGAGAGAGCGCATCCCTTTTTATAGATGAAGAGGACAGCCTTACAAGCGCGTGAGAGAGAGTACGTATGCTACTAAGTCTGGTTGCTCACGCTGTCGGGTACAAGATGATGGTAGGCGCCCATAACACTGTTGTTGTCAGATGCATGTGGGAGGTTTTACCGTATTCACCATGTATGGTAAATGACGGCGCCCACAACATTGTTGATGCCCAGAGGCATGTGGGGGGAGCCTTACCGTGTTTGTCTAGTATGGGAGTTGATGGCGCCCACAACACTATAGGGCAAATGTCGACGCCCACAACACTGCTTGGGTTCTGGCATGCCTGGAAGGTTGTAGGGCACCTTCTGACATGTCCTGTCGGTTACTGTCCTGTAGGTGTGTAGGGTACGGTCCTTGGTATCGTGGTCGACTTAAGTGTCCTGCCTTACTTGCTCCGTCTATTTCCTGGTCCTCACCGAGCGGACGTCCCCAGTCGGTTGGTCCTAGTCGGCTCCGACTACGTCAGTCGGAGAAGAGCTTGTAAGCAGGGGTTTGGTGCATCCCCGGTCGGAGATGCGGGTCGGAGTTAGAAGCGGTGTTTGGCTAGGCCTTCCGGTCAGAGATGCGGGCTAGAGTTGGAAATGAGCGCTGTTTCTCCTTGGCTAGGCCTTTCGATCGGAGAGGTGGGCCGGAGTTGGAAGCGAGCGTTGTTCCTCCTTAGCGAGGCCTTCCGGTCGGAGATTCGATCGCCCTTCTGGCATGTCGTTTAGGTATTTGGGCCGGCCCAGGAGTTGCGCATCATTCACAACGTCATCTGCTGGGCCGAGCCTTTGCTGGGAAGCCGGTCCATGAGGGACCCTGGGTTTATGAACCCGACGGGAGCCCCTGAGCCCCTAGGCGATTCGGGTAGAATCGTCTGGGGGATTTTTTTTGTTGCCAGCGGGGAAGTTTTGTTTCGTCAGCGGGTGCGCGCGAGCGCACCCGCAGGTGTAACCCCTGAGCCCCTGTGTGATTCGGACAGAATCGCCTGGCTGGTTTTGTCAGCGGGCGTGTGGGATCGAGCGCGACGGAGTCATGGATCCTGGCATCAGGCGTAGCCGAGGCAGTTTAGGGATCGAGCGAGACAGAGTCATGGATCCTGGCGTCGGGCACAACCGAGGCAGTTTAGGGATTGGGCGAGACGGAGTCACGGATCCTTGCATTGGGCATAGCCAAGGTAGTATTAGGGATCGGGCGAGACGGAGTCGTGGATCCTTGCGTCGAGCGCAGCCGAGGCAGTTTAGGGATCGTGCGAGATGGAGTCGCGGATCCTTGCATCGGGCATAGCCTAGGCAGTTTAGGGACCGGGCGAGATGGAGTCGCGGATCCTGGCGTCGGGCACAACCGAGGCAGTTTAGGGATCGGGCGAGACGGAGTCGTGGATCCTGGCATCGGGCGCAGCCGAGGCAGTTTAGGGATCGGGCGAGACAGAGTCATGGATCCTTGCGTCGGGCATAGCTAAGGCAGTTTAGGGATCGAGCGAGACAGAGTCGTGGATCGTGGTGTCCGGCGTAGCCGAGGCGGTTTTAGGGATCGGGCGAGACGGAGTCACGGATCCTGGCGTCGGGCGCAGCCGAGGCAGTTTAGGGATCAGGCGAGATGGAGTCATAGATCCTAGCATTGGGCACAGCCGAGGTAGTTTTATTGATCAGGAGAGATGGAGTCGTGGATCCTAGCGTCGGGCGCAGCCGAGGCAGATTAGGGATCGGGTGAGACGGAGTCGTGGATCCTGGCGTCGGGCGCAGCCGAGGTAGTTTTTAGGGATCGGGCAAGACAGAGTCA
Organism: Miscanthus lutarioriparius; assembly: GCA_904845875.1. Taxonomy (NCBI): domain Eukaryota; kingdom Viridiplantae; phylum Streptophyta; class Magnoliopsida; order Poales; family Poaceae; genus Miscanthus; species Miscanthus lutarioriparius. The sequence continues at coordinate 28,839,829 of CAJGYO010000008.1, forward strand.
TGGATCCTTTCATCGGGTGTAGCTGAGGCAGTTTTTAGGGATCGGGCAAGATGGAGTCATGGATCCTGGCGTCGGGCGCAGCTGAGGCAATTTAGGGATCGGGCGAAATGGAGTCGCGGATCCTTGCGTCGGGTGCAGCCGAGGTAGTTTAGGGATCGAGCGAGACAGAGTCATGGATCCTTGTGTTGGGCGCAGCTAAGGTAGTTTAGGGATCGAGCAAGATGGAGTCGTGGATCCTTGCGTCGGGCGCAGTCAAGGCAGTTTAGGGATCGAGCGAGACGGAGTCACGGATCCTGGCATCGGGCACAACCGAGGTCATGTCGTGGTGTTGGGCGTTCTGAGCCCTCGAGCCTCGTTGGACTCGGTAGGGGTTGGTTGAGTTTCGTGCGTTACCCCATCCGCGGTTTCTGCAACTGGAGGGGCTGAGCTAATGTCGCTTGCCTCGATGGCTCGAGTGACGTGCTCGGTGAGCTCGCTAACAGGCATGTTCGAGTGAAATCTGGGTCTATCATTCATGATGGGGTCGGCATAGCCCTCATGTGGCATTCCACTGCTCCTTAACCCGCAACCCGGTAGATGCCTAGGTCATTCTGGAGACGGACCCGGGTGGCCCACTGGCCTCCCCTCGATGGAGATTTTGTGGGCTTGGCTCGAGGTTAGGATCAAACAAGAAGTTTAAGATGACCCTGTCTGCTTTGGAGCGGACTGGGCGAGGGTCGCTCGGGGCTCATCTTTGTTTTCTCCCCTGGCTCTATTTGCCATGGGGCAGCCTTGACCCCTTCATGGGCCAGCCTTCGAACCCCGGTCGGTCGTTGCTCATGTTGATTGAGGCAACTGTCGCTTTGTGACACAACACGGAGCGTTGTGATGCATTTAACTGCATATGCGATGCTTTGGATGTATGGAATGAATGAATGCGTGCATGGATGAATGAATGTTCATACAAAGATATAGTGGGGGTTGGTAATGTTACCTTGATGACTCGAGTGACGGGGTTTAAGGAGCTCCTATCGGATATGTCCGACCAGGATCCGCGCTCGTCGTTCGTGACAGAGTCGGCATGGCCCACGTGGGGCATCCCTCTGCTCCTTACCTATCTCTCAACATTTGCCTGAGTCGTTTGATCGACATAGGAAGCCTGTTGGTCTCTCTTGGTCGAAGATCCCATAGTTGGGCCTTTTCGAGTCCTGCCTAGGAAGGCGGAGGGCCGCTTGCACGTAGTGGTGCCTTGTTTCTCGCGCCCGGCATGCGGTAGTGGTGGGCCATACCTAGGCCACATCCCATCTGACCAAGCGTTGTTACATCGGGCAGGGTGCGTCCCATCGGTCAGGACGTGTCCCATCGTATCCCATCCGCGTTGAATGGGGGAAGGGAGAGGGTTTCTCACCCCAATCCTTTCGCCTTTCCTCAACTGCTCTGTTTCTTCTTTAAATAGGGGAAGGGAGAGGGAAAGGAGAACTCACAGACCCGTTCATGATTTCGGAGCGTAATGTTGAGCCAGAGGTCATCCAGTGTAGATGAGGCGGTGCTGGCTGCCTTCGCCGACAAGGGGCTGCTTCCGCCGAAGGAGGTGGTGCACTGGAGGGTACTACACGTCGCCAGCTTCATCACCGTCTGCGAGGCTTTCGTTAGGATGGAACCACATGTGGACTCCTTCCGGTGAATCTTGATGTGACCACGCTAGCGTCGGAGACCTCGGCGACCACTCTGACCACCTCTCCGACCACTCCGGAAACCTCGGCGACCACTCCGACCACTTCTCCGACCACTCTGATCACCTCACCGACCACCTCGGCGATGTCACCGACCACCTCGGCGACCTCTCCGATCACTTCACCGACCTCAGCAACCTCTCCGACCACCTCACCAGCTGATACACCACTTCAAGTCTCTAGTGGACCAATCACCCGTAGCCGCGCCAAAAAGATACAACAAGAGGTGCACGCGCTACTTTGTGAATTTCAATTAAACATTGATGGTAATTTCGAGCTACCTGAGTCTTGCATGTTGTTATTACTCAGGTTCTTTGAGAAAGAAGACAAGGATACATCAAGGATGGATCAGAGAGAAGAGCTGGGCGTTCGACCAGTTTTAGTGAAGACTACTCCGAAGCTCAATAGTCTGCATGAAGCTAAAGAGCCATGCAAAAACTATACCATTCTATAATAATTCGTGGAAGGAGTTATGACCAAAACATTAAAGACTACCCAGAAGCCCAGAAGACACGTGGAAACTGAAGACCACTTCGTGAATGCTCTAGTCCGTTGTCCTTCCACCTTCCAACGTGGCTTCTTCAGTTCACATCTATCTTAGAAACTTCTCATAGTATAAATACCACCTCCAGGCTACTAGAAAAGGACTTTTTGGATAATTTGATAATTCCAGTGATATTGTAGCCGAGCTGCTGAGTGCTTACTCAAACCCTTGTTCTTCCTTGTTCTTCCTGGACTTGTGAAGAGATTCCTCTAGAATCCACTAGTTCGTGCTTTGCGGGTTCCAGTATGGCTGCCCTGCCTTGTGTGGATTAGCTTCGGTTGTGGTTCTACGGTCGTTCGGAGATCGAGTCGAAGTCTTTGCTGTTTTGGTGCCTCTCTCCTCGTCGCTTGGTCACATCCAACCTTGGCAGGTATAAAGCTAGTTATCCTCCGTTGTTCGCAGCAAGTTATCTTATGATTTCCAACCTACTGTCGTGAAGATCGGGCCAACTCCCGTACCGAAATAGCTTCAGTACTTATCATGTGGTATCAGAGCACAAGTTGACACGGTAGGTCTTGTCGTTATCCACATCATTATCCTTGTTTAATCTACTTCATATATTTGTGTTTATTCATATCCTATAGTCCAAAGCCACAAAAAAAATACCTATAACCATTTCTCGGTACTGTTACATTGTGTTTTGTGTTCATCGAGTTGCTTGTTACCACCGTTTATATAAAAAAAATTGAGTTATTTCATTTGTTACCGCTGTCAGTGTTATTAAAAAAAAGATCAAAAAAAGAGAGAAGTGAAAAGAATTTGAAAGGATCGTGTTGCGGTGTATTCTTTGAAAAATTTGAGTTACATATTTGAGTTGGTGGTAATCTTGTTAGCAAACAACGTTGTGTCTTTGAGCACATCAAACCACTCGGTTGGCGTCACAGTAGCCCTCCTTGTTAGCCACCTATAGCTCCACCAAAACCTGAACCGGGATGTTCGATTAAGTAATCCTTACGACCTCTCTACCACCTCCGTTGAAGGCGCCACACCAAAGACAAATCACGGTCCTTGAGAACGAGCAAGAACTTGGGTAAGTAAGAGGTGAGATTGTGTGTTTCCACAAATTTACCTATTCCATTTTTTTCTTGCAACTAGTCTAACATGGTAGGATCCAATTTGAGTGTTCATGGTGGGGACCACGGAGATGAAGAACCCCCTGTTGTACGGGCGGAGCTACGTCAAATGGCCAACTCGCTCTTGGAGGTGATGGAAAGGATGTTCAACGAACGTCTTCCTGTAGTGGGTGGTCGAGGACCTCAACATCAACATGAAGACAATCACCATGAAGAATTTGGTGATGAAAATTCTGGTCTAGGTGCTGGATTTCATGGCCGCCATGGCAATGGTCGCGGTGGTCGCGGTGGTGGATGTCGTGCTGAATTTGATCATCAGCGTGGAGGAGGACGTGGACGTGATGGCCATGTACATTTTGATGATGAAGATGAGGTTCACGATGAGTATGAGGAAGGATTTGATGATAATGAAAATCCTTTTGGATACCATGGGCATTTTGAACAGCCACATGAACATCATCGTGGTGCTGGTCATGATGGGGAAAATCATCATGGTCGTCGTAATAGAGATGATCCGGATAGCATTGCTCGTGTAAAGTTAAGTGTTCCAAAATTTTCAGGGAAAGAAAATGCTGATGCTTATCTTGAATGGGAGGAGCAATGTGATCAGATTTTTAGAGTGCATAACCTTTCTGATGAGAGGCGTGTCAACCTTGCTTCTGTTGAGTTTTCAGGTTACGCTCTCACATGGTGGAACCAAGTTCAAGAGGATCAACGTGTGTTGGGACGTGACCATATCAACACATGGACTGAGATGAAAAGAGTGATGAGAAGACGCTTTGTGCCATCAAGTTATCAGCGTGACCTCCGCAATAGGTTACAAACATTGATACAAGGATCAAAATCTGTTGATGACTACTTCAAGGAGATGGAGTTACTCTTGGTGAGATCTAGAATTAGAGAAGATGAAGAGTCAAAAATGGCAAGATTTTTGAATGGTCTCAATGAAGAAATTTCAGGTTTTGTTGAGATGTTTCCATATCATAACTTGCAAGACCTTGTTGATCAAGCTATGCGCACCGAGAGGAAAATTCAGCAAGAGGGACAAAGAAGGTCTTATGGGAGCCAATCAATTTCAGCCCCATGGTGGTGGCAGCAGCCCAGTACCTCTATTGGTGGGGGAAGATCACAAGGAGTTGCTACTAGGCCTCCTCCATTCATTGGTGCTGCAAAGACAACAGTTTCTACTGCTTCTTCACCTACAATTCAGCAAGAACAACGACGACATGCTGTAACCACAGCAACCCCTCCTGCTACATCAACTGCTTCTTCTTCTTCCCATACCCAAGGCATTATTTGTCACAAGTGCCAAGGTCGAGGACATATTGCTGCTCAATGTCCTAGTCGAAGGACAATGATTATAAATGAGCAAGGTGAATGGGAATCTGAAAGTGAACCTGAGGAAGAAGCTCCAATATATGATGAAGAAATTATACAAGATAAAGGTGATGAAATTCAACCTGATGAAGGAGATCATAATTGTTTTATTTCTCTTCATGTGCTTAGTATTACTGCTGAAAAAGAAGAGAATGGCCAGCGGCACAATCTTTTCCATACCAGAGGCATGATTAAGGACAAGCTATGTCGCATCATCATTGATAATGGTAGCTGCAACAATATTGCAAGTCAAGAATTGGTGAACAGATTGGGGTTGAAACCACGGCATCATCCAAGTCCATACAAGATGCAATGGCTCAATGACTGCGGTGTGCTGCGTGTAACAAATATTGTGACCGTTCACTTTTCTATTGGGCGGTACAATGATCATGTGGAATGTGATGTGGTGCCTATGCAAGCATGCCAGCTGCTGCTAGGGAGGCCATGGTTATTTGATCGTTATGTTAAGATCTTTGGAAGAACCAACAAGCTGTCTTTCATGTACAAAGGAGAGCGAATTTCTTTGCTTCCTTTAACACCGGAGGAAATTTTGAAGGATGATCTTAAAAACAAACAGCGAGAGAGCAAGAACCACCTGCGAGTGACCCACAAAAATAGTGAGGGAGAGATTCCAAAGCCAAATAAAACCCCACAGTCGCAAAGAACCAAGACACCGGAAAAATAGGGTTTAGTTATGATGGCTAGGAAAGGGGATCTAAAAGAATTGAGTGAACCCAATGCCATGTTCTTCGTACTCCTATACAAGGACACTCTTCTTTCTACTAACAACTTACCCTCTACCCTGCCAAGTGTTGTCTTTGATGTGTTACAGGAATATGAGGATGTCTTTCTAGATGAAGTGCCACTAGGACTACCACCTAAGAGAGGAATCGAACATCAAATTGATCTTGTGACCGGTGCTTCACTCCCAAACCATGCTGCCTACCGCACAAACCTAGAAGAAACCAAGGAGATTCAGCGACAAGTGGAAGAATTGATGAGAAAAGGAAGAGTCGAGGACGACTCCTTTTCAAGGGGGGGAGGATGATGTGACCACGCCAGCGTCGGAGACCTCGGCGACCACTCCGGCCACCTCTCCGACCACTTCGGAAACCTCGGCGACCACTCCGACCACTTCTCTGACCACTCCAATCACCTCACCGACCACCTCGACGACCACACCGACCACCTCGGCAACCTCTCCGATCACTTCACCGACCTCGGCAACCTCTCCGACCACCTCACCAGCTGATACACCACTTCAAGTCCCTACTAGACCAATCACCCATAGTCGCACCAAAAAGATACAACAAGAGGTGCACGTGCTACTTTGTGAATTTCAATTAAACATTGATGGTAATTTCGAGCTACCTAAGTCGTGCATGTTGTCATTACTCAGGTTCTCTGAGAAAGAAGACAAGGATACATCAAGGATGGATCAGAGAGAAGAGATGGGCGTTCGACCAGTTTTAGTGAAGACTGCTCTGAAGCTCAATAGTCTGCATGAAGCTAAAGAGCCATGCAAAAACTGTACCATTCTACAATAATTCGTGGAAGGAGTGATGACCAAAACATTAAAGACTACCCAGAAGCCCAGAAGTCACGCAGAAACTGAAGACCACTTCGTGAATGCTCTAGTCCGTTGTCCTTCCACCTTCCAACATGGCTTCTTCAGTTCACATCTATCTTAGAAACTTCTCATAGTATAAATACCACCTCTAGGCTACTAGAAAAGGACTTTTTGGATAATTTGATAATTCCAGTGATATTGCAGCCGAGCTACCGAGTGCTTACTCAAACCCCTGTTCTTCCTTGTTCTTCCTGGACTTGTGAAGAGATTCCTCTAGAATCCACTAGTTCGTGCTTTGCGGGTTCTAGTACGGCTGCCCTGCCTTGTGTGGATTAGCTCCGGTTGTGGTTCTGCGGTCGTTCGGAGATCGAGTCGAAGTCTTCATGGTTTCGGTGCCTCTCTCCCCGTCGCTTGGTCGCATCCAACCTTGGCAGGTATAAAGCTAGTTATCCTCCACTGTTCGCAGCAAGTTATCTTGTGATTTCCAACCTAGTGTCGTGAAGATCGGGCCAACTCCCATACTAAAATAGCTTCAGTACATATCAAATCTTCTCTAGGCGAGTCTTGTCAGAGGGGAAGCCACTCAGGACTATGCTGGTGGGGGGTTTCGCCCTTGCAGCCGCTCAGGTTGGCCAGTTCATAAAGTTCGATCAGACGTCCTCTAGCCATGGCGGTCATACTTCTGCGGGCTACGTCCCAGTCCAGGAGCTGCCTCGACTGCATGAGAAGGTCCTTGAGGCCATACTTCCATGCTCTTCTACTGAGCATCTATGGGTGCAACGCCCTTGAGGTACCCGTTGTGCTCGCCAAAGTCGAGGGAGCGGAACCAGGCGGGGCCCTTGAGGTGGTGGTTATGTCCGATGGCATGTGTTGTGGCCTCACCTTTGGCATCAGCCGATGCCACTGAGTGGCCACAGTAGTATTTTGAGTGGAAGTAGTCAGCAAATGTAACAGTTAAGTTCATGGGGGAGCCCCTGTGTGAACAGTTGTTTGTATCAATGAATATATCAGTTCTGCTTTGTGATAGGATCACTATTCGTTCCTTGTTTTTTATCCTAGCATAGCTTTGTTTTTATCCTTTCTTTTTCACACCTGCCCATTCATTTCGTAGGCTATAACTTTAAGAACCCGGGCGTGGCCTACGAGGCTCGGCTACTCGTAACCATAGGTCATGGCAGGGTGCGCTCGGTCGGGAGTAAAAACAAAGTCACGTAGGGTAATCAAAGGAATGGAATGCCCTTTCGTTCGGGCAAAAAGTTTTTGCCATGCGATAGTAAAAAAAAGAGAGGTGGTATTGTACCCTGATGGAGCCCCTAAGCGACCTGGGCTGAAAGTGTTTAGGCTGGGGTGCTTTATAGGAGCAAGTGTTGAATAAAAGCGGTACGACCGAATTTAGGGGAAAAACGATGTAACTGTTCAATGTTCCAAGTGTTGGTGAGAACGTTGCCGTTGTCATCCTTCAGTCGGTAGGTGCCTGGTCGGATCACCTCGGTCACCGTATAGGGACCTTCCCATGGTGGAGAGAGTTTGTGTTTCTCCTTCGTTGATTGGGTCCTTTGAAGTATGAGATCACCAACTTTGAGGATCCTTCCCTTGATCTTCCTTTCATGGTACCTACGGAGAGTTTGCTGGTAGCTAGTGAAGCGGATGACGGTCGTCTCGTGGGCCTCCTCGAGCAGGTCGACAGCGTCTTGCTGAGCCTCCGTGGCCCAGTCAAGGTCAAAAACCTTCACTCTTGGGGCGCCATGGTCGAGGTCATAGGGCCGCACTACTTCAGCTCCATAGGCTAGGAAGAAGGGTGTGAACCCTGTGGATCGGTTCGGGGTCATTCTCAGGCTCTAGAGGATCGCTGGGACCTCTGCAACCCATCGCCCAACGTACTTGTTGAGTGGGTCGAAGATGCGTGGCTTAAGTCCTTGGATGACCATGCCATTGGCACGCTCGACCTAACCGTTAGTACGTGGATGTCCGACCGAGGCCTAGTCGATCCTAATGCCATATCCATTACTGAAGTCTTAGAACTTCTTCCCAGTGAAGTTAGTCCCGTGGTCAGTGATGATACAGTTAGGAACGCCGAACCGGTAGATGATGTCGAGGAAGAATTTGACCGCCTCTTCCGAGCAGATGTTGGTGATGGGCTTGGCCTCTATCCACTTGGTGAACTTGTTGACCGCTACGAGCAGGTGAGTGCAGCCGCTCAGGCCCTTTTTGAGGGGTCCTACCATGTTGAGGCCCCAGACCGCAAACAGCCAGGTGATGGGGATGGTTTGAAGCTCCTGCACCAGCAAATGAGTTTGTCGAGCGTAGAATTGGCATCCCTCACACCTGCGGATGACCTCCTCTACATCTCGTAGTGCAGTGGGCCAGTAAAAACCTTGGCGAAAAACTTTTCCGACCAGCGACCTCAGGGCCGTGTGATGTCCACAGATCCCAACATGGACATCGAGGAGGAGATGCTTCCCCTGGTTGGTAGGGATGCACTTCATGAGCACCCCTAATGGGCTTTGTTTATAGAGTTCATCACTGAGCGCGACGAAGGTCTTGGCGCGTCGAGCGATCCGTCAAGCTTCAGTCCTCTCAGGCAAGAGAACCTCCTTGAGGAGGTAGGCGAGCAGCGGCGCTCGCCAGTCGATTTGATTGAGCACCAATACGTCGACATTGGCGGGCAACATCATCATAGAGGCACTAGGGTCGGAGCCCCCGAGTGCTGGTCTGGTGTCGGGGTCGGTGCCCCTGAGCGCCGAGTTGGCATCGGGGTGTGTCTGGATCATACCTTCTAGGATGCGGGTGGACGGCTCGTGGAGGTCATTGATGAAGATCCCGCTCAGAGACGGATCCCACCTGGCGGCCAATTTTGCGAGAAAATCAGTGGCATCGTTGTCCTTTCAGGGGACGTGGTGCAGCTCGATCCCCTAGAATTTGTCCTCGAGCTTGCGCACCTTCTGGAAATATGCTGCCATGAGGGGGGTTTTGTAGGAGGACTCCTTCATGACTTGGTCAATGACCAACTCCGAGTCGCCGCAGACGTAGAGTCGCGTAGCGCCGAGCTCAATGGCAATGGGCAGCCCATTGATGAGGGCCTCGTATTCCGTGGCATTGTTTGAGGCTGAGAAATGGAGGTGGATAGAGTAGCAGAGCCTACTCCCGTTCGGGGAAATCAGAGCCAGTCTAGCCCCTAAGTCAGGCGCCATTACAGACCCGTCGAAGTACATTGTCAAGTACTCGTAGGTCACGTCCGGGGTCGGTAGCTGGACCTCTGTCCATTTGGCAAAAAAATCCACGAGAGCCTGAGATTTAATAGCAGTACGGGGGATATACCTAATGTCGTGGCCCATGAGTTTGAGTGCCCACTTGGAGATCTATCCCGTGGCGTCGCGGTTGCAGACGATGTCCCCGAGCGGTTATGAAGTGACAACCACGACTTCGTGGTCGGTGAAGTAGGGCAGGAGCTTCCGGGTCACCATTAGCATGGCGTATAGGAGTTTCTGCACCTGGGGTACCAGACCTTGGGGTCGGTGAGTACCTCCCCAATGAAGTATATGGGTCGTTGGACCTTAAGGTGGTGTCCCAGTTCCTCCCTTTCGACGACTAGGGCGGCGCTCACCACATGGTTGCTCGCTGCGATGTAGAGGAGGAGGGGTTCTCCCCGTTCGGGAGCGACAAGGATTGGGGCCGATGTCAATGATGCTTTGAGGATCTCTAGAGCCTACTGAGCTTCCTCAGTCCAGACGAAGGCATCCATCTTTTTGAGGAGCTTGTAGAGTGGCATCCCTGTTCGCCGAGCCAGGAGATGAATCGGCTCAAGGCAGCTAGGCAGTTGGAGAGCCTTTGTATGCCCTTGACGTTGCGTATAGGGCCCATGTTGGAGATGGCTGTGATTTTTTTGGGGTTGGCCTCGATGCCGCGCTCGGACACAATGTATCCAAGCAACTTCCCCTTTGGAACCCCGAAAACATATTTTTCGGGATTCAGCTTGATGTTGAACCTTCGGAGGTTCACGAATGTCGCGGCCAAGTTTGATATCAGGTCGCAAGCTTGAGCCGTTTTGACCACTATATCATCAACATAGACGATGATGGTTGGTTTTGGCCGGTCGACTTGATCAGGTTGGTCGAGCGGGTCGATCTGATCGACGAAGCATTGCTGCATGCACCACTGATAAGTGGCGCCAGCGTTCTTTAGGTCGAAAGGCATGATTATGTAGCAGTATGAACCATACAGGGTGATGAACGAGGTTGCAAGCTGATCGGACTCTTTCATCGCGATCTGGTGATAGCTTGAGTAGGCATCTAGAAAAGGAGAGGATCTCGCATCCCGAGGCGGAGTCAACTATTTGGTCTACGCGCGGCAAAGGAAAGTGATCCTTTGGACATGCTTTGTTGAGGCCAGTATAATCAACGCACATTCTCCATTTCCCGGTCTTCTTTTGTGGTAGAACCGCCCGAAATAGCCCGCTTACGGAGGTGCTCGTCTCCCACCAGACACTAAGCACCCCGAAAACAGGCTACAGCGAGCGGTATCCATCGGGCACACCCTAAGGGAGAACCCGAAAGATCCACATTTTTCCCAAGGATCCAATAATGAGAACGAGTTACAATACAGGTCCATTTCATACATCAGAAGTTCTTAAAAGGTACATTATTACATTACCAAATGTCAGAGTGCGGAATGATAAACAACGGAATTTAAATAAACATCTAGCGATAGGAACGAGGATTCCATCTGAGCCCACCAGAAGGATCCTCCACACAAAGGTACATATCTTGCATCACCTGCAACAGGGGTAAATAAACCCTGAGTACACAATGTACTCGCAAGACTTATCTGACTAGTGGGAATAATTTCCTGACTCCAAGGAATATGATAAGCTGTATGGCTTGCTGGTTTTCTTTTGGCAGAAAGCAATACTAATTGTGAGTCCTTATTTATGTTATTATTATCATCCATATTAAGTTATTATCTATCTAGTCTATATAAGCACCTATTCTACTTTCAAGCAAGAGTTGAGCAATCAGTTCCATTTCATCACCTTCCATCTTTTGGTTCTTACTACGATGCTAGAGTTAAGACAAGTTGTATTGACTCGGCGGTGATTCACGAACCAATGTGCCCAGCTAGGTGCCTCAAAAACACATGCCCTGCTTGTACCCTAGGAACAAGTAGGACTAACCCATCACCCTCCTGTCCTGGGTGTCTAGGTCCCCATCCAAACTTGGACTCCAAGCCCCCACTCCTGAGTCCCGGACTCAATGCGGTGCAAGGACCTCCACCATCCCCGCCTCCAATCAATCAGTCCAGAAAGAGTCGGATCCACGACAAGAGAGCAACAAGTCTTCCCTGCGCCCATACCCAGGTATGTGCTCGGGATAATAGATCTGTGACTTGCCTAGCGTCCGTTGCAACGACTGGTCCTTAATTGACATAGACAGGGAAAAAGTGTAACCAAGCTATGCCCTGTTGGCCGTTGGACACAACCCTTTACACCCACCAGTACCCAAACCATATCCCTGCACGGTCACCATTTTCCTTTCCGCCATTTTATCATGAGCGATCATATTTATCACCTATTTGCGAGTAACGGCAGGTTACTCATGCTACCGATGCCCTGAGCATAGTAGCTACTCGACCTGTACTAGTAGGACTCATGGGTAAATATATTTATGCATGTAGTTTTCATAAATGCCTGTAACTTAAATGCACATCACATATATATATTCAGTGATCATTAAAATAGGGGTTATGCATCGGGGCTTGCCTCGAGCAGGCGACGGGTCAGTAAGGTCAGCACCAAACGGCTCCAGGGCTCCTTCCTACACGAGGATCTCCTCCTCGTACTCCTCAATCACCTCATCGTACTCCTGTTCGTCGACGAGCACGAAGTCTACCAGCACGTGATCTATATGCATAAAATGATGGTGCAATGCTTAGTAATATAACAACAACAACTTTTAAAATAAAAGTACATCTGTTTAACTATTAAGCTAGTGCTACCGACCACGGTACTAAGCTATCTATTGTTACCGATAACAAGTTTGAAGTATGACATTCATTATTATTATAGCAACTACAGGTGTTCTTACTCCTAATACTGATTTACGCTATATATGATAAAGCAAGGATAATGGCTACTCTAGTTATCATCCTATTCTAGGGCTACAAAATTTACAGCAAGTACATAATAATCTAGTGAGGCTACTGTAAAATTTTCCTACCTATAGCTATCACCAATTTTCCACAAATATTCCTACAATATTAATCTACATAATACTAAGCTCTTTAGTTTGAATTTATGAAACCATCATTGTCACAGCTAACTATAATCTAACTATACTAACAAGTAGATGGTAATTTTGCGAACCTAACAAAATTGGTTTCACTATTTTTGGACATCTACACGATTTACTGCAATTTATTAAAGTTTAGCTTAAACTAATATTGAATAAATATGCACGAATTTACAGGAAAAAAGAAAACTAATTTCTAACTCCTTGGGAAAAGACCCACGCTGGCGCCACATCATGCAAAAGAGCCCTCGGACTCCCATCAAATGGCAACAC